>QRFJ01000337.1:566463-739262 GCA_006176705.1 Cocos nucifera | reverse complement strand
ACTTTTTGTGAGAGACCCAGCATCCTATTTGGTCTATGAAGGGTAATCCTGATTTCCAGACCAGGTTCGTTCAGATCTGATCGAATCAAGAGATTTATTTCAAAATTTTTTTTCTTTAATCTAGATCAGATCTGGAATGTTTCAGATCTAATCTTTATTATTTTAATAATTAAAATAAATTTAGATAAATTAAATCAAATTTAATTTACCTTGATGTAGGATAATCCTATTATCCGTTGATGATCTTGTAAGCAGCGGAAGGTTCTGAATCTAGCCATGCAAGTGCCAGGCCTCTACCGGTATCCACTCGGGCTAGATCTGGAGATCCTCTTCTTTTCTATCATGTCTCCAAAAATTAGATCTAAATTTGATTTGGAGGATCTTCAAAACATCTTTCGAAGATTAGCAGTTATCCTTTGCAGCAGTGCAGCCTTCTAGCTTCTGTCGCCTTTCTCTCATCTGGATTGCACCAACATAGATCCCAAACCACTTTAGGATGGAGAGGAGAGGGAGAAGATGGTCTTGGCATGGAGGAGGAGGAGAGAGGCCAGCCTTGGGGAGTGGGAATTTTTAATGCTTTTTTGAGTTGGACGTAGGGTCTTATTTATAGACTATGCGTGATCCAACTCCTCTTCTTCCCAACCAATCATAACCCTTCATGAAATCAGATCTAAATTTGATTGGTGGGAATAGAGTCCCTTGGATTCCTCCTTAGATGGTGCCTAAGACCAATCAAACTTGGTTCTTAGGAGAAGTCTAATCAGAATCCAAAAAGAAGATGGAGTCCCTATCCAACAGGGACTCCTGGGCGCCTCCAGCTTGGGCACACGCCAAGGGTGGCGTGCACCCTCCTCCTTACCAGGTTCTGATAGGGAGACAAGCCCCCACCAGCTCTCTAATAGGTGCATAATATGTGGACAGAAGTCAAAGTGTCAATGGTCAACATTTGATCAATCAAAGGTCAACTTTTGACCAAAGTCAAAGGACGAGAAATGACAGGTGACCAAAAATGGCAGGTATTGTCTTACAAAATAAGAAAACCCTTTTTTGACCTAGACAGGCTCTAGTCAGACCAAGTGAAAGCCTCTAATCAAGCACAAACTTCTTTAGCTCAGTCAGGATAACTATTTATGATAGTAAAAGAAGAACATTAGGTTCAATCGAGTGCTAGTACGATTTCATGAACCTAATTGAATCTCATTCAGATCAATTAAATTAGATCAGTTCAATTGATGATCACCAGATTCAAACCATTGTTTGTGTGACCTAGTTAGGCTCAGTTCTGTATGGTAATGGGATATGTCATGATCTCTATCATCGACATCATCAAAACTCATTTCTATGGATCAGAACTCTTCTGATTCGAACAGCTAGAATGATCGATCATCTAAATCATTCTAATTGCTCCCAAAATCTAGTAGTGACTCCTAGTAGTATATGGTGGCAACCCATTAGAGCTGAATGCGAACCTCTTGGTGCAACTACCTATGTGATTAAGTTCTTCTACCTTGAGCCCCGATCAGATTAGGGTTAAGGTGAACTCGTCAAACCCTAGTTTCTGTCATATGATGTAATCATTCGATTCAAGTTCGATGTGAAAACCTAAATAGAAACTCTTCCTATTATTTCACTCTACCATGGCCATGGGCTTCTGGACTTGATTCTTATGATCATCATAGGGCTGCTCCTCTACCACCGAGGTAGATAGATTCCATCTTGATGCAATCCAATTCCTACAATGAGCATGCTATAGCCAACATACACCTCAGGATTCTGTATGGCTAGGAGACCGAGTTATGATGTAGTCAAACTATGACACCCTCAAGGTGAACTGCCGATGCACCTCAGATCAAAGAACCAGACACACCACTGCAGCATCGAGTCAGTCATTGACAAGAAGGTAGACTTCCTAATGACTACTCAAGGTGGTCACGCTCAGTGCCCTCATTCTCTAACGAGTACCTGTACTCTCACTTTGGTGTCTCCACACCGTAGACTTAAGACTCATCTACTAAAGAGAAGTGATTGTATACCAACCTTCCGAATCAATCACCATCCTTATGATGATCCTATGGTCGAGAGCATTTTATGAGTTAATAATGATTATTCATGTCTTAAATATTTAACTCTTAAAAAAATGAATTATCATTATCATTAACTCAAAGGATGTATCACAGACACTAAATACACATATATGATAGAAAATAACCCATTTTATTGATTATAGTCAAAATTATAATTTTGCCCCTAGAAGTGTATTACAAGTGTCAACTAATTTTGGCTTTCTAGGGCACTATTATCTACAAATCTCCACTTATCTCTCTGCTACAAGTCTAAGTCCCATCTTCTCAAGGTGGGCTTCGATCTTCTACTGGCCCATTGGCTTTGTAAGTGAGTCTGCCACATTATCTGTGGAGTCAACTCTCTTGACCTCGACGTAACCCTTTTCGAGGTAATCGTGGATGAGGTGGTATCTCCGCTTGATGTGCTTGGATTTTTGGTGAGACCTCAGCTCCTTAGCAAGGGCTATGGCACCATTATTATTGCAGTACAGAGGAATGGCATCTGATGGCATTACTCCGATTTCTACAGCAAACTTCTTGTACCAAAATGCTTCCTTCATAGTCTCTGATGCAATGATATATTCTGCTTCCATGGTGGAATCTGCTATCATGGTTTGCTTAGAACTCTTCCAGCTAACAACACCACCATTGCACATAAACAGACTCCCAGATGTCGACTTTCGATCATCTACATTGGACATAAAATCTGAGTCTGTATATCCCTGGACTTGGAGTTCTCCGTTACCAAAGACCAACATCATATCCTTAGTTCTCCTTAAGTACATAAGGATACATTTCACAGAAGTCCAGTATTTTTCATCTGGATTTGACTGACATCTGCTTGTGACACTCACAGCATGGGCTATATCAGATCATGTACATTGCATGGCATACATGAGGCTCCCTATTATAGAAGCATAAGGGATCTTGCTCATGCGTTCTGTTTCCTCAGGTGTTCTAGGGCACATGTTCTTGCAAAGATGAATACCATGTCTGAAGGATATTAATCCCCTCTTAGAGTTTTCCATACTAAACCTCTTTAATACTTCCTCCATGTACATCTTCTATGAAAGTTCTAGCATCCTATTCGATCTATCCCTATAGACCTTAATTCCTAGAATACAGGATGCTTCACCTAGGTCTTTCATGGAGAATTCCTTGGACAACCATATTTTGACTATCGTTAACATGGGAATATCATTTCCAATAAAGAGGATGTCATCCAAGTACAATACGAGGAAGACAACAGTGCTCCCACTGACCGTTTTGAAGACACACGATTCCTCTTCATTTTTTATGAAACCAAACTTTTTGATCACATCATTGAAATGAGTGTTCCAGCTTCGAGATGCTTTCTTAAGTCCATATATGGACCTTTGCAGCTTGCAAACCTTGTGATCAGTATCACTGGATGTGAAACCTAGCGACTGTTCTATATAGATATCTTACTCAGGATATCCATTTAAGAACGTCGTTTTTACGTCCATTTGCCATATTTCATAATCGAAATAGGATGCAACGGCAAGCAATGTGTAGATGGATTTTAGCATAGCCACTGGGAAAAAGGTATCCTGATAGACAATGCCTTCACGTTGACTATAATCTTTTGCCACTACTTTAGCCTTGAATGTCTCCACATTTCCATCTGCATCAATCTTTCTCTTGAAGATCCATTTACACCCAATAGGTACTATACCTTCTGGTGGATCTGCCAAGGTCCAGACTTGGTTTGAGTGCATCAAGTCAATTTTTGATTGCATTACCTCTAGCCATTTCTCAGAGTCGATATTTGATATCACCTCGTTGTAGGTTTTGGAATCATCACCATTAGCACCATTACCTACAAGGAACATTTTCTCTACTTCCTCTGATATAATACCTAAGTATCTTTCAAGAGGATGGAAAACTCTTTTCAATCTATGAGGTGGAGGAGGTAGTGTTCTTATTGGCTCAACCTGATTTGGTTCTAATTGGTCCTTAGTGAAGGAAAATCCTGATTTCCCGAACCAGGTTGGTTCAAATCTGATCGGATCAAGAGATATATTTCAAAATTTTTTTTCTTTGATCCTAATCAAATCTGAAATATTTTAGATCTGATCCTTATTATTTTAATAATAAAATTAAAATCTAAATAAATTAAATTAAATTTAATTTACCTTGATGTAGGGTATCCTATTACCCGTTGATGATCCTGTAAGTAGCTGAAGAATTCTAGATCTAGCCACGCAGTACCTGCCTCAATCTCTCTCTTTATACATAGAGGAGGTGCTGAAGAGGTTTAACATGCAAAACTCCATGAGAGAGTTGGTGCCCTTCAGACGTGGCATTCATCTCTCCAAAAAGATGTGTCCAAGGATACCTAAGGAGATTGAATGCATGAGCAAGATCCCTTATGCTTCAGTAATAGGGAGCCTCATGTACGCCATGCTATGTACGCGATCTGATGTTGCCCATACTATGAGTGTTATGAGCAGATATCAGTCAAATCCTGAAGAAGAGCACTGAACTTGTATAAAATATATCCTTAGGTACTTGAGAAGGACTAAGGATATATTTCTAGTTTTTAGTAATGGAGAACTCTAGGTCCAGGGATATACAAACTCAAAATTTATGTCCGACATAGATGATCGAAAGTCAACATATGAAAGTTTGTTTATGTGCAATGATGGTGCTATTAACTGAAAGAGTTTCAAGCAGACAGTGATAGCCGATTCGACCATGGAAACAGAGTACATCGCTGCATCGAAAGCTATAAAGGAGGCATTCTGGTACAAGAAGTTCGCTGCAGAGCTCAGAGTGATGCCATCACGTGCTATCCTTCTGTTCTACCATAATAATGGCATCATAGCCCTAGCTAAGAAGCCAAGGTCTCATAAAAAATCCAAGCACATCGAGCGACGATACCACCTCATCCATGATTATCTTGAGAAGGGATACATCGAGATTAAGAGAGTCAACACTCCAGATAATGCGGCTGACCCATTGATAAAGCCATTGAGCCAGCAAAAGATTGAAGCCCACCATGAGAAGATGGGACTTAGATTTATAGCCAATTGGATTTAGGTCAAGTGGGAGTTTGTTAAATGTGTGCCCAAGAAGTCAGATTGGCTAAATACTTATAATACACTTCTAAGAGCAATTTTATAATTTTGACTATAAATTAATAAAAGAGTTATTTTCTATCATAGTGTATATTTAAAGTATCTGTGATACATCCTTTGAGTTAGTGGTAATAATAATTCATATTTTCAAGAGTTAAAAATTTGAGACACGAATTTTCATAATTAACTCATAAACAACTCCCAATCATAGGATCATCATGAGGATGGTGATTGATTCGAAAGGATGGTGTTTGATTACTTTCTTAGGATAGATGTATCTTGAGTCTATGGTGTGAAGACACCAGAGCGAGAGTATAGGTACTTATTAGCGAATGAGAGCACTGAGCGTGACCACCTCGAGCAATCATAAGAAAGTCTACCTTCTCATCGATGACTGTCTCGATGCTGTAGTGGTGTGTCTTATTCTTTGACCTAAGGTGCATCGGTAGTTCATCTTGAGGATGTTATTGTTTGACTACACCATAACTCGATCTCCTAGCCATTCGAAATCTTAAGGTGTATGTTGGCTATAGCATATTAATTGTAGAAATTGGATTGCACCAATAGGAGATCTATCTACCTCGATAGATGAGGAGCAGCTCTATGATAATCATGAGATTGAGTTCTTAAGCCCAAGGCCATGGTAGAGTAAAGATGATAGAAAGAGTTTCTATTAGGGTTTCACATTGGACTCAGATTGAATGATTAATTCATATGATGGATGTTGGGTTTGACGAGTTCACTTTAACCCTAATCCAGTCGGGGCTCAAGATAGAAGAACCCAATCACACAAGTAACTACATTGAGAGGTTTGCTTTCAGTTTTGATAGATTGCTACCATATAGTACCAGATATCACTGGTGGATTTTGGAAGCAATTAGAATGATTTTGATGATCGATCATTTTAATTATATGAATCAGAAAAGTTCTGGTCCATCGAAAGGTATTTCGATGATGTTGATGATGAAGATCATGATATGTCTCATTACTATATAGAATTGAATCTAACTAGGTCACACAGATAAGGATTTGGGTCTAGATGTCATCAATTGAGCTAATCCAGTTTGATTGATTTGGATTAGATCCAATTAGGTTCAAGGTAATCGTGCTAGCACACGATTGAGCTTGATTTTCTTCTTCTGTAATCTTTCTGCTTCATCGCAATTGAGTTAAATTTGATTTGACTCATTCTTATATCTTGAATGGGTTTATTTTCATCTGACTAAAACCCATCCAAATTAGATTAATTATAGAAATTAAATCCATTCATAGTGCAAATGGACTAGGATCAAAAGTTGACCTATTTGAGAGAATTGAGGGTCATCTGATCAGATATTTTTAAAAATTGTTTTAGAAATTATTTTGATTTATATTTTGAATATGTGATAGGGAATGAGTCATACATTGGGTGTACCAAATTTTATGATTTTTGAAGGTTCCTAAACTAAGTTATGATTGAGTTTGATTTGGATCAAACTCTTGAGGGCGCAGTGGACTCTTCCTTATCTACTCATGCTAACACCATTTTGAATCAATTTTTGCAACAAAACTAGATGGGATCTAGTGTTTTTTCATGGAGAATAATCTCTAGAGTCCCTTTGATCAAATAATAAGTGATTTGGTCAAAGAAGGACTCTAGATGGCATTGGGTTTGAGAAACCTTTCTCACGCCATTATGAAGCATCGCTCAAAATAGATTTTCCATGCCCAAAGGAACCAGCTCTCTAATATCTCACACCCCCTCTATCCTCTCTCTCCCTCTCTTCTACAAGTCTAAAAGGTTAGACACAAATCTGAGTTGAAGGTCTAAGATTTTTGGCATAAGATTCAGGATCTGCGCGACGGTGTTTGTGAGACGGACAAGCAGCTTTCTCAAATTTTTTTGAAGATTCTTTAGATCAGATCCATAATCTTTGGAGAAAAGATTCATGAGAGAAAGACATCTAGATCTTGCTTGAGTAGATACTAGTAGAGGCCAGGTGCGTACGTGGCTCCTTCCAGAACCTCAGGATAGATCAGGATCATCGCAAGGTAATTTGATTACCCAAAGCAAAGGTATGAAATTAAATTAGATTTAATTTTATTTTTGATTTTCAATATCAAACTTTTAGGATCAGATTCGAGATGTCTTAGATCTAATTTGGATCATAGAAAAATTTTTTGAAATATTTCTTCAGATCCAATCAGATCTGAACGATCCTGTGCAAGGAAAACATGATTTTCCTACACATACATTATTGATTTTCATGGAATTCAATTTGGATTATGTGTCTCCAAGCCACTTCTCAGAGCTAGACCACTGTATTGCATCCTTATAGGTGATCGAATCCTTCTTGTTCTCATTGAGCTCAATAGGATCGCCATCTTGGACCTAGATACTAAAGTATCTATTTGACTAATGCGGTACTTTCTTAATCTCCTTAAAGGTGCTACTTTAATGGGCTCTGGATTTGATCAGATCAAATCTGGTTTTGTAGGTTTATTAGATTATGTCGGTTCATTTTCTACCAATCAAATTTTTTTAAGTTCAACTTGACAGGCATCAGTTCTTTCTCTAAGGAACTTCTTTCCAAAAGGAATGCCCTTCTGTTGATGAACATCTTATATTCTTCAGCATGGTAGAATTAATAATCCTTAAGCACCTATTGGACTAAGCTCCAAGATTATCTATGTGTAAACCTATGACATAGGCCGATCAATCCCAAACTCAAAGGTGAGATAGTCTAGATCTATGCCCAATCCATATCCCATATAGAATCCACATAATAGATTTACTCAGTATATTTTTAGAGTAAAACAAGTAGTTACATAAGAGCACAACCCTAAAATAGGCAGACAAATGAACCCTATCGTGGATTGAACCATATCTAACAAAATTCAACTTCTTCTTTCAAATTCACTATATTCTGAAAAGAAATCCACTAAGAGAGAATCCTATTCTCTCCTAGATATGTCACAAACTTACTGGATAAGTATTTGCCTCTTCGATCTGATCGAAGAGTTTCAATACCATTTTTAGTTTATTTTTTTATTTTATTATTGAATTATTTGAATATTTCAAATGATTCAAGTCAGACGCACCCATGCCCAAAATAGGTCATCTGTAATGAAATATTAATATCTTTCTTTGGCACTTAAGTTCATAGGTCCACATACATTACTATGTATGAGACTTAGAACTTTATCGACTCCTTCACCTTTTTCATTAAAAGATGATTTTGTCATTTTCCTAAGAAGACAAGACTCATAGGCTATCAATGATTCACAATCATTGATGTCGAGATTTTCCTCTCAAGCTAACTGGTTTATCCTATTCTTGTCAAGATGACTAAGCTTATAATGCCAAATGTAGATATCCATGACATAATCTAACTTGCATGTTTATTAAATATGTACATTACACTAAACAGGCTGTATGAATGTTAAATATCATTTCTTTACTGTCCCTACATTATTGTAACATTATTCACAATAATATCACAGCAATCCTTTTTATTGATAAATGATAACGATCTCTAACCAAAAGGCCAACAAAGATCACATTTATCATGAACGATGAGCAGTGGTGATAATCACTCAAAATGATATTTTTTGAAAATAAACTTGACAATTCCTAAAGCTAGGATTGGAACAAGACTTTCTTCCCTCTCGTTTAGAAATCTCTTATAATTTTCAAACATTTTACTTTCTTGTAGGCTTTGCAATAAATTGCATAGGACTACCGGTATCCCATACCCAGCTAGTAGAATTATATATAGAGAAATTTCAAGGTGTTACATATAACATCCTTGATAAGCAACTCTTTCTTCTTTCTCTTGTTCAGCCTATTATGGTTAAGGAAAGCAAGACAATTCTTCTTTCTATGATTCTACTTCTAACATTAGAAGCACAATGCCTGATTTGGATCAATATTGGACTAATTATTTTGATTGGACTCAGAAGCTCCAGTATGAATCCATTCATACTACTAAATCAAATTCAACTTTTGATACTAATTATCGAAGTTAAGTCCCATAAGTCATCACTGTCTAACAGTGATTGGAGCAATTAGAGTTTAGCCTTAATTTGAGAAAAGAGAATAATGACCTAAGTATATGAATTATATTAAGCCTAGAGACTTGGACTTTAGTCTTAAGATTCTCTCACTATTTTATTCGAATTGGTAGTCTCTACCTTCAATTCGGGAATTACTTTAATTTCTTAGTAGGTACTAGAATCCACATAGACAGCACATGATCTCAACTTTGGTTGGCCAGCCTATGTATATCTAAGGATAGGTTAATAACCAATTATTTCTTCAAATAATTTTTAGTAATTTAATTTTATCCTAGAAACCTAATCAGTAGGCTTTGGCCTCCATTGTAAGGATCCAGTTAGGTCCAACCATTAACATGACCATACTTGGTGCATCCAATCAACGAATGATTAAGCCTAACTTTGGTTGGCCAACCTAACCACCATTAGAGGGATACTTTCAAGTTATCATATTATGAATGATAATTTCATTAGTCAATAAGCACCAGGCCTTTGAGCCTCCAATGATTATTGAGTTAATGGACCCATTATCATCCAACTTAATGAGAGGCTGTGACTCAGTTATCTCTATAACTTTATCATTTTAAGAATCTAATAATTTTAGAGAATTTAAATTATTTATGATTTAAGGATAGAAAGGATATAGACCAATTTGCTTTCATTGACTTCACCAAGTCAAGTCCTCCCACTGACTTCTCAAGTCATTTATGAGGACTAGGATCAATATCGATCCATGGGCACCTAGATCAGTCTCACTGAATAAAATCAGTCTCATTGATTTCCTAAGTAACATAGGTTAGCATGAATCAATAAGCAACCTAATCAAGATCTGATTAACTATATTGGCCAGGTAAGTGAGATCAGTTGAAAGGTCTGCCAAGGCTTACCTTAGACACTATCAGAAATGGCTAGATAAGTGGGCTGCCAATTAAAAACCATTAATCTGAAATGCCAGACTTACCATAGACACCAATCGATTTATCAATTTTAATTTAGTTTGCCTAACAACTCGGGCTCGACCACTGAGCCACAATCAGTATCCATTTATTAGATGTATGAACTTTGATCAACTACAACTATTGAAGTGATCTATAGAAATGATCTAATCCTAATTAACTATTAATTAGATTTGATCAATTTCTTAACTATGTTTATATTTAATCTAACCCTAGGTCTAACCCAGTTAAGGACCTAATCAAAGCTAACCCATTATCCTTTAACCCATGTTTTATGAAATTATCTTAGGATCTTTAAATCATAAACCTAGATCCTAAATAATCACTTAATTTTCAATTAAGTTCAAAGCTTATGGTTTTATGTTTATAGAACCTCAGAACTAATTTTTGATTTGATCATTTGAAACATTTTCAAATTGTAAATAGTTTACATTTAATCATATTCAATATATGGTTTTGGATCTGATTTATTTTAATATTTTGATCATGTCTTAAGATTTCAAATCTAGGATTTTGCAAAAAGTAAGTTCATAATTTAAATTTTATAAAATAAATATATCATATACATTCTAGATTCAAAATAAAAATTACATATCTACATATGCAACAATAGGATCTAGATCTAAACATAAAACACATCATATGGATTAGATCATAAACTATTTAAAATTAAATTTAAAATCTAAAAGTAAATCATAAATTACTTTACATCTTACCTAATATATTTATGATTTATGTTATTTGGATCAGCACATACTAGGACAACCTCTGCACTGTAAGGGATAAATCTTACAACAGAACAACCTTATAGCAGTATGTGCAATCTGATATTATTTAAATCTAATCTAAATAACCTAAAATATATCTAACATCTATTTAATTTTAGATTTAAATATTAAAAAATAAATCATAAAATTATTTAGATCATATCTAACTTATTCATGATTCAAGAATAGATCAGCACATATAAGGACAACCTTTTCACTATAAGGGATAAACCTTACAGCAGGACAAGCTTATAATCAATATGTGCAATCTATAGAGTCTTATTTTTAGATTTATCTTAATACAAATATGATCATATTATAATCGAACCTAGATGCTCTGATACCACTGTTGGAAAATATATAGGGTTTCATGTATGAATTTCAAAATCTTTTTAAAATATAAAGAAGCAAAAGTTGTAAATTAAATCATTTAATTTATAAATGCATGTAATCTAATTACTAAACCCTACATTTAGGATCTATAACATGTCATATTACATTTTAAATTAGAAAATAAATGATTTGGTATTGATCAAATCAATTTCCTAGATCTAGAACAATTCTAGATCTAAAACCTAGATCGGATTTAGGTAAGAGAAGAGATCAAATCTCTTACCTTTGCATGGGTTGAGAACTTCGTAGTTGATTTTTGTTATTGCCTTTGGATCCACACATGCATCCGACCTCTACAGGTGATCCACGTGAGGCTGCAACAAAATTGGAGGTTCGTCGAATGAAGATCTGCTCGAAGTGCTAGTTTCTCGTGAATTTCTCCGAATGGTTAATCTAAAATTTATTCTTTAGATCTCTTGGACACTTCAAGGGATGAAGAAAAAAAGAGGAATAAGAAAGATATCAAACTCTTGGATCTCCCAAATATCAAAAAACAAAAGGACTAAGAAAAGGTCCCGAGAGAAGGCACATCTTCTCTTTCAGGACATCAACCATTGATGTCATGAATCGGCCTTCATACCTAGAGTAGAGGAGATCTTCTCCTCTAGTATTTTCCACACATCTAGATCTCTTCCTCTTTGATTTTTCTTATAAGAAAGATCATACAAAAAATGAAGAAAAAGGGCTCTCAAAGAAACCCTAAGAGAAGAATTTCTTCTCTTCTTCTTCTCTCATCAGGACATGATCAAATCATGTCCAAAAGAGACCTCCATGCTCCAACTCCTTGGAGCATTCAACCACCACGTCCCTCACCTCTCCCTCTCTGATTTTTTCAGAGGCAAAAACATCTCAAAAGATTGTAATGAGAGAGCCTTGAAAGAAATTCTAGGAGAAGACATTCTTCGCTTCTTCTTTTCTCTCAACTGGACATCTACGTTTGATGTCCTAAAGAAACCAAACCTCCAAGAATATGGGTGCCTCAATTCCTCATGCCCCTCTCCTCTTTTTGTTTTCATGGAATTCCAGGGAATATCATGCCAAAAAGAAACATAAAAGTAGCGCCATAAGAATAGGAAGAAGACTAGGTCAAATCCCTAGTTTTTAGGGATTAAAAGTGGGAATTTAGGGGGCGTCCAACTCTTGGATGCCTCCCCCTATTTTTTATGCATGACAATCAGCAAGGCCACGTCCAAAAGGAGAAAAATCTGGGCAACAAAATTATTTGAAGGCATGGAGAGAATTTCCAAAAGGGAGAGAAGGAAGTTTGACATTTTAAAAACTCTATTTGATTCAAAACCAAATACCAAATTTGACCAAGTCAAATTTGATTTCAAATAAACTAGATGTGGGGCATGGAAGAGCTCTTATTGGTGTGGAAAACATCATGTAAAATCTAGAGATGAATTAGTGGGAGTGGAACCTCTAATATGGCGCAAGAAAAGGAGGAGTCCTAGTCTAACTAGGACTCTCCTATTTTGACCAAGTCAAAGCCATCTTAAACCTAATTCAAATCTTATTTAAATTAGATTTGAGTCAACCTAATTAATAAACAATCTTAATCTAATTAGAATCCTAATTAAATTAAATTTAGATTATATTTAAATTTAATTTAATTTCTAATTAAATTAAAAATTAGGTGCACTCAAGTCCAAGTCGAACAGGGACTTGTTCTTCCTTGCAATTGGCTTATCCAATAAACTAATTAGACTTAATCTAATTAAATCCAAACTAATTCTAATTAAATCTAATTTAATTAGAGTTGATCTCAGCTTGATTGCTCAGTCAAATTGAGCTAATTAGCAATCCAATTACTAATCGATCCTCCTACAACACGTGCATTATGTCAAACATCAATTGTATTGATAGTTTGACTTAAGAACGATTCTCAATCATCGATTAACCATCAGATTAGGTTACAACCTCTAATGTGTGTGACCCTATAGGTTTGAACCTAAGCCAGTAGTATAAGAACCAATTTCTATACCAATTGAAGTAGCCATCTAGCAATGGTTCCTAACGTCCGGATAGGTCGAATGTATGCAAAGCAACATTCTTAGAATCCAGGCCTATGGTTACCATATAATTCATCCCTTTGATCAATAATCTCAAGACAACTTTGAGTATGCTGTCAATCACTCACACAAGTCATCTCTATTATATCTCAAAATTTTGCAAATCCCCTGACTTGTCACGAGGATTACCCAGGCCTAGGTTTTGCTAAATTGAAACACAATGAGTCATTCTTTTTCTGAAGCTAATCAGGAGTGGTCAATCCAATCTTGACTCATACATTGACTTCACAAGTACTCGACTATACCTAAAAATCTTTCGAACCTATATTAGAAATACAGGCAGTCCAACATCAAAGTACAGTGAGTTGCTTGTAAGTCACCATAGTGATCTCATAAGTTATCATCCTTATTAATAACTTATTATTTGATCATGAATAATTTAAAAATCATCCAATAAATCTTCTTTTATTGATTGATTGTGGTTCTAAGAACTTCATTATAATTTAGGAGTTCATTTAAGAAAGATAGAACTTTTATGATGAACCAGCCAAATAACTATTATTATTAGATAATTCATATACTAATTTCAGTCATCTACTACCTAGATGATTAGCTTTAGGACATATTTTTCAATATTGATGATCTCATGGAGGTCTCCTTGAATGATGGGAATAAGGAACACACTATGAAGATCGACTCCAATCTAAAAGGAAAAGTTAAAGAGTAGCTCGTCGTCTTCTTGCAAAAGAATGCTGATATTTTCATCTGGATGCCTGCAAATATGCTTGAGATTGATGCAGAGCTAATGGAGCATCGTCTGGGCATGCACCTTAAACATCAGCCAATGGAGCAGAAAAAGTGCAGCTTTGCACCTAAGAGGCAAAAGGCTATTATGGATGAGGTTGACAAGCTCCTCAAAGCAAGATTCATTCGAAAAGTGCTCTATCCTGACTGGATCGCAAATGTCATTCTTATTAAAAAGATAAATGGCAAGTGGAGGATGTGCATGAACTTCATAGACTTGAGTACAACTTACCCAAAAGACAGCTATCCCCTGCCTAGGATTAACCAACCGATGGATATAACTTCAGACCATGAACTCCTCACCTTCATGGATGCCTTCTTCAGCTATAATCAAATCCAGATGGCACTAGAGGATAAGGAGAAGACTATTTTTATTACTGACTATGGTCTTTATTATTATAGGATTATGCCCTTTGAGCTTAAAAACGTAGGTGTGACTTATCACCGTCTGATGAATAAGATCTTCAATGAGCAGATCGGCCACAATATGGAGGTCTTTATAGATGACATGCTGGTTAAAAGTCGATCTTCACTAAATCATATTATCAATCTTGAAGAGACCTTAGCACTCTCCAAAAGTACAGGATGAAGCTAAATTCTATAAAATGTGCTTTTAGAGTAACCTTGGAGAAGTTCCTAGGATTCATGGTGTCAAGGCGCGGAATTGAAGCCAATCTAGAGAAGATCAAAGTCATCCAAGAGATGACCATCTCAAAAATAATAAAAAAAGTTCAGTACCTCATAGGCAAGATGGTGGTCCTAAATCGCTTCATTTCAAAATTGGTGGAGCATTGTATGCCCTTCTTTCAAGTACTCAAACAACTCAAGGACTTCAACTAGACTCCTTAGTGCCAGCAGGCTCTTTAAAAATTGAAGAACTATCTCCATTCGTCTCTACTCCTAGCCAAATCTGAATCTGGAGAAGAGCTGTTATTGTACCTTGCTATGTCTCTAGAAGCTATTGGAGCCATCCTGATCAGAAGAAGCTAAAGTTTGGAAGTCGATCTAGTATATAAGTAGATTCCTAAGGGATGTAGAAATAAGATACACCAAATTAAAAAAAACTAACTTATGTCTTATTGATTACAGCTAGAAAGCTCTGACTTTATTTTTAGGAACATACAATTACTCTCCTTACTAATCAACCCATCAAGGCAGTTCTTCATTGGCTTGATACCTCCGGAAGAGTAGCAAAGTGGGTGATCAAGTTAATTGAATTTGATATTTATTTTCAACCACGACCATCCATCAAAGCTCAAATACTAGTTGATTTTATAGTGGAGTGCACTATTTTGGATGTGACCAAATTGGAGCGCCAAGAAGTTCATATCCTTGGCTCCCCCGAAGAAAAGATTGATCTTCCTAAAAACCTCTGGGTACTATATGTTGATGGTTCATCCAATGCTTTTGGAGCAGGTGCGGGCTTGATTCTCATTAATCTAGAGGAGATTGTAGCCGAATATGCTTTGCGCTTTAAGTTCCCCCTACTAACAATGGGGCTAAATATGAAGCTCTGATCTTATGACTAAAG
The DNA here is from genome assembly GCA_006176705.1 of Cocos nucifera. Classification (NCBI taxonomy): domain Eukaryota; kingdom Viridiplantae; phylum Streptophyta; class Magnoliopsida; order Arecales; family Arecaceae; genus Cocos; species Cocos nucifera. The sequence continues at coordinate 723,600 of QRFJ01000337.1, read as the reverse complement.
ATAGCAAAAGAATTAGAAGCGAAGCATTTGAAGGTTTGTAGTGATTCTCGACTAGTGGTGGGACAAGTCAATAACACCTTTAAAGCTCGAAGGGAAGGTATGAAGAAATATTTGAAAAAAGTGAGGGATTTAATCTTGACTTTTAGTAGCTTTGAAATTTAGTAGATTCCCGGAGCGTATAATACCAGAGCCAACCTTCTTTCTAAGTTTGCCATCTTAGTCCCAAATAAGCTGTCAAAAGAAGTCATCTTTGAAGTCCTACAATACCTAAGTTCAGAAGAACTCCAGGCAATAATGCAAGTCGATCATGAGCCCAGCTCGATCGATCCATTGATTTCATATCTCGGAGATGAAATTCTTTCCAAAAATCATAAAGAAGATCAAAAGTTAAAAAATCAAGCTTTCCGCTATATTTTATATAATAATAAGCTATACAAGAGGTCATACTCCTTACCACTCCTCAAATATCTCCGACCTTCCAAAGCTGGTTATGCCTTAAGGAAAGTTCATGAAGGAATATATGAAAATCATCTAGAAGCGAGAGCCTTATCATATTAGTTACTTCGGTAGGGATACTATTGGCCAATAATGCACCAAAATGTGATAGGATTATATAAAAAAATATGATAGATGTCAGAGAAATACAAATATTCAGAGATAGCAGGCTTCACAGCTCACGTCATTAGATGCTCCTTAGCCATTTGCATAATGGAGAATGGATATACTCAGGCCTCCATAGCATCTAGACAGCAAAAGTTTCTTTTGGTGATGGTAGATTACTTTACTAAGTAGGTTGAGGCCGAGCCTCTAGCTCATATCACTAAGCCAAAGTACAGAACCTTGTCTGAAAGTTGATAGTTTGTAGATTTGGTCTACCATAGATATTAATCATTATCAATGGGTGCTAGTTTGCATGAGCAAAGTTTGATGAGTTTTACGAAGGTCTAAACATATCTCACCACTTCACGTTAGTGGCTCATCCATAGATGAATGGTAAGGCAGAAGTAACTAACAAAACTTTGCTTCGAGGGATAAAAGCAAGGCTCGAAAGAGCGAAAGAAATATGGATGGACGAACGCTATCATGTGCTTTGGGCTTACAAAACCACTCAAATGTTGCCGATTGGGAAAACCCCTTTCGTATTAGCTTTTGGGATAGAGGAAGTCATTTTAATCAAGCTTGAACTTCCTTCGGTATGAGTTGAAGCTTTTAGTAAATAGAATAACTCATAGGATCTTAGAGCAAATCTTAATCTGTTGGAAAAAAAGTGAGAGAAGGCCCAAATTTGAATGGTAACTTACAAGCAAAGTGTAGCCCATTACTATAACTCTTGGGTTAGGAGCAAGACATTTAGAGTAGGAGATCTGGTGCTTTGACAAGCAGATGTTTTGCAATCTCAAAATCAAGAAAAGCTCATCCTGAACTAGGAAGGCCCCTATAAGATCGTGGAAATCGTCCGATTGGGAATATATTATTTGAAGGGGCTCGGAGGATCAGTACTTCCATGATCTTGAAACTCAGAGAACTTACGAATATATCATCAATAATCTTGCCTTAATAAAACATCCTTATTTCAATATCTTGTTCTTTGGCACAAAACTAAATGATGGCAGAAAACGACTTGATCAAACTTCATTCTTAAACAAAGTAGAAGGCCTCTGGTTGCTTAAGATAAGAGGTTAACCTTGTCTAAATAAGGATGAGGGCCTCTGATTCTTAAATAGATGGTAAAAGAGAGAGAGACCCTTTCAACGATCCTTTTATGCTCCAATGATCTTGTTAGGAATAGGAGAATCTCATCCTAATAAGAAAAAAAGACCAACCTCATCAAGAACAAGAGGAGGACCTTGTCCTGATAGGAGAACAAGGGGAGAGATCCTTTCAACAATCCTTTTATGCCCCAATAATCTTGCTAGGAATAAGAGGATAACCTTATCTTAATAGAAAAAAAGGTCAATTCCATTAGGAATAGGAGGACCTCATCCTAACAGGAGGACAAGGGGAGAGGTCCTTTCAATGGCCCTTTTGTGCTCCAATGATCTTATTAGAAATAGGAGGAGAACCTCATCCTAACAAAAAAAAAAGGCCAACTCTATCAAGAATAGGAGGATGACCTCATCTTGATAGGAGGACAAGGGGAAAGGTCCTTTCAATGGCCCTTTTGTGTCTTAATAATCGTATTAGGAATAGAAGGAGAACCTCATCCTAAGAAGTAAAAAAAGGCCAACCCTATCAAGAATAGAAGATGGATCTCATCTTGAAAAAAGGATAAGAAAAGAGATCCTTTTAACGATCCTTTTGTGTCCTAATGACCATATTAGGAATAGGAGAATAATCTCATCCTAACAAGAAAAAAAAGATCAATCTTATCAGGAACAGGAGGAGGATTTCATCCTAATAGGGAGACAAGGAGAGAGGCCATTTCAATGATCCTTTTATGCCCCCAATAATCTTCTTAGGAATAGGAGGAGAATCTTATCCTAACAAGAAAAAAAGGCCAATCCCATCAGAAACAGGAGGACCTCATCCTGATAGGGGTACAATGGAGAAAGGCCATTTCAATAGCCCTTTTGTATCCCAATGATTTTGTTAGAAACAAAAAGAAAACCTCATTCTAACAAAAAAAAGGTCAATCCCATCAGAAATAGGAGGAGGACTTCATCCTAATAGGAAGATAAGGAAATAGGTCTTTTCAACAGCCCTTTTATGCCTGATGCCCTTGTTAGGAATAGGAGGAGAACCTCATCCTAACAAGAAAAGAAGGCCAACCCCATTAAAAATAGGAGAAGAACCTCATCTTGGTAGGAAAAAAAGAGGAGAGGCCCTTTCAATGGCCCTTTCATGCCCTGATGCCCTTGTTAGGAACAAGAGGAAAACCTCATCCTAATAAGGGAAAGGATCAAATATGCCAGGAATAGGAGGAGAATCTCAACCTAACATAAGGGAAGATCTTTAAATATTCAAGAAGGGAGCATGACTTCATCTGAATGAGAGTCATGACCAACCACAATCGAGATCAGTGGACCTCATCCAGACATAAAAGATGCGAAGACCCAATTATACAAACCTGAATAAAACCTTCCGAAGGGCTATCATCTACAATCAAAGGATACATATATCATGGTAAACTATAACCATTATTAAAGGATGGCCCTATAATCATGAACAACAAAAAAGAAGAGAATGAAAAAGCTACATAAGCATACGACTGAGATGAAGCAATCAAAAAGTAGTGTTTCAATAAAATAAAAATTTGATGTATGGATAGGTCCACAAGACTAGTTACAAAAAGAAGAGAAAAAGATGACAAAGTCCTACTCAGAGTTGGACTTCGGACTGCTAGCTCCAATCATTACAAGGGAGAGTTTTAGGCCTTCTATTTCTTTTTCGAGTCTCTTCCTCGCTGCCAAGCTCTCCCTCAGCATCCTCTCCCATTGGCGCAATTCTTTTTCTGTCTCTCTCAACCTCTTCCTAAGAATCACAAATTCTGCCTCTGCATCCTTGATGACATCTTCTTAATAAACCATCTGGATCTTTAGCTATTGCAGCTCAACTTTTTTCTTTCATATGATGCAAATAAGTCTTCCATGGTCCTTCTTAGGGAGAGCAGTTTGTCTAATTCCCTGCTTGAATGGACCTCAGTTCTCTCCACCAGTAATTTCTGAAGTCGCATTACTTTGACGTTCGATGCTCTGAGCTTCTTTCTATAGTAATCGATCTGCTCGCACCAGTCGATCCAATATGAGTCATATGCTCTCTTAGCATTCGATAGCTGCTATTGGAGATTGAAAAATCTCTTAGACTAGTCCCAACTATTCTCCTCCTGACTAGTAGACCAAGCCGAGCTCCCCTCCAGCAATTGAATCTTTTCCTTAGATGCCTTGAGGTCAACTTCTAGAGAACTTATTTTCGCGATCAAGGCCCAAGACTTCTCACTGACGCACTTCTTAACTTCCTTGAGTTTCTCATTCAGATGGTTCTTCTTAGCAGTATATTTCCTAAAGAGCTGCTTGGAAGATTGGCAGAGATGATTAATTTCAATGGAAGCCTCGGCGTAATTCTTGTTTGACTTCTTAAGCTCCCCATCTATTTTTTCCACTTTCCTCCTAAGGTGATGAACCTCTTTCTTCAACCTTCTAATGGTAGCCTTTAAAGGTATATCTTGAGGTAAAGAGTTTGCTTCAATAGGAGACTACACTTAATACATAGAAAAATCACAACACATGTACCACTAAAAGAAAAAACTTTACTTTCATTAATAAAAATATTTTTCAAGTACAAAAAAGAAAATAAATAAAAAAAATTAAAATAGGAGGTCTCAGACCTTTAGGGTAGCAGTTAAGTAGCTCGACACAGCATCAGTCAGCCTCGGCTCAACAATAGGCTTGGTAGGGGAGAGGTCGGCCACAACGGTAGATGGTTCTGCTTCTTCACCAGAGGCTCCTTCGACTAGAAAGTTGAGGTCGAGCTCAAAAAATTTGTTAGCCATCTTATTCTCACAGAGCTCGAACCCCTTGATAAACGCTTCCTAACTGAACTTGACATTCAAGTCCCTCTTTTCAGAGGTGACCTTGAACTTCTCTACTGCCCGTGCCTTCACCTCCGAGATCTGTCTTGAAACCTGCTCCTTTAGTTTGGCAATCTCAGCTTCAACCTTCTTCCTCCTCTTCTCTTCTAAGGCCAAAGCAGCCTTCAGCTCTGCCGATCTTTGTTCTTCCTTCTTAAGTGCCTCTCAGAAAACCCCGATCTTGGTAGCCTTCTCTTTGTGGGGCGGTTAAATTCGGTGGCTTTCTTCTCCTAGAGGTGGCTGACCTCAGCTTGGTGATCCTTCTAAGCCTTCAGCACTTCCAACCTTAAGTAGTTCACCATTCTGATGTGGGCAAGCAATTGGTGATCCGACTGCAAGGAGTAAATTGGGTTACGCACATATAAAAAAAGAAGAAAAGAGAAAAGATAAGGTGATTACCTCAAGGAAGGCCTCGAGGGAATCTTAAGTGCACTGCTCATAGTCAAAATCAGCAATCTTGTCTACCACCTTGGGTAGAGCAAATTTATCAATCAAATCTCTGATTATTTCTCAATTGTAGAAGGGATTTTCTTTTGAGTCTTCATCGCCTTCATTGGACTCACTAGGATGAGCTTTGCACCAAACCTTTATGGTGGCCGACTTTTTTTTCCCTCTCTTTTTCCTTCCAGTAGGAAGCCCCAAAACTTGAACTTCAGCAAGAGGGCTTGAGGATGTAGGAGGCACTATGGCCCCATCAGTAGCACCAACCTCGATAGTCGAAACAACCTCGATACCATCAGCAACCTTAGGAGCAGCGGTAGCATTGGCGGATGTTGCAGAGCTTAGGACATCGACCCTCGCCTTCTTTGAACCCTCGCCTGGTGCATTCTTTTTCCTCTTATGTGCCTGAAGTCCCTTAGCGAGCATCTTGACTGCCTCAGTGTCCATCTCTGCAATAAAGAAGGTATCACGATAAAAAAAAAAAAATTCTATAATGCAAGAAGAAAACTTGTGAAGTATAGAGATATACCAGTAGGATTGAGAGGACTCAAGCCCATATTAAATAAGTTCTGATCTTTCAGGAGCTCAGATAGAAGGGGGGCTCAGTAATTCCTAAGCTTATTGACGGAGTCAAAATCATCCCTCTCCAAGCTCGGAGCTCGGCGGACTGAATCCCTCAGCCATCCCCAAGGAAGAAGTTCTAAACTAAGAGATGGATAGGAGATGAAGAAGAACTTTTCCTTCTAGTTATGAATGGAAGAAGGAGTATCTTTAAGCAACCTCTTCTTGCCAACCTGGGAGGATAGAAACCACCAATCCTTAGCGGTAGGATAGTGTTTGAAGGTGTAGTACTTGCAGAACAAAGAAATTATCGAGAGAACTTCGATCGAGATATAGAAGGAGAGGAAATCTATGATGAACCTAAAAGGATTTGGGACCATGGAAGCAAGGAAGATGTCCAGAAAATGAAAATGGGCCAAGATGAAAGGAGGAATGAATAGGCGAAGCCTGGCTCGGAGAGCTTTGATGTACAAACAGAAGCAACCCAAGGGGGAGTACAAGCTCGATCGTTTGGCCTGGGGAGCTCTAGTTCATACTCCGAAGGCATCCTATATTGAATCCTAACTAGAGAAAGGTCATCGGGGTGCAAGGAATAGGGAATGGTCTCAAGTATGAAAACTGGATGAGGTGTTGCATCGAGTTTAGCTTCTATCCTAGAGATGGGATCTTGAAAATTCAGGTTAGTCGGGCTCCCAGAACCAGTAGACCAAGATGCTTTTGAAGACATTTTGGATCAAAATGAACCCCAAAAAATCCAGAAAAAAAACAAACAATGAAGTCTCAAAAGGAAAAAAAGAGAGGAACTAACCTAAAGTGGATGAAAAGCATGAGAAGACGATTAGAAGAATGAGAAACGATCAAAGAAGATGATGATGGCTGAAGGTTGCACCAGATTGTTCGGAGGAGACAATGAAGCAAGGAACAAGAGGGAGGAGGTACCAGCAAAAATGAGAAAGTCAGAAGAAAGAGTAGTTTAAGTAATAGAAAGAAGCTCGACGTGGTTATGATTGTAGATCATCCTCTGCTAATTTTGACCCACCACATGTCCCATCCATCGCAGCCATTTTTGATGCCTGATAGGACATTTATCATGTCATACATGGAACTCCATTCTACATGAGTTTTTAAAGAAATGTGTCTTTTCGAGCCTTTCATGCATTAAGAAACTTCAACACCAATTCAGAAAAGCCAAAATATTTTGCTTCCCGATAAGCGGGAAACTGACAAAGGACTTCGGCTATTGTAATTTTCGTACTTCATCCAGAATCCAAACTTAGGAGTAAGGAGACAACTATTAGGGGTAAAATAACCCCTGCCGAAGTCTAGACAATCTCCACCACATGGATGCCAGACTACCTCTTCAAAACATAGATGATTTTCATCCAAACACTGCATAGCCTATTAATAGCATGATGAACGTCGACCAGTCGAACTCCTTCCAGACTAACTCCTTTAGTCATGCTTCGTCTAATCGAACTCCTTCCATCAAACTCCTAGTCGGTCTCCATCCAACTGAATTCCTTCCAATCACCTAGCAGATTCCATCCAGCTAAGCTCCATCTGGGCGAACTCCTTCCAATCACCTGGCGAATTCCACCCATCTGAATTGAAACGAAGTCCTACCCAAATTTTGGATGCTACTCTCTAATGGACTGGCAAGTCATGATAAAGGACACCATTCTCCTCTGAGGTCCTTAACTGTCAACCCCTATTTTGAAGAAATTTGTCGATCATATCAACAAGTCCATATTGTGAAACTCATTGAAGGCACATTGAAGCCTGGCCAAACGATCTTAAACAATAAAGAAAAATTATTATTTAATTAAACCTACTTCTTAACCTAGAATGAATGATAGGACCAAAGTTTAACCCTCCCGACCTTAATTGGTGAACAGTTGAAGTCCTATATTGTAGACAACGCACTCCTTCTAGCTGAACTCCTTAGGTCATTCCCCTTTCAGGTAGACTCCTTATGGATGCACTCCTTTCAATCGTGCTTCCTCCAGTCGAAGTCCTTCTATTCAAGTACCTTTGAGGATGAGCTTCTCTAAGCGAATTGTAGATCTACTTAGTTCATGTCACACCTATCTGCTAGAGCCATCTAGAAGGACCTCGTCAAATCATTGATTCATGACAACTGCTTCGTGAAGGATGGAGCACAATACTTCAAATCTCAATTTAGGAAGCACCTACCTGCACATAACTCAGGAGGCTTCCGAACTCCTTAAAGTGATCAGGCATTGCTCCCAACTGACCTCAATCGGTTACAAGTTTACTGCATATACTGAAGTCTTCAACCTACATCCGAACTCTAACAAAAGTATCTCAACTGCCTATAAATCATGACAAATGATAACTCATCTTCTATAACAAACTTCACATGGCCTAAGCGGCCCACTACTAGATGGTTATGGCTATCACCATCAATTTGTTACATGTTTCGTCTATAACAGAGACCCTCCAGATATATTTTTCTTTAAGCTCTCTTTTTCTTTCCATTACTCTGCTTCTCTATTTCTTAAGCACTCCATTCCAGTTGGCTAGAGAATTGACTTGAGCATCGGAGGGTCCTACCGGAGTCACCCACCTCTGGTTTGGATTTTGTTTTGCAAGTCCCGTCAGTGGCCTCACCTTTCCAACTTCAGCTCCTCCATCATCCTCATAGATTTCTTCACCAATAGATGACACTATCTAGTTTTGGGCATTTGTTAGACATGCACATTATACTTACAGGTTGTGATAAAATATAAATGCCATTTCTTAACTATCCTTGGATTTTTGTAACATCATTCATAATGATATCACAATAATTTTTCTTTATTGATAAGCAACAACAATCTTAGACCAGAAGCCATATAAATATTATGTTCATCATAGAGGATGGATAATAGTGACAATCACTTAAAATAAAATTATTTATTTTGAAAACTAGCTCAATAATTTTCAATACTAGGACTGGAATATTACTTCCATCCCTAACATTCAAAATTCTTTTGCCATTTTCAAGCTTTCTACTAACCTAAAGTCCATGCAATGAATTGCATATATGAACTAGACTTTCGGTATCTAATATCCAAGTAGTAGTATCACAAATAGAGAAATTATAAGGTGTTATCACATAACAACCTTGACCAGTAACTATTTGCTGCTTTCTCATATTCAGCCTATTTGGGTCAAGAGGATGTTTCCTCTTCTAGTTTGCCTGATTTGGGTCAGCAATGGACTTCTCATTCTGAAGGGGCTGAGATGCCCCAACATGATGCACCTCTTCTTTAGGAGTGCCGAAGGACTCATTCAACACTTGAATCATTTCCTCCGGCTCCACATCCTGAAACTTAAGACTAAGCTCTTCGTTCATTGCTGCCCACATAATGCAATGCAATATGGTATGATCATTAAGTTACTTTTGATAAGTATCTCGGATTGCATCATGAGTGTTTGGAGTAGACTCCTTAGGTTCCAAATCCACAAAAACATATAGGATCCGCTTGTGCTTCAGAAAAATCCTTAATTTTTTTACCAATTATCAAAATTTGGTTCTATAAGCTTATCACTATCCAGCAGTGAATGGAGCGATAAAGCACTAGCCATTCTATTTAATTAAAAGAAAAATAAAAGAACTAATTAGTATGTGAGCTAATTAATCCTAAAGACTTGGATTTTAGTCTAAAGGTTCTCTTACTATTTTCTACGAATTGATAGCCTTTTCCTCTAATTCGAAAAATTACACTAACTCCTTAGTGGGTACTAGAATCCACCCAGCTGAAAAAATATGAATGCATCAGCAGCACCCAACCCTTATTTAAAAATTACAACCATTGTAGATACATTCGTACAATCAACCATCATAAATACATTTACATATACATCCATCACATGAATGTTTCTAGTCCATAACCAACCATCATACTATTTATAACAATTATATAAAACATGATAATAAAATACTCATATTATTCTAATTGTGATATCATTCATGCATATGTCACTTAGGATGTTTAATTCATAGGCATAGGACCCATCTAGGATTTTTTATTTGGATTCAACTCTTGACTCAATGTCAACTATGAGTCAACCACATGTTACCCCTTTAAGCAAGGTAAACCAATTCTTAAATAAACCCTAATCCAATTGGGTTCACAAAAATTCAATCAACCATGACTTAAGTCCTAATCAAATGGGTCAATGACAATTAGGTCAACTTTAATTGAACAAAATTTTGAATCTAATTAGAAGTATAAATCTGATTTGATCTATGATCATAAACCTTAATCTCATTAGGCCAATGAATTATAGTCAACATCAAAACCATGCATCAAAAACCTAGTTTGTGTTTGAAGCATCTTCTATGATACAGATTTTTTAGCCACACACATGCCTAGGTCAGAAAGCATGATGGATCACCCCACCTTGATTTATGGTCAATCCATGGTGGCCGACCATGTGTCTTAGGTGTGCGCATCACATGCAACAATCCTATGCCCCGTGCATCACATGCACTAGGTTGCAATTCAATGAAAAACTCAAATCACTAGATCTTGCTTAAACCTATCAGACAAGTCTTAAGGCCATGGAATTTTATCCCAAGGTTCGATCATGAAGAAAATAACTTTTATTCTAGGCAAAACATGCAACAAACTAGCTATTAAATATCATGCAAAAATTCAGATTTTGGCATATCATGAATTACATCTAATCTATATCACAACAATAATATGATGTTTGATTGAATCAATCAAGGATGGCTCTAATGAAGGAAAACTAGATTTTCTGCTGCAGGATCGATCTGATGTAATACCGAATTTTGGATCTAGCCATGCACGCACCTGACCTCTATCGAAGTCCACTCAAGCTGGTTCTAGATGCCATCTCCTCCTGAATCTGATCTCCAAAGATCAGATCTAGATCTGATCTGTAGAGCCTTCAAAACAAAAGTTGAAGGCAGCACGCTCGTCTCATGAACACTATCATCTCTTTGCCTGAATTCTTGTACCAAAAGCCTTGGATCTTCTTTGCTGTTTGCACCCAACCTATTGGGTGTGGAGAAGAGGAAGAGGGGCATGAGAGGAGGGCATGGAATAGAGAGTGGGTGGCAGCAATTGGTGTGGAGGAAGGGAAAACTAAAGAACCTTAGGGCCCAGTGGTTCTTATAGAGAACACTATGCCACCTTAGAGTCCCATTCTATCAAGCAATCAAATTGCTTGTTTACTTAGGACCCTAGGCCAGATAGACCACACCAAATACCAGGTCCCTACCTAGTTTTATCATTCAAAATATCTCAAAAATGCAACACAAAAATTGAAGGGAAGAAGGGTGGCGCAAGCAACCTATCTCCTAGAGACTTTGATCTCATCAAGTCTCTTTGACCTAGTCAAATCTAATTTGACTAGTCAAATCCTTTAATCCACATGGGACACATGCCTAGGGTGATGTACACCCTCTCATCTCTTGTGAAATCACCTAAGGGCATGCACCTCTAGAAATTCTCCGGGGGGTGCACACCCCTTGCCCCGTTCTTTCCTACATCCGGGTCAACCTTTGACCCTTGTCCTAAAAGGATCAAAAAATTGGCAGGTCTTATCCTATTCCTATCTGACGGATTAGGACAACACTTTTTTAATCTGGACATGCTCTAGTCGGACCGGGTTAAATCCATACAAGATTTTTGGATGAGCCAAATTCAATTTAACTCAGTTGAGATGAACCAAAAAGACTACAAAATAAGAATGTTAGGCTTAATCATGTACTAGCACGATTTGCTTGAATATAATTAGATCTAATTCAAATCAATCAAACTGGATTAGCTTAATTAATGATATCCAGATCTAAAATCATGTTTGTGTGATCCAGTTAGATTCAGTTCCATAGGATAATAAGATATGTCATGATCTCTATCATCGATATCATCGAAACATCTTTCGATGGACCAAAACTCTTCCGATTCATCCAATTAGAATGATCGATCATCGAGATCATTTTAATTACTCCCAAAATTCATCAGTGATATCTAGTAGTATATAATGGCAACCCATCAAAACTGAATGCGAATCTATCGGTATAGCTACCTATGTGATTGGATTCTTCTATCATGAGCTCCGATAAGATTAGGATTAAGGTAAACTCGTCAAACCCAACATTCTATCATATGATTAAATCATTTGATTCGAGTCTGATGTGAAATCCTAATAGAAAACTCTTTTCTATTATATCATATTGCCATAGCTATGGACTTAAGGACTCGATCTCATGATCATCATAGGACTACTCCTCCTCTACCAAGGTTGATAGATTCCATCTTAGTACAATCCAATTCCTACAATGAACATGCTATAGCCAACATACACCTCAGGATTTTGAATGGCTAGGAGATTGAGTTATGGTATAGTCAAACTATAACACACTCAAAGTGACTGCGATGCACCTCGGGTCTAAGAACGAAACACACAACTGCAGTATCGAGCTTAGTCATTAACGAGAAGGTAGACTTTCTTATGACTACTCGAGGTGGTCATGCTTAGTGCCCTCATTCTCTAACAAGTATCTATACTCTCGCTTTGATGTCTCCATACCCAAGACTCAAGACTTATCTATCCTAAGAAAGCGATCGTATACCAACCTTCCGAATCGATCACCATCCTCATGAGGATCCTATGGTCAGAAGCAGTTTATGAGTTAATTATGAAAATACATGTCTTAAATTTTTAACACTTGAAAATATATATTAGCATTTTATTAACTCAAAGGATGTATCACAAACACTATATATACACAATATGATAGAAGAAAATAATTCTTTATTAATTTTAAGTCAAAATTATAAAAATGCCTCTAGAAAGTGTATTATAAGTGTCAGCTAATCTGACTTCTAGGGTACTCATCTAACAAACTTTCACTTGACTTAAGATCAATGAACTATAAATCTAAGTTCCATCTTCTCAAGATGGGCTTCAATCTTCTATTGGCTCAACGACTTCATCAGTAAGTCAGTCGCATTATCTACGGTATTGACTCTCTTGACCTCGACGTAATCCTTCTCAAAATAATCAATGATGAAGTGATATCGCCGCTCGATATGCTTTGACTTCTGATGAGACCTTAACTTCCTAGCTAAGGCTATGGTGCCATTGTTGTCGCAGTACAGAGGGATGGTATTCGATAGCATCACTCAGCTAACTGCACCACCATTGCATACAAATAGACTTTTAGATATTGACTTTTAATCATCTATATGAGACATAAAGTCTGAGTCGGTATATCCTTGGATCTAGAGTACTCCATTTCCAAAGATTAGAAATATATCCTTAGTCATCAGGTATTTAAGGATATATTTCACAGAAGTCTAGTGCTCTTCGCTTGGATTCGATTGATACCTGCTCATGACACTCACAACATGCACAATATTAGGCCATGTACATAGCATAGCATACATGAGGCTTCCTATTGCCAAAGCATAAGGGATCTTGCTCATGCATTCAATCTTCTCAGGTGTGTTGGGACACATCTTCTTGGAGAGATGAATGTCATATCTGAAGGATATTAGTCTCCTCTTGGAGTTTTTTATGTTGAATCTTTTCAGCACCTCCTTTATGTATATTTTCTATGAAAGTCCCAACATCCTATTCAGTCTATCCCTATAGACCTTTATTCCTAATATAAATGATGCTTCTCCTAGGTCTTTCATAGAGAACTCTTTGACAACCATATTTTGATGGATATCAACATGGGAATATTGATGGGTTTGGTGATTAGGGCGGAAACATGGATTTCAATGCAATTAATATGAAATCATAAAATCAAACCCTAATCCAAGGACCAACTTATTAGAATTTAAATTATATAACATGCATTTATAATATAAATGTAGGATATAGGAACATACTTCGATCACTAACCTTGACTCGAGTTTGAATTTTGGTAGCGGTCCAACAAGGGTTTCACTAGGTGCCCATGTGTTCACCCTCCATTATTGATCTACATGGAGACTTGATCAAGCCGCTAACACTTTAAAAATAAGATTCCTTTAATGTAATTCTAATTGCATGAATTAAACCTTTTTGGACAAAACCTTCCCTTAGCCTTGCTCTCCTCCTTCTAACCTTTCTCTTCCTTTCTTTCTCTTCTCTATGTCTTCTTAATTTTTCTTTCTGATCCCTTTGTCTTAAAAGAAAACTTCTTGACCTTAATAATACCTTATCTAGACAAGGGAAAGAAAGAAAGAAAATTAGACAAGAGAGAACTATCTAAGAAAGAAAGAAGAGTTTTCAGTGCCCTGGACTTTACGATGTGTGCCCCTATTTATAATGTATGTAGGGGCGCCACAAAACATTTCTCATGCCCATTCCTTGGTTTATCTCACGCCCATTCATCCTTCTCATATCCCATCTGATTTTTAGACCACATGGAATTACATAGAATTAGTTCCAAGAGACTCTTCATGCAAAAGGGCTCTTCGGAATAATTTTCTATAGTTCTTTCAAAGTCACGTGATGCTTCTCATAAGTGGCAGAAATAATCATGGGCTTTGATTAGATGACATGGCCATCCAATGGCCAAGAATGGGGATGCCATATCTGAATTGCCATTGAGATAAGGCATAGAAAAGTCAAAGCCCAAAGGGCCTTTGACTTGGTCTAAGGGGCGCCAACAAAGGCGGATGGCTAGGACTCCTCTCTTATCCAAATTCTAGATATTCTATGGAGGATTGTCACCTATAGAAGGACTCTTCTGTGCCTCCCATCTGAAGTCCATGCACCAAACAAAATTTATGTGACATTAAATTTGGATAAGTATAAGAGGAACGGTGCCTAGAGTCTTCATGCGCCAAACATCTTCATGCGCACACAATAAATCTCACGCGCCAAGAGAGAGGCTCTCTGGCATGTGGGACTCTACTATAAGGCACCCAAGACCCTAGTCATCTAGCCAAAGGTCAGCCCAATTAATTAGCTAAAATTGATTTGACCAAAATTGGATCTAATTAGCCCAAAACGGAATCTGATTCGAATATAGGTGCTAGGGTTTGCAACATGTGCCAGCATGTTCAACTTGCAAATATTATTTAATCCAATTAAATCCTTGATCAATTTTCTTTGTATGTGACCCATTGGATTCCACATCTAGCCAGTAGTAGGTCCGAATACGATTTAACCTAATTTGTTTAGAACTCAACCAAACCAAACCAAACCAATTAGAACACTTTCTAATTGATGATCAAATTAAACTCTTTAATTTGATTGAACCCACAAGACATGATTGACGTCTAGCAATTTATCATGTCTATCCAAAAGATATGAAATTTTGATAGAAATACCAAAAATATCCTTCAGTGAAAAGTTACCATGCAACTTAATCCTATGATCATCCTGCATCCCAAATATGACTATGGATATAAAAACATGTCAAATCCAATTTCATATTCATATTTCTCTCTATCATATGATGATGATTTGATTAATGAATCATTAAAAATTATTTTTAATTTTTATCATGTTTTGATCAAAGTCTTCTTGAATCATCATTTGATTGAAGCAAGTAGGATGCGATTTTCTCTTACTAGGAGTGATCGATTCTATGTTGACTCACTCACAATCTCCATATGCAATCCATCATATCTAAAATACCTGATACATGATTAAGTCATGAATGAGTATGAACCAAAATATGGATTCATGCATACAAGTTTCTATGGCTATCTCAGGTGTAAGGATTACATGCATAACTCTCACTTATGAGAACCATCTATTGACATATAGATAAGACTCCATTAGATGTTCTCAAGTTGGATCAATTCAGTGAACTTATTCTTTAATAAGCACCCACATCTTAAGTGATAGTGAGATCAGTCACCCTCTCCATCGACCATACATAGGATGTGCTAGTCTTTCCGAAAATATTGATCTTCAACTTAATATTCCATCAACTAGAAATATTTTAGATTAGGATTTTAAGATTTTAGGTCTCACAGGTATGATCTCATCATAATCCTAAAATCATAGCCCTAATCTATGGGATTTACCATAATCTTAAATGAATAATAAGATACAACATATGATGAAATAAATATCTTTATTGATTTAAAATATCATTGCATGAGTCTGAAAGATAAAAGAATAATCCATCAAAATACATATTTTGATTTGCTTGAGGGCATTTTCCTTTCAATCTCCCACTTGCACTAAGGCCAATCAATCTTATATTTTAACCCCATACAATCAAGGCGGTGATCGAACTACTACTGTGGTATAGCCTTAGTGAAAGGGTCTGCTATGTCATTTTTTGTATCTTCTCATTCAATGATAACATCTTGTCTCTCGATTATTTCATAAACGAGGTAGAAGCATCTTAAAATATGCTTGGATTTATGATGAGACCTTGGTTTCTTTGCTTGAGCAACTGCTCCAATATTATCATAGTAAAGTGGTACTGGTTTCTCAATCTCAAGAGCAACACCCAACTCAGTGATAAACTTCTTCATCTAGATAGCTTTCTTAGTAGCTTCACTTGTAGCAATGTATTTTGCCCCAATGGTTGAGTCAGCTATAGTTTGTTGCTTGGAACTCTTTCAACTTACTGCTCCACCATTTAGAGTATAAACATATCCTAAAATAGATTTGCTATCATCTGGATCTGATTGAAAATTAAAGTCAGAATATCCTTCTAGTTTGAGATCAGATCCACCATATACCAAAAGAATATTCTTAATCCTTCTCAATTACTTAAGAATATTTTTGCAGCTTTCTAATGATCCTCTCTTTGATCAGCTTGAAATCTACTTGCTATACCTAAGGCATAAGCAACATCAGGCCTGGATACATTATTGATCCTAGTATCGAAGCATAAGGAATAAAACTCATTCTATTTCTCTCTTCAGGTGTCTTAGGGAACATCATTTTAGAGAGATGTATGTCTTGACTCATGGGTAAGTAACCTCTTTTACTCCCATCCATGCTGAACCTCTTTACCACTAAGTCAATGTACCTAGACTGGGATAAGCCTAACATCATTTTAGATCTATTCCTATGGATCTTAATACCAAGTACATAGGATGCTTCTTCTAAGTCTTTCATAGAAAACTTACTTGATAGCCATAATTTGACCGATTGCATCATTAGGATATCATTTCCAATGAAGAGTATATCATCTACATACAGTATGAAGAAAACTATGGCACTCCCACTAGACTTCTTATACACACAAAGTTCATCTATAATTTTTATGAAGCCAAAGTCTTTGACTATTACACCAAAATGGAGTTCCAACTCTTTGATGCTTGTTTCAATCCATAAATGGATTTCTTAAGTTTGCATACCTGATTTGGTCTTTTTTTTGAGACAAATCCTTCTGGCTGTGACATGTAGACCTCTTCCTCAAGGTAACCATTAAGAAAGGCTGTCTTTACATCCATTTACCATATTTCATAATCATGATATACTACTATAGCAAGCATAATCTGAATTAATTTGAGCATGGCAATAGGAGAAAATGTTTCATCATAGTCTATATCTTGTTTTTGCTTAAAACCCTTAGCCACCAATATGGCTTTATAGGTTTCAACTTGGCTATCTACTCCAATCCTTTTCTTATAGACCTATTTGCATTCAACAGGGTTAACACCCTTTGGTGCATCAATCAAAGTCCATA
Source organism: Cocos nucifera (assembly GCA_006176705.1). NCBI lineage: Eukaryota > Viridiplantae > Streptophyta > Magnoliopsida > Arecales > Arecaceae > Cocos > Cocos nucifera. The sequence continues at coordinate 706,390 of QRFJ01000337.1, read as the reverse complement.
TTTTGTTGATATACATGGAGTCTATCTCTGATTTTATGGCATCTTGCCATCTGTCTGAATCCTTACTCATGACAGCTTTCGTATAGGTCAGAGGTTCATCATTGTCGATGATCAAGGCTTCATTATTTTCAATAATGAACTCATACCTCATAAGTGCATTTCACACTCTATCAAACCTATGGAGAGGAGTTGTGTGTTTAGGTGGTTCTTAATTAATTTATCCATCTAGTTGAGAAATTTCTATTTGTTTATCTTCAACTTCACTAAGTTCAATATTTCTCCCATTATCTTTTTTAAGGATAAACTTTTTCTCCATGAAAGTGGCATGCCTACTTATGAATATCTTTTATTCAATAGAATGATAGAATAGATATCCTACACTATCTCTAGAATATCTTACAAAAAGATATTTATCTGCTCTAGCATCTAGCTTATGTCCAAAATTTCTTTTGATATATGCCAGACAACCCCATATCTTAAGGTACTTAAGATTAGATTTCTTCTCTCTCCATATCTTATATGGAGTGCTAGATATAGATTTAGAAGATACTTTGTTCAAGATATATATTATCGTCTCTAGGGCATAATTCTAGAAGAAAATAGGTAACTCCATGAAGCACATCGTGGACCATACCATATCTAATAAAGTATGATTTTTTGGCTACACCATTTAACTATGGTGCATAAGAAAGGGTCTATATCTAACCTAATCCATTCCTCATTTCGGCTACACCACTTAATGCCTTAAATGTACATTAAATGCAGCCAAAATGGACTAAAAAATTAGCCATTATGGAGTTTTTTCATCATAGGAGTTGATCCTAAGGTCATCACCTACATAGGGATCGACCTCGACCTCTATGGCAGAATGCAGAAAAATCACTATTCTGTATTTTTGACCTACAGAATAGTAGAGGTTGACCCTGGGGTCAACCCCTGGCATAGGGATCGACCTCAAGGTCGTCCCCTTTGGGCATGCCGGTCAAAAATAGTATGCCATTCAACTCCTTTTGATAGGAGTCGACCTAGAGGTCGATCATTTTATTCAAACCTATTTTTCTTCCAATTTATGCATCCAAAAATCATGAAACTGCCTCCATAAGATCAAAAATTTTCTATACTTGCTCTTAAGGCTTCCAAAATAATTTTTCTTAATCTTCAATATTATAAAATTATGATTTTACCCCTTTTCACTTTTCTTTAATAAACTTAAAATTTTTTATTAAACCTAAAATATATAATTAATCTTTTTTCAAGCCAAACTCATTAGTATTTTTCTTAAATATTTTGTAATCATCAAAATCAATTCTTGGAGCAACAACTATATTTCAATTTAGTAAAGCCTTGGCCATGGTAATCCATGTGATGGATTTAAAAGATTGAAATATATTGTGGATGATTCATTTAAGGTTGACAACAAACGCTAAATCATCCTAAGCATTCGAGGTTAAAGGGATGAATCATGCAGTAACCATATGCCGAGGTTCTTGAATATTGTTTTGCAAATATTCAATCTATCCAAACATTGAGAACCATTGCTAGATGATAACTTTAATTAGTATAAGAAAATAGTTTTTATGCTATCGACTTAGCATTCGAATCTTTGGAGTCACATTTTAGTCATGCAGTGTAGAAAAGAATTGATCTATAATCTAATTATTCAATTTAAAAGTACTTGACTTAATTGAACAAATAGATTAGCTTAATTAAGAATTAAGTTAGAGGCCATACGAGATTAAATAGTTGACTATGTCCAGCTAGCAATGGACATGAGATGCAAGTTTAATTCCAGAAATGATTATGATCGAATCTTTGATCCAAATAATTCATGAAAAAATGAATTCAAGTGCTAATTATTTTAGAATATATCTAATTTAATTAAACTTAATTTAATTAGATTTAATCAGATTAAAAATCCAAGACTTAGGTCTGAATCCTAATTAGATTAGGGTCAGTAGTCTATTCAAAATTGGTTCAAATATGGTTTGAATTGGATTCGAATTTGACTTAAAATGGATTAGATCTATAAAGACCCAATTGACTGGGACTCTCTCTCCTTATGGATGACTAAGAGGAGGGGGCACTGGATTTTGAACCCCCCCTCTTGTGGGTGCGCATGAGAAAGAGAGGGGCACTATAAAGTGGCACCAATACTTCATGACGAATTCCTCTTTGGATATGGTTAGGACTCTTAGTCCTAACCAAATTGGGTTTGATCTAAACCAAAGGCATCAACTATAAATAGGGGAGGAGTCTTGGCCAACGAACATCTTTTTGGTTCCTTGGTTTTGTGTGACAAAGTTAGAGAGAGTTATAGAGGTGGGCGATAAGAAGAAGAGTTCCTTCTTTTTCTCTTCAGGCATGGAGGCTTCTTGTCCTTTGTACCTTGGTAAAAGGATGACTCAAGGTAGATCTAAAGAAGAGTTCTTTTAGATCCTGATCCTCCTGTTGATCCTTTCAAAAAGATGTGATATCCAGATCTTCATCCCTCTTTCCTATGGTGCCTAGCATGCACGCGAAGTAGAGGGCCTGTGATTTCAGGATTAGCTAGGCATGTGATTCAAGAAACCCTAGTATCCCCTATGCATCATAGGTATTTTTATGTTTAATATTTGATTTTAAATATAAATCTATTCACTCGATCCCTAAGAATCCGGTTCTGAATTGGATCTTTCCCAGTAATTGGTATCAGAGTCTAAGGGTCGAAAGACAGAAAAGTATGATGCATAGAATTGTCCTATAGGATTTACAACTAGATGCAAACCTTGAAAATTAATGTTAGACATTAAAATCTGATTGAAACTTGTTGATATGAATTTTCTATTTTAGTTTTAATCAGAAATTTCAAGAAACTAATCAATGGTTGAAATTGTTTGTTATAAGTTTGTTATAACAGAATTTTCTTGTGCAAAATTTTTGTTGGAATAACAACCTGATTAAAATCTGTTTTAAATCTGTTTTAACAGAATCTTTTGAAGAATGATTTAGATTGTTAGTTAGCTTTAATCAAGATCTAAAACAAATTTGTTTTGACAAAGTTTCAGATCTAATTTTGAACAAAAATCTGCACAACATCAAAACAGGTTTAACCAGAAATTTTGTGCAGATATTTTTCTCTATGTTCATCTGAATCTTTGAATAGACTTTTTGTATAATTTCAGATTTGAATTCTTTTTTTATATGCTGTGTAATCAAAGGTTCAGATCTGAAATAAGTGTATGATGCCATATTCTAATAAGATTAGAAGTGATATGATCATGATTACGTGATGCATAAGATGCAATAGATAGTGATCTAAAAGATGCCATATTTTATGTGATTCATATATGCAATTTAGATCAGATTAATTCTTATTCAATTATTAAATTATAATCTAAAAATTAGTTTTATAGATCTAAAACTATATGCATGCTTCACATAAAATTCTTGTAAAATAGTTTTATAAACTGAAACACACGTTTCACATACTTAATTTAGAATTAAGAGATCTAGATTTGAGACTCTAACATCTAAGGCCATATTTCATAAATCTTGGGTTAATGGATTAGCTTGGATTAGGTCCTAATAACTGGGTAGATCTAGGATTAGAAATAATTTAAATAATAGATTGATTAGAATAATTAATCAAATCTAAACAAATAGTTGATTATGATTAGGTCAATTCTTCTCTATAGATCAATTTAATAGTTGTAGTTGATTAAGTTCATTATTTTGATTTACAAAATAGATTTGATTGTGGCTTAATGGCCATGTCTGAATTATTAGGTTGATTGAATCTAGACTAATTTACTGGTTGGTGTCTAAGATAAGCTCGTAGATTGAGTATATGGCGAGTTAAGAGAATATCCCTCCCACCAATCTTACTTACCTAGCCAATATAGTGGATTATGCTTTGATGAGATCACTTAATAATTCTAGCTAACCCATGCTATTAAGAAAATTAGTGTGATTGATTCAGGTGCCCTCGAACCAAATTTGCCATTAATCCTTTTTGTGACTTTGTGAAGTTAGTGGAAGGATTATTAATTCTAATTAACCTTTTGTCTTCTCTTCTTAAATAAATAATTAAATTTTCTAAATTATTAGATCCATAAAATAAAAATATTATGGAGATAATAGATTCATAGCCTCCCATTAAGTTGGATGATAATGAGTCCACTAGTATGATAATCATTGGAGGCCTAAAGACCTAGTGTTTATTTGCTATTAGAATTATTATTCATAATATGATAATTCAGATGTGTCTCTCTGATAGGTGGTTAGGTTGGCCAACCAAAGTCGGGCCTGATCATTCATTGATTAGATGCACTAAGTATGGTCATATTAATTGTTGAATCTAACTAGATCTTTCAGTAGAGGTCCAAGCCTACTGAAAAAAATCTAGGGCAAAATTAAATACTAAAAATTATATAGAAAAATAATTGGATAAGAATCTATCCATAGATGTACATTGGTTGGCCAGCCAAAGTCGGACTTACATATAATCTGTGTGAATTCTAGTACCTACTAAGAAATTAATGTAATTCCTCGAATTGAAGGTAAAGGCTACCAATTCATGCAAAATAATGGAAGAACATTTAGACTAAAATCCATATCTTTAGGATTAAATGATTTATATACTAATTAGTCCTTATTCTTCCTCTTAGATATGGCCACTTCATTATTGCTCCGATTACTCTTGGATAGTGATAAATTGACGAGATCTATTTCGATAACTGGTATTGAAAGTTGAAGATAGTCCTAGAGCACGAACGAATCTTATACATTCTGATAGATCTGGCACCTGAGGAGCCTACTTTAAACACTCATGGTATAGTTTGTGACACTTATCAAAAGTGACAAAATGATCAGACCATAGTGCATTGCATAATGTAGGCGGTGATAAACAATGAGTTTAGTTGCAAGTTTGAGGATACTCAACTGGAGGACATGCTTCAAGTGTTGAACAAGACCTTCGGCACTCCTGACGATGTTGAAAGGCACAGGACCAATTGTACTATCTTCTCGATTTTATCTTGCAGGAGCAGCTTGGGAAAGATGCGATTCTGAGCTCACTACTCAAGTCCTACCTTCCTTTTCTCAATCATTTTAGAATGACAAAGCCTGTAGTAAACTACTACAGTTTGTTGGAGTTGCTACAGACTTTAGAAAAGGATTACCAACTTCAAAAAGAGTTAGTGAATGTAGTGGAAGGTTCTTCTTCTCATCTTCAACCCTTTGAAAAAGAAAAGAAGAAGAAGAAGAATAAAAAAATAAATAAATAAAAGGGTGCAGTAGCATGCTCTGATTACTATGCTTGGTCAAACCAAGAAGCCCAAATCCGACTAGAGTCAGGTAGAATGCTTTTTCTATAAGAAGCTAGGGCATTGAAAGATGAATTATCCTCTATACATTATATCACTGGACCCAACCAGGCCAAAGGAGAAGAAGCAAGTTGTTGCTTTGCAAGGTAATTATATAATAACATCTTATAATTTTTCTATTTTTGATACTATTACCTGGGTATTAGATACTGGAAGCCTCTTTAACATTTGCAATTCGTTGAAGGGTTTGCTGGTTAGTAGAAGATTTGAAGAAGGTGAGAGATTCTTTAATATTGAAGATAGAAGATCAGTTCCAATTTTAGCATTAGAGATTATCAAGCTTGTATTCGAGACTAATATCATTGTTCTTAGTGATTATCATTTTTGTCCTTCTTTTTTATTAAATATTATTTCTATAGGCCTTTTGGCCATAAATGGTCATGAAATTTTAATAAAAGAAATTCATGCAATATCATTATGAATAGTATTACTATTATGAATGGACAAATGAATAATGGTATTTATACTTTTTCATTGTCTGTTAGTGTAGTGTACACTTCTAACAAATGCCCTAGAGTAGATGATGTCTCTGATATATATCTTTGGCACTATAGGCTAGGTCATATTAACAAGAATAAGATAAATAGATTGACTTAAGAGGAAATCCTCGAAGTCAGTGATTGTAAATTACTACCAACCTATGAGTCCTGTTTGCTTGGCAAAATGACTAAGTCATCTTTTACTAAAAAAGATGAGCGAGCTAGTGAGATTCTAGGTCTAGTACTAAAAGAAAAATATGCTTTTGATTTGCAAGCAAAAATCCAAAAAAGATGGATAGATTGATTTTAAAAACTTTTTCATATCAAATATGAATGCTTACCTTAATTTTATAGCAAAAAATTAAAACAAAATATGAGACTTCTCAAATATGAAGTTTCATGAGATTTGAATGTGTAGATTCTCTACTTCGCATGCACGCCAAACACAGCACGAAGGAGGGATGAAGATCTCTACCAAAGAAAAGCATTGAGATCAGATCTCAAGCTTGGAGATGATGCTCCACACAAGGAAATCACCACAGCAGAGAAGGAGGCATTCAAGGAAGGGGCCGACCAAGAGAAGGGCGCCCAACACTTGCTCACGCCCAACCCTTTCTCTCTTGACGCTCTATTGCTTACATGTCTTACACGCCTAGAGGTCCCTTTTATTTATAGAGAAAGAGTCCTAGGTCTAGTCAAAATCCCTCTTTGGTTAGGACTATTGTTTCTCTAAACATTAGGAGTCCTAAATCAATAAGGAAAAGCCAACTCATGGATCCTATACACTTGCACATGCCCTTGGAGAGTGTGGCACCAATCCCCATTCATATTGGTCAGCCAAAAGGGTGAGAGAAGCTTAGGTTTAAGTAGCTTAGTGAGCCTAATCTAATTATGTTCAAGTTTAGATTCAATCCAAATCTAATTTGAATCCTATTCAAACCAAATTTGAAAGGCTGCTGAACCTAATCTAATAAAGATTCAGGAGCAAGTCTAACTTGACCAATAAAACTAATTAGCTACTAATAAATCAAGTCCAATTAGCTTAGATCTGATCTAAAATAATTAAAACTTGAAATTATTCTCTCAAAAGTCCTTGGATCATTGATCAGACAAAATTCATCCCTGAAATTAAACCTGCATCTCATGTCAAGTGCTAGCTGAAGGAGAAATCCTGATTTCCTAGGTCAGGTTCGTTCAGATCTGATAGATATTTCAAATTTTTTTTTTAAAAATCTATATTAGATTTGAGATATTTTAAATCTAATTTTATATATTTAATAAAATAAAATAAAAAAAATAAATCTGATTTAATTTTATACCTTTTGTTGGGCAATCAGATTCTCCTATGATGATCCTACTGATTGTCTGAAGTTTTGAATCTAGCCATGCAAGCACCTGGCCTCTACCGGTATCCACTTAGACTTGATCTAAAGATCTTCTCCTTGTTTATCACCTTGCCAAATATCAAATCTAGATCTGATTTGGAAGATCTTCAAAACTCTTTTTGAAGATCTAGAATCGTCTCTTACAGCAGTACTGCCTTCTTCCTTTCTCGTCACCTTTTTCTTGCCTAGATCGCACCAAATTGGGGCCCAAATGTCCTTGGGCATGGGAGGAGAGAGAGTACTAGAAGATGGTGTGGAGGAGGGAGAGGGGCAGCCTTGGGGCATGGGCTAAGGAAGAACTTCTTAAAAGCTAGACACAGATAGGGTTTATATAGATCCTACTGTGCCATGCAATGCCACATCATTTTGGCCAATCACGTTGCCTCATACAATCATATCTAAATCTGATTGATGGGATGACATCACCTAATCTAATCAGATGAGAGCTCCTTCAAATCATCCTCAGGTGGCGCCAAGACTGGTCAAAGCTGAGTCTTAGGCGCCTACCTAAGTTGATTCGAAGAAGCAACCTGGAGTCCCATCCGTATGGAACTCCAGGCATCCCTATCCATGGGCGCATGCCTCCCTAGGCGTGCGCCTCCTCCTTTCTAATTTCTAGCAAGAGGACAAGCCCCTCTCTGCTCTCTTATGGGTGTAGGACACATGGACAGAGTCTAAGTGTCAAAAGATCAATGTTTGATCAAAGTCAAAAGACAAGAATTAGCAGGTGACAGAAAATGATAGGTGTTGTCTCAAATTTATCTCAAAAATTAAGACAATCCTTTTCTGACCTAGACAAACTCTAGTCAGACCAAGTAAAGATACCTGAGTGAGCACAAATATATTTGGCTCAGTCGAGATAACTTTTAATGATAGTAGAAGGAGAACGTTAGGCTCAATCACATACTTGCATGATTTCCTTGAACCTAATTGAATCTTATTCAAATCAATTGAACTGGATTAGTCCAATTGATGATATCCAAATCCAAACCCTTATTTGTGTGACCCAATTAGATTTGGTTCTGTATGGTAATGGGATATGTCATGATCTCTATCATCGACATTATCGAAACACCTTCCGATGGATCAAAACTTATTCTGATTCATATAACTAGAATGATCGATCATCCAAATCATTCTAATTGCTTCCAAAATCCACCAGTGACACCTAGTAGTATATGGTGGCAATCAATCAGAACTGAAAACAAATTCTCAGTGTAGCTACCTATGTGATTAAGTTCTTCTATCCTGAGCTTCGATCAGATTAGGGTTAAGGTGAACTTGTGAAACCCTAATTTCCATCATATGATTTAATCATTCGATTCAAGTCCGATATAAAAATCTTAATAGAAATTCTTTCTATTATTTCACTCTGCCATGGCCATGGGGTTAAGGACTTGATTCTTATGATCATCATAAGGCTGCTCCTCATCCACCATGGTAGATAGATTCCCTCTTGGTGTAATCCAATTCCTACAATGAACATGCTATAGCCAACATACACCTCAAGATTCCGAATGGCTAAAAGATCGAGTCATGGTGTAGTCAAACTATAACACCCTCAAGGTGAACTACCGATGCACCTCAGATCAAAGAACCAGACACACCACTGCAGCTTCGAGCCAGTCATCAATGAGAAGGTAGACTTCCTTATGACTGCTCGAGGTAGTCATGCTCAGTACCCTCATTCTCTAACGAGTACCTATACTCTCACTCTGATTTCTCTACACCATAAATTCAAGACTCATCTACTATAAGAAAGTGATTGTACACCAACCTTCCGGATCACTCACCATCCTCAAGATGATCCTACAGTCAGGAGCATTTTATCAGTTAATAATGAAAATTCTTCTCTTAAATTTTCAACTCTTGAAAATAAGAATTATCATTGTCATTAACTCAAGGGATGTATCACAGACACTAAATATATATTTATGATAGAAAATAATTTATTTTATTATTTATAGTCAAAATTATAATTTTGTTCCTAGAAGTGTATTATAAGTGTCAGCCAATTCTAGCTTTTAGGACATACATATCTAACAAACTCCCACTGACCTAAAGCCAATTGGCTACAAATCTAAGTCCCATCTTCTCAAGGTGGGCTTCAATCTTCTGCTGACCCAACGGCTTTATAAGTGAGTTTGCCACATTGTTTATGAAGTCGACTCTCTTGACCTCGACGTAATCCTTCTTGAGGTAATCGCGGATGAGGTCGTATCACCACTCGATGTGCTTGGATTTTTGGTGAGACCTCGGCTCCTTAGCAAGGGCTATGGCATATTATTATCCTAGTATAGAGGAATGGTATTTGATGGCATCACTCCGATCTCTGCAGTAAACTTCTTGTACCAGAATGCCTTTCTTGTAGCTTCTGATGCAGTAATATATTCTGCTTCCATGGTAGAATCTGCTATCATAGTCTATTTGAAACTTTTCTAACTGATAGCTCTACCATTACATACAAACAGACTTTCAGATGTCAACTTTCGATCATCTATATCGGACATAAAGTTCGAGTCTGTATATCCTTGGACTTGGAGATCTCCATTACGAAAGACCAACAACATATCCTTAGTTCTTCTCAAGTACTTAAGGATACATTTCATAGAAGTTCAGTATTCTTTATCTGAATTCGATTGATATCTGCTCGTGACACTCACAGCATGGGCTATATCAGGTTGGTACATAACATGGCATACATGAGGCTCCCTATTGCTGAAGCATAAGGGATCTTGCTCATGCATTCTATTTCCTCAGGTGTGCTAGGGCACATCTTCTTGGAAAGATGAATGCCATGTCTGAAGGATACCAAACCCCTCTTAGAGTTTTTCATGCTAAACCTCTTTAGCACTTCCTCTATGTACACCTTCTGTGAAAGTCCTAGCATCCTATTTGGTCTATCTTTATTGACCTTAATTCCTAGAATAAAGGATGCTTCTTCTAGGTCTTTTATGGAGAATTCTTTGGATAACCACATCTTAACTATGGTCAACATGGGAATATCATTCCCAATAAGAAGGATATCATCCACGTACAATACGAGGAAGACAATAGCACTCCCACTGATCTTATTGATGACACATGGTTCCTCCTCATTCTTGATGAAATCAAATAATTTTATCACATCATTGAAATGAGTATTTCAGCTTTGAGATGCTTGCTTAAGTCCATATATGGATCTTTGCAGCTTGCATACCTTGTAATCAATATCACTAGATGTGAAATCTAGCGGCTGTTCCATATAGATATCTTCCTCAAGATATCCATTTAAGAATATCATTTTTACATCCATTTGCCATATTTCATAATCAAAATAGACTACAACAGCAAGCAATGTGCGGATGAATTTTAGCATAGCTACTGACGAAAAAGTATCCTGATAGTCAATCCCTTCACGCTGGCTATAACCTTTTGCCACTAATCTAGGTTTGAATATCTCCACATTCCCATCTACACTAATTTTTTTCTTGTAGATCCATTTACACCCAATAGGTACTATACCTTCTGGTGGATCTACCAAGGTCTAGAGTTGGTTTGAGTGCATTGAGTCAATTTTTAACTTCATTGCCTTCAACCATTTCTTAGAGTCGATATCCGATATCATCTTGTTATAGGTTTTAGGATCATCACCATGAACCCCATTACCTATGAGGAACATTTTCTCTATTTTCTCTAAAATGGTACCTAAGTACCTCTCAGGGGGACGGAAAATCCTTTTCAATCTACAAGGTGGAGGAGGTAGTGATTGTATTGGCTCAACCTGATTTGGTTCCATTTGGTCCTTAGCTCGTTGCTCTTGTGAGACTTTCTCATCGAGCTTGATATGCTTTCTAATGCCACTATCTTGAATAAACTATTTTTTAAGAAAGATGGTATGTCGACTCACAATCACATTGTGATCTTCTAGAATGTAGAAATAATATCATAATAACTCTTTAGGATAACCTATAAATCAAGCTCTAAAGGATCTAAAGTCTAACTTATCCGCTCTTTTGACATGAGCCGGACAATCCCAAATTCTGAGATGTCTCAGACTTGGTTTCTTACCATGCCATATCTCATATGGTATGGTAAGAATAGTTTTAGAAGGAATCCTATTCAGTAAGTATATTGCGGTTAATAAATAATGTCTTCAAGAAAAATCAGAAAGATCTGTGAAGCTCATCATGGATCGGACCATATCTAATAGGATCCGGTTCCTTCATTCTGAAACCCCATTGAGTTGAGATATTTCAGGTGGAGTCCATTGAGAGACTATGCCATTTTTTTTGAGATAGTCTAAGAATTCTCAACTAAGGAATTCACCTTCTTGATCTGATCGAAGAATCTTAATGAATTTTTTAGTTTACTTTTCTACTTCATGTCTGAATTCCTTGAACTTTTTAAAAGCTTCAGACTTGTGTCTCATAAGATATACATACCCATACCTAGATAAATCATCGGTAAAGATTATGAAGTAGACAAAGTTGCCTTTAGCCGACACATCAAATGGACCGCATACATCAGTATGTACTAGGGCAAGAAGATCCGTGGCCCTTTCCCCATGTCCTACAAAAGGAAGTTTAGTCATTTTGCTATGAAGACAAGATTCACAAATTGGATATGACTCAAAAGTCAACGGACTCAATAGCTTGGTTTTCTCCAATTTGTTAATCCTATCTTCTGCTATATGACCTAGTCTTAGGTGCCATAGATATCTATCATTTGGACTATCCCTAGGTCATTTCATGGCATTCACATTTTGCTCAATATTAAAAATAGATACATGAATATGTAACTGGTAAAGACCGTTAATAAGAAAATCACTTGCAGTTTTATTTCTTTCATAAAGAATATTATAATGGTCCTTAAGAAAACTAATTACATAGCCTTCTAGTGCTAGGCATGAAACAGAAATCAAATTCCTACTTACTACGGCACAAAATAACAGTCTTTTAAAACTAAGTTTAAACTAGATGGTAGTCAAAGAGGGTATGTTCTCACCACCACGACAGCAACTCTTACTCCATTTTCGATGCACAGGATCATCTCACAATCCCTCAGCCTCCTGCTATCCTTAAGATCCTACATGAAAGTGCATAAATGAGCACTAGAACTAGAGTCAAATACCCAACTGGATGTAGAAGAAATCATAAGGTTAGACTCAATAACGAGCATACCTCTTGAAGGATTTGCCTCCTTCTTATTCTTCAGGATGGCTAGGTAAGTAGGATAGTTCCGCTTTCAGTGGCCGTCATTATTGCAATGAAAATACTTTCTTTTATCAGCGGTCTTCTTTTTTAGCTCTGTCTTTTTCTTCTTTCCTCCTTCCACCTTCTACTTTTTCATAGACTTCTTTTTCTTTCCAAAAAAATTTTTCTTGGAAGAAGTCCGTTCCATAATAAGCACTGAGCCTTTAGAATTTTTCATAGAAAGCTCAGCAGTAACCAGCATGTTCATAAGTTCGACCAGGGAATTTTGAAGTTTATCCATATGGTAGTTCATGATGAACTACCCATATGCATCAGTCAAGGATTGCAGAATTATATCATTCTGCAGATCCAGATCTAACTTCACTCCGAGCTTCTCAAGCTCTTCCAAGTTCTTGATCATCATCAGACAATGATCTTGGATTGATTGCCCATAATGCATTTTAGCCTTGAAAAGTCATTTAGTGACTTGATACTTGACTGTGCAACTTTGTTCACCAAACATCTCTTGTAGGTGAGCCAACATTTGATGGGAAGTCCTGATATCTTCATGTTGGTGCTAAAGTTCATCAGACATCAAGACCAACATATAGTATCTGGCCTTGTTTTCTTCGTCCGTTCATTTTTCAAGAGACGCTCTCTGTTCAGTGGATGGACCAGTTGGTAAGGTGGGAGGGTCCTAGTCTAATACATGAGTTAACTTCTCAGAACCCAAAATAATTTTGAAGTTTTGGAGCCAATCCTTGTAATTGGGTCCAATCAGTCTATGGGTGTTCAGGATACGTGCTAGTGGATTGGACGCAGAAATTTTTCTATAGAGAGTTAAAGTTTCTAGTTAGATATTATAATTAAGACTTGACCAATTTATTTAGAGATTTTATTTTTTAAATAAATTAACTCCCACTATTTTCTCGGATCCCTACACTCCCTCTATAGAGATGCGAAAATCTCCATGATTAATGATTTCTAGTGGATGGTGCAGTCATACCAACTGACTCATCACCTCACCTAATAGTTATTGGTGATGGGTTAGCCAATGAGTGAACAACTCTTGTTCAATGATTTTCTAATCATTGTGCACCCAAACTTGATCTCTAATTCATGAATCTCACCGTGCCTAGAATATTAATCCACTCCTTAGTTAAGTTAGACCCACTATTTACATAGATTGGATTCCTAATTGAGTCTCTCACCGTATCTGGAATATTGAGTCCAATCCATCCTCCAACTTATAGCATCCAATGCCTAATAGATATGGTTGCATCTTTTTGGTGCAACTGAATCACTATAACTAGTCAAGAACAATCAACCCCAAGAAGGACCCACACATCTACAATGGTGAAAGACCTTAGACTTAATCTTTTCTTAGGAAGATTTGATTTAGATCTCATTAAACTAGACTTGACATAGTCATAACCATTATGACTAACCTAGTGGCATGGGTTAGCTTGGATTATTGACCACCTCAGATCAGGACTGAGCCAACAAATATGGCCAGGTAAGTGAGACCGATGGAAGGGATATGCCATTAACTCGATAAGAACGCATTCAAATCGAGTAACTCCCAATTAAAAATTAGTCGGTCGTATCTGCCAAACTTACCTTAGATACCAAATTGTTGAACCAGAATCAATCAGATTAGCCTACAATCCAGACTCTAACCACTGAGCCTAATTAGGTCTTAGCTTGATTGATCACTCACGTGACTCGATCTTGATCCAGACTTAATCCTATTAGGCTGATCAATTTAAGCACTGTTGATCAATCTAACCAACTCTTGATTTGATTTGATCAACCGCTTATACCTAATTGAGCTACCCAAGCTCGAATCCAATTTTATGAATATGTCTTAGATCTGAAATTCTCAATTTTAGATCTAACAAATATTTCATAATCTTAATTCTTAATTAAGTTTAGAGTTCACAAATAAAACATATAAATAAAATCCTAGGATTTCAGGATTTAGGATTTTGCAGAAAGTAAGTTCTTGATTTCTGATTAAGGATGAATGCGCAGCACCCCTATACATTATAAGAACATCCCATCAAATGGGAGGAGAGGGCATTTAAACTCTACTTTATTCTTATGATCGGATGGTCAAGGAGAATGCCTTAATCAGAAATATAAATCTATAAAACTAGTTAGATCTACATTATATATCTCATATATAAAAATTGATCTAACTTTATATATGTTTTGCATACATCTCATGTATCATATCATGCATTTTTTCAAATCTAAATTATCTCATAATTTATCTAAAAAATTAAATTTAAATTGATCACATTAAAATAAATTCTAATCTAGATAATTATGTAGAACTATTCTATAACAAGTCTAAACATGCATTCATCATATCTCATGTGATCCAAAAATTAAATAATTTTATTTACTATTCTTAGATCTTATCATAATATTTATGACATCAAAAAATAGTTAGTAAATAAATCTAAAATCATAACTTAACCAAATTAAATTATGAACATGCAAGACTATGTGTAGAATAGTTCTATTTTACAACTAATCATGCATCTTGTAAAACTTAGATCTATATTATTTAATTTTAATTTTTTTTATTTTAGATCTAATCACATATCATGTGATATCTAAAATCACCTAATTATTAGATCAAAATTAAAATAAAATTAGATCTAAATAATTTATTAGAACCTAGCTCTGATACCAGTTGAAGGAGAAATTCTGATTTTTCGGATCAGATTCGTTCAGATCTGATTGGATCAAGAAAGATATTTCAAAAATTTTTCTTTTGAATCTAGATTAAATTTGAGATATTTTAGATCTAATTTTATAGATCTAATAAAATAAAATTAAAGAAAATTAAATCTGATTTAATTTTGTACCTTTTGTTGGGTAATCAGATTATCCTATGATGATTCTATTGATTGCCTAAAGTTTTGGATCTAGCCATGCAAGCATCTGGCCTCTAC
This sequence comes from Cocos nucifera, assembly GCA_006176705.1. Classification (NCBI taxonomy): domain Eukaryota; kingdom Viridiplantae; phylum Streptophyta; class Magnoliopsida; order Arecales; family Arecaceae; genus Cocos; species Cocos nucifera. Next base: position 691,023 of record QRFJ01000337.1, on the reverse strand, counting down.
CGATATCCACTCGGCCTAGATCCAGAGATCTTCTTCTTCTTTATCACCTCTCCAAATATTAGATCTAGATCTGATTTGGAGGATCTTCAAAACTCCTTTTGAAGATCTAGAATCGTCTCTTGCAACAGTGCTGCCTTCTTCCTTTCTCATCACCTTTCTCTTGCCTAGATCGCACCAAACTAGGGCCCAAATATCCTTGGGCATGGAGAGGAGAGAGAAGACTAGAAGATGGTGTGGAGGAGGGAGAGGGGCAGCCTTGGGGCATGGGCTAAGGAAGAACTTCTTAAAAGCTAGGCGCAGACAGGGTTTATATAGACCCTGCTATGCCATGCATTGCCACTTCATCCCGGCCAATCACATTGCTTTGTTTAATCAGATCTAAATCTGATTGGTGAGATAACATCACCTGATCCAATCAGATGAGAGCCCCTTCAAATCATCCTTAGGTGGCACCAAGACTAGTCAAAGCTGAGTCTTAGGCGCCTACCTAAGTTGATTCCAAGAAGCAACTTAGAGTCCCATCCATCTGAGACTCCAAGCATCCCTATCCATGGGTGCACGCCTCCCTAGGTATGCACCTCCTTCTTTTCAATTTCTAGCAAGGGGACAAGCCTCTATCTACTCTCCTATGGGTGCATGACATATAGGTAGATATCTAAGTGTCAAAAGGTCAACGTTTGACCAAAGTCAAAAGATAAGAATTAGTAGGTGACGAAAAATGGTAGGTATTTTCTCAAATTTATCTCAAAAATTAAAACAATCCTTTTCTGACCTAGACAAGCTCCAGTCAAACCAAGTAAAGGTACCTAAGTGAGCATAAATATATTTGGCTCAATCGAGATAACTTTTAATGATAGTAGAAGGAGAACGTTAGGCTCAATCATGTGCCAGCATGATTTTCTTAAACCTTTTGAATCTTATTCAAATCAATTAAACTGGATTAGTCCAATTGATGATATCCAGATCCAAACCCTTATTTGTGTGACCCAATTAGGTTCGGTTCTATATGCTAATGGGATATGTCATGATCTCTATCATCAACATCATCAAAATACCTTTCGATGGATTAGAACTTATTCTGATTCGTACAACTAGAATGATCAATCATCTAAATCATTCTAATTGCTCTCAAAATCCACTAGTGATAGCAGTATATGGTGGCAACCCATCAGAACTAAAAATGAACCTCTCGGTGTAGCTACCTGTGTGATTAAGTTCTTCTATCCTGAGCTTCGATCAGATTAGGGTTAAGGTGAACTTGTCAAACCCTAATTTCCATAATATGATTTAATCATTCGATTCAAGTTCGATGTGAAAATCTTAATAGAAATTCTTTCTATTATTTCACTCTGCCAGGGCCATGGGCTTAAGGACTTAATTCTTATGATCATCATAAGGCTACCCCTCATCCACCGAGGTAGATAGATTCTCTTTTAGTGCAATTTAATTCCTACAGTGAACATGCTGCAGCCAACATACACCTCAAGATTTTGAATGGCTAAAAGATCGAGTCATGGTGTAGTCAAACTATAACACCCTCAGGGTGAACTATCGATGCACCTCAGATCGAAGAACCAGACACACCACTATAGCTTCGAGCCAGTCATCAATGAGAAGGTAGACTTTCTTATGACTACTCGAGGTGGTCACGCTCAGTGCCCTCATTCTCTAACGAGTACCTCTATTCTCACTCTAGTGTCTCTACACTATAGATTCAAGACTCATCTACTATATGAAAGCGATTGTATACCAACCTTTCGGATCACTCACCATCCTCAAGATGATCCTACGGTCGAGAGCATTTTATCAGTTAATAATGAAAATTCTTGTCTTAAATTTTCAACTCTTAAAAATAAGAATTATCATTGTCATTAACTCAAGGAATATATCACAGACACTAGATATATATTTATGATAGAAAATAATCTATTTTATTATTTATAGTCAAAATTATAATTTTGCTCCTAGAAGTGTATTACAAGTGTCAGTCAATTCTGGCTTCTAGGGCACACATATCTAACACTAGCTTGGCATAGTCAATGTTTAATTCCATATGACCTGTAACTTAATTTCTAATTAAGTAAATCTATATGCTCAATCGAGTCTCATACTTCTAAATTGAACACATAGACTTTAGGTCAATTCCTTCCTACTTTATTTGACTTAGTGAGTGACTCCATATGTTCGAATACTAAGCCAATAGTATAAGAATAATTTTCTATACTAATCGAAGATACCATCTAGCAATAGTTCTTGACATCTGGATAAATCAAATATTTGCAAAGCAATACTCAAGAACCTCGATGTATGATCACCACATGATTCATCCCTTTGATCCTAAATTCTTAGGATAACCTAGGATTTGCTATCAACCCTAATCGAGTTATCCATATTGTATTTTAACCTTTCAAATCCATTACATGGATTATCCTAGCCAAGGCTTTAATAAATTAAAATATAGTGATACATGAGCTTTAGTAGTCCAGAGGGGTCAATCCCATCTTGACTCATACATAAACTTTGCAAGTACTTGACTGTACCTAATGATCTTTCATCACTGCATTAGAAATGTAGATAGTTTGGTATCAAAGCACAGTGAGTTGCTTGCAAGTCATCGTAGTGATCTTAGATCTAAGGAATCCACATATCCATATCCTGATTAAGTTTCTCTTGATAGTAGAGCACTCAATAGGTGAGTCATTATTCGATGATGATGTACTCCTACATCTTATCTGTATATCATGTCAGTGTCTCCACACTCCTTGGTTAAGAGGACAACCAGTCCATATGGCACACAATGACCTATACTCAATAAAGGTCATCGTTCTTATTAATGATATATTATTTGGTCACGAATATGATTTAAGGACTAAACAACAAATTCTTCTTTATTGATTTTATATAGTCTTAAGAATTTCATCACAAAATAGAAGTTTATTAAAAGAAGATGCAAATTTATGATGAAGAAAATGAATAATATTTATTAATAATTATTGGAGATAAACACCACTCCTATTGAAACTCAATTTGATGATCGGTACAAAAGTATCTATAATCACAAAAGAGCTCCAACCATGGCTTCAACGATCCTTAAAATGATTGAACTCCTCCCGGACTTCTCCTTCCATCGAACTTCCACTGGGCTTCTCCTTCGATCGAACTTCCACCGAGCTTCTCCTTCAATCGAACTCCCACCAGACTTCTCCTTCGATCGAACTCCCATCGGGCTTCTCCTTCAGTCAAACTCGAAGGAATCAAATCTAGAATTTCATAGGTAGATCTTGAAACTTTTTTAAGATCTTGCAACAGAAGTTTTAAATAAATTTAAAATTTATTTAAATAACCATGTAAATACCTAGATCGCAGATCTATTACATGATTAAAGTATTATATTAAATCAAAAATTAAAATCAAATAAGAAAGAAAAAGATTGATCAAATCAACCTAGATCTACACTATATCAAATGCAGGTATGAAGTTTATAGATCAGATCTATTGCTTGAGTAAGTTTAGATGTTCTAACTTACTGATCCAGACTTGAGGATGAAGTCACGAGCCGTATATGCATCCAGCCTCTAGGAGTCATCCATATGAGCCTACGATTTTTGATCTAAAGTTCGATGTAGGAAATCAGCACAACATGCTAGTACTATGTTGATCCATCTTCGATGGTTGATCCGATGCTTCCTTCTTCAAAATTTGGACTCTCCAAAATATGAGAAGGAAGATGAGAGTTTTCTGATCTAAGGCACTCTCAAAAAACTCAAAAGAAAGGAGGAGAGATTGAAATAAAATAGCCCTAGAAGAAGATCATCTTCTTCTTTTCCTTTCTCTCACCTAGACACCTAGTTTGGTGCCTATGGAACCTCCATGCCCAAAGACTCTCATCCTTTGATTTTTGCACACCCTAAATCTCTCTCAAATCTCTATATTCCATGAAAAAATTAGAATAAAATTCATTCTATAAATAGAGAAAAAGAAGAGTACAAGTTAGATCAAATTTCTAGGCTAGGAATATTCAAACATGGAAAGTTGTTGTGGCGCCCAATTGGGCGCCTTCTCCATAATTTTTGGCATGGACCAGCAAGGGAGGGTGCATAAAAAAGGAGATTATATTCATAGAATAAGAGAAAAATAAATTAAAAGAGGGGACGACACTCAAGGAAAGATGTTTTGGTCAATAAGGATTCTATCTCATAGAATCCTAAGCAAAACCAATTCCTCCTTTGACTTAGTCTTCCACCTAACTTCCAAATATGACTTGGAGGGAGAGAGGGGGCATGAAAATTAGGAAGGAATTTTCTATGAAAAATATCTAAAAAATAGGTATGGGGGGCATTGGGACCAAGGTGGCGCAAGGAGATAGGGAGTCCTAGTCACACTAGGACTCTTATTTTGACTTGGTCAAACAAGATCTTTTAACCAAATAAAATCAAGATTAAACCAACCCAATTAAATAATTTTCTAACCCATTTTAGAACTTAATTAAATAAAATTAAATTAGATTTAATTCTAATTTATTTTCTAATCTAATTAGAAAATTGGGTTAATCCGTGTCCTAGTTAGATTAGGACTAGCTCTTCCTTGCACTTGGCTTATCCAATAAGCCAATTGGACTTGATCCAATCAAGCCTAAATCAAATCTAATTAAATTATATTTAATTTAGATTAATTTTAGTCTATTGGTTTAATCAAATTAAGCTAATTAGTAATTCAATTGCTAATCAATCCTCCTGCAACACTTGCACTAGGTTAAACACCAATCGTATTGATTATTTAATCCTAGAACGATTCTTAATCATTGATCAACCATCCGATCAGATCGTAAGCTCTAATGTGTGTGACCTCATGGTTCGAGCCTAAATTAGTAGCATAGAAATAAATTTCTATACCAATCAAAGTGATCATCTAGCAATGATACCTAATGGCTGGATAGGTCGAAGGTGTAGAACACCATCCTTAGAACCCATGCGGATATAGTTTCCATATAATTCATCCCCTACCATAATGCTCATAGGACACATCAGAGTTCAACTATTAACTCTAATCAGATTGTCCACATTGTATTTCAAAATACCAAATCCATCTGATGGATTATCCTGGCCAAGGTTTTGCTATATTGAAATACAGTGATACATTCTTCTCCAACTCTTGGAGTGGTCAATTCCATCTTGATCACACTCCGACTTCGCAAGTACTTGACTATATCTAGAAGCCTTCCATTGCTGAATTAAAAATTTAGTTAGTCCAGTACCAAAATACAGTGAGTTACTTGCAAGTCACTAAGGTGATCTCAGGTCTAAGAGATACTTATACTATATCCCATTAGAGACATTCTCAACAGTAGAATACTCTAGAGTTGGTCATGTTCAATGATGATGTACTCATATATCTCATCTATATATCATACCAGTGTCTCCACATACCTTGGTTAAGAGGACAATCAATCTATATGGCATTTAGCGATCTATACTCGATAGACGCTGTCATCCTAATTAACAGCGTATCATTTGGTCGTGAACAAATTTAAAGACTAATCGATAAATCCTATCTTTATCGAAACTAAATAGTCCTAAGAACTTCATCACAATAATGAAGTTCATTAGAAGATGTAAACTTACGATGAAAAAAGATATCAAAATATTTTTCATTAATTAATAAATTAATTATAATATCTCAACCGTCAACAGGCTGACGTTTGACTTTGGGACATGATTTTCAACAACTCTCATTTATCCTAAAGCCACTCGGCATAGTATCTAATACCCATCTTTGACTTATGGTTGTCGAGCTCCTTGATTGCTAGGGCTTTAGTGAAGGGATCGGCTAGGTTCTCCTTTCCGTCGATCTTCTGAAGGTCGATGTTACCATGATCCACGATCTCATAGATTAAATGGAAGCGACGTAGAATGTGCTTTGTTCGCTGGTATGCCTTCGATTCCTTTGCTTGAGCTATGGCACCAGTGCTGTCGCAGTAGAGCAGGATTGGACCATCAATGGAGGGTGCTACTCCGAGCTCGGTGATGAACTTCCTCAGCCACACAGCTTTCTTTGCTGCATCTGATGCTGCCATGTACTCTGCTTTGCAAACAGAGTCAGCCACTGTATACTGCTTGAAATTTTTTCAGCAGATGGCTCCACCATTTAGAGTAAAGATATATTCTGACATACTTTTATTATCATCATGATCAGATTGAAAGGTGAAGTATGTAAACCCCATAAGCTTTAGATCTGACTCACCATAAACCAACCATTGGTTCTTAGTATTTCTCAAATATTTAACGATGGTTTTAACCATCTTCCAGTGATTTTCTCCAGGGTCAGACTGGTATCTACTCACTACTCCTAGTGAGTATGCCACATCTGATCTCGTACATGTCATTGCATACATAATAGATCCTACTACCGAAGCATATGAAATTCTACTCATACGCTCTCTCTCTTTAGGAGTTATCAAACAATCCTTCTTAGAGAGAGAAATTTTTTGGCTTATCGAAAGATAGCTCTTTTTGAAATTCTCCATGTTGAACCTCTTCGGCACAGTTTCTTGGTACGTGGATTGGAATATACCAAGCATCCTTTTAGATCTATTCCTATAGATCTTCATCTTTAGGATGTAGGATGCTTCATCCAAGTCTTTCATGAAGAACTATGATGACAATCAGACTTTTATTCCTTATAGTGCGGGGATGTCATTCCCGATTAAGAGAATATAATCTACGTACAAAATAAGAAATACCACTGCTGGACCATTTGTCCATTTGTAAATGCAGGATTCTTCTCCATTCTTAATGAAGCCATACATTTTGATCACTTTATCAAAATGCATGTTCCAACTTTGAGATGCCTGCTTCAATCCATAAATAGATCTCTAAAGCTTGCACACCTTAGACTCATCTGTGGATGTGAATCCTTCAGGTTGTATCATATACACATCTTCGGTCAGCTCTCCATTTAGGAAAGATGTCTTCACATCCATCTACCAGATCTCATAGTCTAGATGGACAGCAATGGCAAGCATGATCTGAATAGACTTGAGCATTGCCACAAGGAAGAACGTCTCATCGTAGTCAATACCATAATATTGATGATACCCCTTGACAACTAGATGGGCTTTATAGGTCTCCACCTTTCTGTCTACGCCTCTCTTTCTTTTGAAGACCTATTTACACCCAATGGGTTTAACCCTTTCAGGTGGATCAACTAATGTCCATACATCATTGAGCTTCATGGAATCCATTTTGGATCTCATGGCTTCTAGCCATTTCTCGGAGTCGAATCACTGCATCGCATCCATATAAGTGATTGGGTCCTCATCATTCTCATCAAGTTCGATGGGATCACCATCCTGAACTAAGAATCCATAGTATCTATCTGGATGGCGGGGTACTCTACAGGATTGCCCTAATGATGCATATTCACTAGGCTTCAGATCAAATTCGACTTAGGTTCAACATTCTGCGTCGAACTTTCTACCTATTGAACTTCATCAAGTTCAACCTTAGAGGCAATAGTTCCTTCATCAAGAAACTTCTTTTCCAAAAAGGTTGTCCTAAGGCTGACGAACACCTTTTGTTTATTAGCATGGTAGAAATAGTATCCTTTGGTCTCTTTTGGGTACCCTATGAATGTACACTTATCAGACCTAGGTCCAAGTTTGTCTGTAACTAACCATTTGACATAAGCCGGGCACCCCCAAATCCTAAGGTGTGAAAGTGCTGGCTTACACCCTATCCATATCTCATATGGGGTTTTAACTACAGACTAACTTGAAATTCTATTTAATAGATAACAAGTTGATGCGAGTGCATATCTTCAAAAGGATATCGACAAGCTGGCAAATCCCATCATGGATCGGACCATGTATAGCAGAGTCCGATTCCTCCTTTCAGACACACCATTATGCTGTGGTGTTCTAGGAGGAGTCCATTGAAAGAAAATTTCATTCTATCCAAGATATATGAGAATCTCACTAGAAAGGTATTCTCCTCCTCAATCAGATCGAAGAGTTTTAATACTCTTTTCAGTTTATTTTTTTACTTCACTTCGGAATCATTTGAACATTTCAAAAGAATTCAACTTATATTTCTTCAGATAGACATATCCATATCTGGATAGATCATTTATGAAAGAGATGAAATAGACATATCCACCTCTAGCACTTATGCTCATTGGTCTACATACATTAGCATGTACTAGACCTAAGAGCTCATTGACTTCATCACCTAAGAGCTCATTGACTTCATCACCTTTTTCATGGCCAAAAGGCCTACAAAAATGATATTTAAAAAAAAACTAGGACAAAAATGATAATCACTAAGAATAACGGTATGAGATTCAAATACAAGTTTCAAAATTTCTAAAGTTAGAACTGGAACTGGTCTTTCATCTCCAACGTTCAGGAATCTCTCGTCTTGCTCGAATCTTCTACTGACCTGCAACCCCTACAATGAATTGCAAATATGGTAATGGCTATTGGTATCCAATGTCTAGTCAATAATATCATAAATAGAAAAATTGCACGGAGTTATCATATAAATACCTTGCCCAGCAATAGCTTTCTTCTTTCTCTGCCTGTTCGAATCCAAGGAGGCAATGTACTGAGGATAGTTTTTCTTCCAGTGCCCTCGCTTCTTGCAAAAGAAGCATTCATCTTGACTCTTATCGGGCTTGGTCTTTGGCGTCTGAGCCTGCACAGGTGTCCTAGCATGAACATGCACCTTCTTGGCTTTCTTCTTCTTGTTCTTCTTCTCTTTTCCAAAGGATCGAGAATGAGAAGATGAACCTTCCACTAAGTTCACCGACTCCTTATGGAGTTGGTGATCCTTCTCAAAGTTTTGAAGTAACCCGTGGTAGTCTACTTCAGGCTTTGACATTCTATAATATGTAAGGAATGGGAGATAAAACTTGGGCAGCAAGTTTAATATTGCATCTTTCCTAAGTTATTTGTGCAAGAGAAAGCCAAGCATGCTCAAGCGCTCTATCAGCTCGATCATGTACAATACATGATTAGTGACAGAGGCACCATCCCATATTCTAGCATTGAAGATGGCACAACTAGTCTTGTGCTTCTCAACGTCATCAGGTGTGCTAAAAGAATCCTCCAACATTTGGAGCATTTTATTTGGCTAAGCTATCTCAAACTTTCGACTAAACTCATCGCTCATCACAGCCAGCATAATGCAATGCACCGTGGTTCGATCACTAAGCCACTTCTAATAAGTATCTCTGACTGTTCCATGTGCATTGGTAGCTAGCTCCTCAGGTGCAGAATCCATCAGCACATATAGGATCCATTCATGTTTCAGGATAATCTTTAACTTTTGGTATCAACTATTGAAATTGGGTCCCACCAACTTGTCATTGTCCAATAATGATTAGAGTGATAGAGAAGTGGCCATGTCTGTACAAAGGAAACCAAAACCTAATTAGTAATTGATTAATTAAACCTAAAGATTTAGACTTTAATCAAAAGGTTTCTTCCACTATTTTATTCGAATTAATAGCCTTTACCTCCAATTCGAGGAATTATCCTAATTTTTTAGTGGATACTAGAATCCACATAGACTATACACAAGTCTAACTTTGGTTGGCCCACCTATGTACATCTAAGGATAGGTTCATATCCAATTATTTTTCTAAATAATTTTTAGTAATTAAATTTTGCCCCAGGCCCTGATCAGTTGGCTTTGGCCTTCTCAAAAAAGGGTCTAGTTAGGTCCAACCATTAACATGACCATACTTGACCCATTCAACCAATGAATAATCAGGCCCAACTTTGGTTGGCCCACCTGACCATCATTTAGAAAGATGTATCCAAGAGATCATATAATGAATGATAATTCCATCAATCGATAAGCACCAGGCTTTTGGGCTTCCAATGATTATCCAACTAATGGACCCATTATCATCCACTTTAATGGGAGGCTATGATCCAGTTATCATATAACTATTTTATTTTAAGGACCTAATAATTTTAGAGAATTTATTTATAAAAGTGAGTAGGTCAGATTAATCAGCTTGTCATGATCCTCCCACTAACTTCACCAAGTCAGCTTAAGGAAGACCATTAATAGGCTGGTCTAGGAGCACCTAAATCAGTCAAACTGATTTATCTAGCTTACATGGGTTAGCTCGAATAGTCAAGCGATCTGATCAAAACATAATCTCACTAAGAGATCAGGTAAGTTCAATCAGTAGAACGGTCTACCAAGCTTGCCTTAGACACCACCAAAAATGGCCAAGTAAGCAGACCGCCAATTAAAAACCACTGGTTTAGTTTACCTTACACACCAACTGGTTTAATTAGTTTTAATTAGATCAACCTAATAGTTCGTGCTAGACCGTGTAGCCAAGAATCAAGTCCATCTTGGGTCTTGTTAAAGACATGGACTTGATCAACTGCAACTATTGTAATTGATCTAGAGAATCCTTGACCTAATCTAAGACAACAATTGATTAGATTTAGTCAATTGTCTAATTAAGTTCATTCTTTATCTAACCCTAGGTCTAACCCAATTAATGGATCTAATCATCACTAACCCATTTAACCTAATGTGTTATGATTTGTGTCTTAGGATCTTCAATTTACAATCCTAGATCCTAATCAATCAACTTTTTAATTCTCAATTAGGTTTTGGGCTAAAGGTTGGGGTTCGGCTTTTCAAAAATGATTTTCATATTTGTAAAATATTTTTACAACATGGTTCTATCAACCAAGTTGCATATTTGATTCATAATCAATATGTAAGTAAAATAAACATAAAACTACTTTAAATCTAATCTAAATAGGTTCATATAATTGAAATAGTTTCAATAATAATCAATCATAAATCTTCCTAGATAAAATCTAACATATTTATGATGATTGAAATTAGATTAAAATATTTTTAATCAGATCATAAAATTTCTTAGTTCTAATCTAAAATTTTATGATTAATATTTTAGATCAGCACGTATTAGGACAACCTATTGACTATAAGGGATAAACCTTATAGTAGGACAACTTTATGGAAGTCCGTGCAATCTAAAATATTTTATTTTAAATTTAATAATTAGATTATAAATTAGATCTAATCTAAAAAATAATCTAGATATGCATAAAAATTATATAATAAGAATCTGGCTCTAATACCAATTGAAGGAACTAGATCTAGGATTTTACAGGTAGATCTTGAAACTTTTTCAAGATCTTATAGTGAAAGATTTAAATAAATATAAAATTTATTTAAATAATTATATAAATATCTAGATCTTAGATCTATTACATGATTAAGGTATAATATTAAATCAAAAATTAAAATCAATTAAAAAAGAAAAAGGTTGATCAAATCAACCTAGATCTACACTACAATAAATGCAGGTATGAAGTTTATAGATCAGATCTATTACTTGAGCAAGTTTAAATATTCTAACTTGCTGATCCAGGCTTGAGGATGAAGTCACAAGCCGCACATGCATCCAGGCTCTAGGAGTCGTCCACACGAGCCTACGATCTCGAATTTGAAGTCTGATGTAGAAAATCAGCACAGCATGCTAGTACTGTATGATCCTTCTTTGATGATTGATCCGATGCTCCCTTCTTCGAAATTTGGATTCTCCAAAATATAAAAAGGAAGATGAGAGTTTGCTGATCTGAGACTCTCTCAAAAAACTCAAAAGAAAGGAGGAGAGATTGAAAATAAAACAACCCTAGAAGAAGACACTCTTCTTCTTCTCTTTTCTCTCATCTAGACACCTAGTTTGGTGCCTATGGAACCACCATGGCCAAGGACCCTCTTCCCCTGATTTTTGCACACCCCATACCTCTCCCAAAGCTCTATATTTCAAAAAAAAATTAGAACAAAATTTATCTAATAAATAGGAAAAAAGAAGAGTCCAAGTTAGGTCAAATTTTTAGACTAGAAATATCCCAACATGGAAAGTTGTTGGGGCGCCCAACTCTTGGATGCCTCCTCCATAATTTTGGCATGGACCAGAAAGGAAGGGTGCATAAAAAATGAGATTATTTTCATGAAATAAGAGAATAATTAATTAAAAGAGGGGGCGACACTCAAGAAAAAATGTTTTGGTCAACAATGATTCTATCTCATAGAATCCTAAGCAAAACCAATTCCTCCTTTGACTTGGTCTTCCACCTAACATCTAAATATGACTTGGAGGGAGAGAGGGGGCATGAAAATTAGAAAGAAAGGTATTTTCCATGAAAAATACCTAAAAAATAGGTATGGGGGGCGTTGGGACCAAGGTGGCATAAGGAGATAGGGAGTCCTAGTCACACTAGGACTCTTGTTTTGACTTGGTCAAACAAGATCTTTTAATCAAATAAAATCAAAATTAAATCAATCTAATTAAATAAGATCCTAACCTATTTAAGGACTTAATTAAATCAAATTAAATTTAATTTAATTTTAATTTATTTTCTAATCAAATTAGAAAATTGGGTTAATCCGAGTCCTAGTTAGACTAGGACTAGTTCTTCCTTGCACTTGGCTTATCCAATAAACCAATTGGACTTGATTCAATCAAGTCTAAATTAAATCTAATTAAATTATATTTAATTAGACTTAATTTCAATCTATTGGCTTAATTAAATTAAGCCAATTAGCAATTTAATTGCTAATCGATCCTCCTGCAACACTTGCACTAGGTTAAACACCAATTATATTGATTGTTTAACCCTAGAACGATTCTTAATCATTGATCAACCATCCGATCAGATTATAAGCTCTAATATGTGTGACCTCATAGGTCCAAACCTAAGCTGATAGCATAGGAATAAATTTTTGTACCAATCAAAGTGACCATTTAGCAATGATACCCAACGGTCGGATCGGTCGAAGGTATAGAACATCATCCTTAGAACCCTTGTAGATATAGTTTTCATATAATTCATCCCCTTGACCACAATGCTCGTAGGATACATTAGAGTTCAACTGTCAACTCTGATCAAGTTGTCCATATTGTATTTTAAAATATCAAATCCATCTGATGGATTACCCTGGCTAAGATTTTGCTATATTGAAATATAGTGATACATTCTTCTCCAACTCTTGGAGTGGTCAATTCCATCTTGATCACACTCCGACTTTGCAAGTACTTGACTATGCCCAGAAGCCTTCCACTGCTAAATTAAAAATTCAGTTAGTCCAGTACCAAATCATAGTGAGTTACTTGCAAGTCACTGAGGTGATCTCAGGTCTAAGGGATACTTATACCTATATCCCATCAAAGACATTCTTGATAGTAGAATACTCTAGAGTTGGTCATGTTCAATGATAATGTACCCATACATCTCACCTGTATGCCATACCGGTATCTCCACACACCTTGGTTAAGAAGACAACCAACCTATATGCAATATAGCAACCTATGCTCGATAGATGCTGTCGTCCTAATTAACAGCCTATCATTTGATCGTGAACAAATTTAAGGACTAATCGATAAATCCTTTCTTTATCAAAACTAAATAGTCCTAAATATTTTTCATTAGAAGATATAAACTGATGATGAAAAAGGATGTCAAAATATTTTTTATTAATTAATAAATCAATTACAATATCTCAACCATCAACAGATTGACGATTGACTTTTGGACACAATTCCCAACAGAACTCCCATTGGGCTTCTCCTTCAGTCTAGCTCCTTTCGGACATCTTCTTCAGTCAAGCTCCTTTCGAACATCTCCCTCAGTCGAGCTTCTTCCACATTTCTCCCTCAATCGAGCTTCTTCAAGACCTCTCCCTCAGATGGGCTACCTTTCCAAGTCAAACTTATCCTAGACTCCTTCAGTAGGATTCCTTTTGGACTCCTTCTAGCTATCCGAACTTCTCCCCATCACCGAAAGGACCTCAACATCCATCCTAGATAAAACAAATATCAAACAATGCATGGTTGATCTTGAGGACATCCTGAACCTTCCTCGATTCACTAAGGCATGGTTCATTCAGATTTTAACTATTAAATCCTAACAAACTGAAATGCCTTGACAAATGACCACTCATCCTCCATAACAAACTTCACATGGCCCTAAATGGCCCACTACTAGATAGGTATGGCTGTCGCCTTTAGTTTGTTATAGGCTCCGTCTATATAAGAGACACCCCAGGTATGCTTTCTCCCATAAGCTCTCATCTTCTATTTGAAACTCTACTAAAATATTTCTCTGAGTACTCTATTTTTGTTGATCGAAAGAACTGACTTGATCGTTGGAGGGTCTTACCGGAGCCACCACCTCCGACTCCGGACAAGACTTATTTTGTAGGTCGATGGTGGCCACCTTATCTTCTTCGACTCTAGCATCGATTCCGACGTCAATCAGATTTTGCACCAACAGAATTGGCGCTAGAGAAAGGGATCTCATAAGATTCCTTTATTCTAAAAGGAGTACTCAGCAGAAGTCCTTTTCCCCTCCAAAGTTCTTCATCTTCTCTGACTGATCTCGTGAAGATGCCTCCCAAGAAAGCTTCAACTTGACGGTCAACCGCGTCCATGGTCAGATCTCATCTAGATATGCCTGCCCCTGTCTCCTCTCCGACATCGTGGACTCCACCAGCAATGACGTTGGATGTAGAATAGTTCAACCTACTGGTCAAGTAGGTTAGGGGCCTCACCAAAGTAGTACAAACCATCAATAGTAGCGACCTCCAGCATCCATTCAACTAGAGCAGGTTTTACCAAAACCCTAGGATCCAATTTGGAGATGACCAACCTAGGCGAGCCATCTTGTAACTTTCGAAAAAGGAGAGAAAAGGGTGGAAAGCCCTTGGTCTAATCATGATTCAACTCCTGGTGGGTCCTTGCCTCCATTTAGCCAAAAAATCTTAAAGATCCACAAGCGGGAGGACCTCCTAGATCAAAAGCTATACGAGATGAATAGGTGGATCAAGGAACTCTGCCATGCTCCCTCCATCCATGGCAGCAACATCTGCACTGACCCTCCTTTCTTCCAGTAGATTATGCAGGAGCCAATCCCGTCGAACTTCAACCTCTCCCATTTGAGAGATATGATCGGACTGCTGATTCGATAGACCACCTGAAGTCCTTTCAGACTATGATGTTGCTCCATGATGCACCAGACACCATTCTATGCTAGGCTTTCCCATCCACCCTGAAGGGACCAGCAAGAAATTGGTACCCAACTCTTAAGCCGAGTACGATCTTTTCTTTCAATTAGATGAGCCATCAATTTGCAGCTTATTTTGTTAGCAGTCAGTATCCTAGACGAGGTTTGGACTCCCTCATCAACATTAAGCAAAGGAAAGGGGAGTCCATCTGAGCCTATGTGACCCACTTCAATGCTGTTGCTTTAGAGATCCGAAACTTGGATCAGTCTGTTGCTATGGCCACACTAAAGGATGGCCTCTAGAAGAATGATTTGCTATTCTCCCTAAAGAAAAGTATCCTAGGGACTTTGCTGATATGCTTGCTTGAGCGGATGGTTATGCTCGGGTGGAAGAGGCCTTTAAGGCCAAAGATGGTGAAGCCGCCTGAGAGTGGCATGCGAGTGAATCAAGTAAACCCACTATTGAAGGAAGGCCTAGTGAAACTTGGCCACACTCCCAAACTCTTCTTAAGCGCAAGCGAGCTCGGACCCCTCCTCGAGCTTGAAGATAAAGGAGCCTTGATAGAAGGGCATGGTGGAGCTCTCCCCTAGAAGGTTCTATAGCTTTGCTCCCCTCAACGCCCTAAAGACTCAAGTGCTGTTGAAAATTAAGGAGCAACTACCGAGGCTAGAGAGGATGCGCACTCATTCTAGAAAGTATAATCCTAACAAGTGCTGCCTCTACCAATGTAACCATGGTCATGATACTGAAGAATGTATTCAGCTCCAAGATAAGATCAAGGAGGTTATTAGGCAAGGCAGAGAACCGATTTATTGACCTTGAGATTGATTTTGATGATTCTAAAATATTGAGTATATTATGTATCTAATCATGTATTTCAAGAATATGAGTAGAATTTTTCAAGTATCCAAAATGAAGAATTTATCTCAAGAATAAATCCTCTCAAGATGCCATGCCAAAATACTTAAAATAGTAAATTCACACATATTTGGATGGCTTGGTATGAAGAAAGTATGATTGAAAGAAGAGAAATTAAAATTGAAGGAAGCAATTACGTTTAAAAGTGTTTAGAGCCAGGAAACTCAAGTTTGGAAGATCAAACATTAAAGAAAAATAAAGTCAAGATTTTTTGAGATATCTCAGATTTTTTTGAGAGCTCTCGAGTGGTCTGGCATAATGAAACAGTATTCTGGCATAGTCTCGAGAGGTCTCGAGTTGAACTCAAGACGTCTCATTCTTAGGAAATAGAAATTTTATTTCTGTACTCTGAGAGTGAAAGGTCTCATAGATTTCTCGAGATCTTATGATTCTAACGAAATGTCTCGTGAAAAATCTAGAGGTCTCAAAATATGATGAGAGGTCTCATGAAAAATCGAGAGGTCTCGATCTGCATAGACAGCCTTCAATGGATAATTTTCCAACGACTAGTTTTCGATCCCAATAGTTATTTCAGAGCTTTTAATGGCTAAAAACTCTCACTCCAACCTTCTCTAAAGGTATTTAAAGGTGGAGAATCAATTGAAAAAAAGAGAAGAAAGAGATTAAGGGATTTAGAGAGAGACTCTTTCAGATTTTATGAGGAACATTGAATATCCAAAGAAAAGGGAAAAGAGAGGAGTGTTGTGCACAGATTTTATTAAACCCTCAAAGCAATCTTCTCCAACATCTTCCACATCCTCTCAAGCATAATTTGAAGAAAAACCAAGCTTCAATCGAGCACATTATCGGCTTGTTCTTTAGAATTTAAAAGAGCTTATACTCTATTTTTTATATTATGCTGAAATTTTATTTGTATTTTTTGATTTCTTTACAAGTTTCTTTAGGGGAAAGAAACTTGAGGTTTAAGCCCATCCAAACTCAGAATTGGATATTGTAAGTTTTGGTTGGTGATCCCAAAAAACTAATTGGGTTATTAGTGAATTTGAAAAACTAACGGTGTTAGATTTTGGTTGGTGCTCCTATAAAAACCAACTAGGTTTGTTTGTGAGCCTAGGAAAATAAACACACCATAATCAAGGGTAGATTATAGTAGAATTTTTAAGAAAAGCTTGGAAAGTGGACGTAGGAGCGGAATGCTCCGAACCACCATAAATCTTTGTGTGTTTATGTTGTGCTTTTTTTCTTCTATCTCTCTATATACTTTGCATGCTTATAATTCTTACTTTACTTTTATAGTTTGATTTTGTTATCTTAATTCTGCTGCTTATATTATATACATCTCATCTTCACCACTTAGATTAAAATCAAAGCATATAATTGCTTAGAGTTAAATTTGGCCAAAGCTTTTGTAAGAACCCAATTCACCACCCGCTCTTGGGTTGCTACCTCTGGGCAACAATTGGTATCAGAGCAGGTACTCTAATATTTATTTGTTGATCTAGCGATCAAAAGGCAAAAGATCTTGGCAACCCAAAATGGAAGCTCTATTTAATGAAGGCCATTTCATTGATCGACCCCCACTATTTGATGGCTCAAATTATACTTTTTGAAAAGCTAGGATAAAAATATTCATACAAGCACATGACTATAACTTATGGAATATTATTATTAATGGCCCACACATACACAATGCATTAATTGTTGATAAAGAAGTAATCCAACTAAATGCTAAAGCCATGAATATACTTTATTGCTCTTTAGATTTAAGAATATTTAATGTAATTTCTTTATGTATTTCAGTGAATCAAGTATGGAAGAAATTGAAAATGATTTATGGGAGAGCAAATCAAATAGAAGAATTAAGCTCTCAAGAAGAAAAAGAAGCTCAACCCAGCATATGCCTCATGGCTCATAAGGATGAAAAGAGGAAGAAAAGGAAGAAACAAAAGAAAAAGAATGCATCAATTAAGGGGGAGCAAAGTAAGAAAAAGAAAAATGAGAAAGAGGAAGAAAATGCTACAAATCTTTGCCTCATGACTAATGAAGATGAGATAAATTCAGAAAATTCTTCTTAATTTATATTTAATGAATTGTTTGAAGCCTTTAATGATTTAATGGATGAATACAAAAAAACTAAGGCTGAAAAATAAAGAGCTTAAAAGAACTAATCTTCTTTTGGATGATGAAAAGAGTAATCTACTGAATGAAAAAGAAGATATCTTAAGAGAAAAAGATGCTTTAGCCAAAGAAAAGAAAGAACTTCTCAAATCCGAAAAATCTTTAGTTAAAGATAAGAATAAACTCTTAATTGAAAAAGAGGATTTCATGAAAGAAAAGAATAAGAGTGTGATTGAAAAAAATGAATTATTGAGGGAAAAGAAATTCTTGATTGAAGAAAACAAAAAAATATCAAAATCTAAAAAATCTCTTATGAAAGAAAATGAAAAATTAAAAAAAAGGATTGAAAACTTGAAGCTTATGCTCGAAAAATTTTCTATTGGTCTCAAAAGCTTCAAGCAATTTTAAATAATCAAAAGGCTATTTTTGATAAGGCAGAAATTGGCTTTAATCCCTTAAGAAAATAGAAATTTGTTAAGAATATGTTTGAAAAAGCTTCAACTAAAAATCAGTCAATTAAATGCTTTAAATGAAATAAAATTGGCCATAAAATTTTTGAATGTAATTTTAAAAGAATTGGTCATACTTTGGTTAGACAAATTTGGGTTCCAAAAGAAATCTTAAATACTAACTCCTATGGATCCGAGAAAACTTGGGTACCAAAAATTATGAAGTAATTTTGTAGATATACCAAGGATCCAATGAAGCTAAAAGAAGAAAATTTTTATGGATGCCTTAGAAATGAAAATAGATGGATGGTGCTATTTGGTAAAATCTAAACTATTCTCACACCATGCCATCTTTATTTGAAAAATATATTTTGATTATTAATTAGCATAATTATTAAGCATGTTTGATTGATTTTGATGATTTATCATTGCTTAAAATGATCATACTCTATGAATTGAAAGTTTGATGTATTAACTTTAATAATTTGTTAATATGTATGCATATGATAACTCTTTTCATGTTTTGATAAGTATGATTGATTTTGATGCTTGCAATAATTTGAATATTTTGATTTTAAATATTAATATGCTCTCCTCTATATATCATGCTATGGATGAAATGATTTATTTTAAAATTCAGCATAATATTTTAAGTCTCCTCATATCAATTTTATAATTAATGAATTTAAATTAAGAGATTCTTATTAGATATGAATGTTTTAAATTTCTAAATATTCATAGAGAACTTCAGTTTTAATTATTTAATATCAAACAACTTACTATTGCCATGTATCTGATTGATTTATCTTTTGGCAAAAAGAGAAGAATGTCTTTGTTTCAAATATGATTTTACATAGCTATATGTTTGATATGATATCATTTAAAATAAATTCAAAAATACATACCTTTTCTGAACCTAATTGCTTGATATTTCTTATGAAAAGGAAGAAATGATCTTTTTGAAGAATGACTGAAAATTTCTTTATGATTTATCTTAACTAATTTGTTGATATCAATTCAAATTGATTTATCATTCTAAATCCTTAAACTATTTAAGTTGAATCAATTCATCCTGATTTAATTCAAAACTAAAATCATTAGTATCAAGCTGAATTTATAAATTAATCTTTAAATGGTATTGAACCAAGAAAATCATAATTTGATCTAAAACTTAGTTTAATTAGTATCAAGAAAATCTTTCAAAAAAATGACTCTATTTATTAAAGTAAGGAGGAGAAAATATTAAAGAAGTAATCATTTAATAAAAAAAGCCTTTAAAATTAAAAATATATTTTAAATTTTAAAAATCAAAATTTAGTGGTTAAATTCATGTTGAATTTGCTTGATTTGAAATAAAGAAGGGAAGAAAGTTGAAAAGTAAATTAATCTTGCTATAAGTATGAAAAATAGGGGGAGAGATATTTTCTAACTTGATTTGATTAAAATTTTTTTTGACTAATTTAAAAATATATTCTTACTCCAAGAAATAAATTTTAAAATTTATTTGAAAATTTAAATTTGATCCTAAATTTCTCATGTGCATTATAAAATTCTTATGAATTATTTATTTTAAAATAATATTTACTCAAAGCAATAAATTTGAAAATGTAACTATCGTATGCTTTGATACTATTTATTTTACTTTGCTCAATACATTTCTGATACATACCTTTTTCAAATCTAATTAATCAAATTTTTTTAAGAAAAAAAATGTTAGAATATTAAAGCATATATTATGCTTGATTTTATACTCAAATATTTTGAAAAGCTTTATTCCTCTTAAAACCTAAAAGTGTATATTTGAAAATCTAAATAAAGATCATATTCATTCAAAAAGAGAAAAAGCATATAATATTTAAATTCAAGCTAATTTCTAAAATTAAAATAAATATTTAAAACTTATTTTAAGTTAAATGATAAATTTTTAGAAGAAAGATGATTCATTTAAATTGATTTCATATATCTCTCAATTTAATGCTTTGATGTTGATTTTGATGACTCATATAAATTAATTTTCTGAACTTAATATAATCTTACTTTGATACAATCATATTATTGATTTTGATGATTATTTCTTATTTCTTTCTCATGAGCTTTCTGATGCTATCAAAAAGGGGGAGAAGAATGTTGAGTATATGCTTGAAGAAACTTAATGAATTGTATTGATGCTTGAAATGAAAACTTAATACTCACTGATATGAATTGAAATATTTTTTTTATGAGTACATGAAATATGTGCAATAAACCAAAAGAATAATTGAGAACATTCATGAAGTACTCATTCATGTGTTTAATCTATACTTCATGATATTTTTTAGCAAAATGCATAGAAATACATTATTTGCTTTTATTGTGCATATACTTAAGATTTTGTCATCATAAAAAAAAGAGAGATTATTGATCTTGAGATTGATTTTGATGATTCCAAAATATTGAGTATATTATGTATCTAATCATGTGTTTCAAGAATATGCGTAGGATTTTTCAAGTATCCAAAATAAAGAATTTATCTCAAGAATCAATTCTCTCAAGATGCCATACCAAAATACTTAAAAACGTAAATTCACACATATTTGGATGGCTTGATATGAAGAAAGTATGATTGAAAGAAGAAAAATTAAAATTGAAGAAAGCAACTATGTTTAAAAGAGTTTGGGGCCAAGAAACTCAAGTTTGAAAGTTCAAACATTGAAGAAAAATAAAATCAGAATTTTTTGAGATGTCTCAGATTTTTCTCGAGAGCTCTCGAGTGGTCTGGCACAATGAAATAGTATTCTGGCATAGTCTCGAGAGGTGTCAAGTTGAACTCGAGATGTCTCGTTCTCAAGAGATTGAAACTTTATTTTTATGCTTTGAGAGTGAGAGGTCTCATAGATTTCTTGAAAGGTCTCATGGTTCTTACACGATTCATGAAAAATTGAGAGCTCTCAAAATCTGATGAGAGGTCTCGTGAAAAATTGAGAGGTCTTGATCTATGTGGATAGCCTTCAATGGATAGTTTTCCAATGGCTATTTTTTGATCCCATTGGCTATTTCAGAGCTTCCAACAACTAAAAACTCTCACTCCAACCTTTTCTAAAGATATTTAAAGGTGGAGAATCAATTGAAAAAAGAGAAGAAAAAGATTAAAAAATTTAGAGAGAGAATCTTTCAGATTTTATGAGGAACATTGAATATCCAAAGAAAAAAGAAAAGAGAGGAGTGTTAGCGAGCCCTCAAAGCAATCTTCTCCAACATCTTCCACATCCTCTCAAGCACAATTTAAAGAAAAGCCAAGCTTCAATCGAGCACATTATTGGCTTGTTCTTTAGGATTTAAAAGAGCTTATACTCTATTTTTTATATTATGCTGAAAGTTTATTTATATTTTTTGATTTTCTTACAAGTTTCTTTGGGGGAAAGAAACTTGGAGTTTAGGCCCATCCAAGCTCGAAATTAGATATTGTAGGTTTTGGTTGGTGATCGCGAAAAACCAACTGGATTGTTAGTGAATCTGAAAAACTAACGGTGTTAGGTTTTGGTTGGTGCTCCTGTGAAAATCAACTAGGTTTGTTTATGAGCCTGGGAAAACAAACACACTGTAATCAAGGGTATATTATAGTGAAATTCCCATGAAAGCTTAGAGAGTGGACGTAGGAGCGGATTGCTCCGAACCACTATAAATCTTTATGTATTTATGTTGTGATTTTTTTCTTCTATCTCTCTATATACTTTACATGCTTATAATTCTTACTTTACTTTCATAGTTTGATTTTGTTATCTTAATTCCATTGCTCATATTATATACATCTCATCCTCACCACTTAGATTAAAATCAAAGCACATAATTGCTTAGAGTTAAATTTGGCCAAAGCTTTTATAAGAACCCAATTCACCCCCTCCCCCCTCTTGGGTTGCTACCTCTGGGCAACATGATTTCTATGACGTTGGCCTAAGGGAAGGGCGGATCGGTTGAGGGTGCCTTCACAATCAGAACCACCAAGGAGAGAGGAGCAGCAAGGAGATCAGCCATCCCTCGGCATCATCAATATTATCTCTGAGAGACTTCGATGAGGAGAGGCCAGTAGATCGATGGAACCTGCAAAGAATCAGAGGACTGAGGAGTCCATAACTTTCATCGATGAAGATGTGTAGGAGGTTCAATTTTCTCATAATGATGTAGTTGTAGTTTCTTTAAATATTGCTGACTATGATGTACGCCACGTTCTAATAGATAATGGAGGCTCTATCGATGTCTTATTTTATGATACTTTCTCTAAAATGCCTATACCTGATAATCACCTAGGACCTATGAACTCTCCACTGGTGGGCTTCACTGACAATACCGTGCTGGTTGAAGGAATAATAATGTTGACCATGGCTGTAGGACAGTACCCAAAATAGGCTAGAGCGCAAGTTGATTTTCTGGTGGTAAAGGCTTCATCCGCTTACAATGTGATTCTTAGCCGATCCAATCTAAACGCACTTAGAGCTATGGTGTCGACTTATTATCTGAAGATGAAGTTTCCTACAAGCTATGGGATTGGAGAGGTCAGAGAAGATCAAACCCTAGCAAGACATTGCTATGCGATCGCTCTGCAAAAGAACGGTTAGTCTGACCCTTGCCTAGTTGATGGGCTGGATATCTACGATGACCTTACTGAGGAATAGGGCAAACCTATGGAAGACCTTATAACTATCCTGCTAAATGATGGGGATATAAAACACATGGTGTAGATCGGCTCCAACCTGGGAGAAGAAATCCGAAAGCAGCTTATCACCTTCCTACAGAAGAATACTGATATCTTTGCGTGAGTTCTCGTGGACATACCAAGAATTGATGCTGAAGTTATGGAGCATCGACTGGCTATTGATCCCAAATGCAGGCTAGTGAAAGAAAAACTTTGGGGCCATGCACCCATAAGGCAGAAAGCGATAGCAGAAGAAGTGGACAAACTTCTTAAAGCCGGGTCCATCTGAGAGGTAAACTATCCAAATTGGGTCTCTAATATGGTTCTTATCAAGAAGGCAAATGGCAAGTAAAGAATGTATATAGACTTTAAAAATCTGAACAAGTCCTGCCCAAAGGATAGCTACCCTCTGCTCAGGATTGATCAACTATTGGATGCGACTTCGGGCCATGAGCTCCTTACTCTCATGGATGCCTTCTCCGGCTACAATCAAATCTGGATGGCACTAGAGGACAAGGAGAAAAATACTTTTATTACTAACTGTGGCCTTTATTGTTATATGGTCATGCCCTTTGGACTCAAAAATACGAGTGCGACATATCAGTGCCTGGTCAATAAAGTCTTCAAGGAGCAAATTAGCCACAACATGGAGGTCTACGTAGATGACATGCTTGTCAAAAGTCAAACTTCTGTAAATCACATTGCCGATCTCAAAGAGACCTTCAATGCCCTCTAAAGGTATAAGATAAAGTTGAACCCAACCAAATGTACCTTTAGTATAACCTCAAAAAACTTTTTGGGGTTCATGGTGTCAAGATGTAGGATTGAAGCTAACCCGAAGAAGATCCAAGCTGTTTAGGAGATGACTGTCCCAAAATCAATAAAAGAAGTTCAGTGCTTAACAAAAAAGGTGGCATCCTTGAATCACTTTGTCTTAAGATTGATCGAGCGGTGTACACCCTTCTTTCGAATTTTCAAGCAACCAAAGAACTTCTGTTGGACCGCAGAGTATTAGCAACCATTTAAAGAGCTCAAAAACTACCTCGGCTCGCCTCCCCTGCTAGCCAAGCCCAAATTTGGAGAAAAATTATTCTTGTATTTGGCGGTCTCCCTAGCGGCCCTTACGGTGGTCCTAGTCAAGAAAGAGGCAAAAGTGCAATGATCGATCTACTATATAAGTCGAGTCCTGAGGGACACAAAGATCGGGTATACTAAAATAGAAAAATTAACTTACGCTCTTCTAATTGTAGCTAGGAGACTTCAATCCTACTTCCAGGGGCATACTATAACTCTCCTCACTGACCAACCAATCAAAGTAGTTCTTCATCGAACTGACGCCTCAGGGAGAATAGCAAAGTGGACAATCAAGCTTACAGAATTTGACATCTTCAATCTCGATCGTCAATCAAGGCTCAGATACTGGCTGATTTCATAATTGAATGCACTATCTCGGATGATGTCGAACCCAAGCAAAAAGAGGCTAGCATTCCATGGTTCCAACTAGGCTCCCCCAAAGAAAGAGTAGATCTTTCGAAAGATTTCTGGGTCTTGTATGTGGATGGCACTTCCAACGCTTCAGGCGTAGGCACTGGGCTGATCCTGATCAATCCTGAAGGAGTCATTACCAAATACACGCTACATTTTGAGTTTTTCATGATGAATAATGGGATAGAATATGAAGCTCTAATAGCAAGACTAAAGATAGATAAAGAATTAGAAGTAGATCGACTCCAAGCTTACGGTAATTTCTAGTTGGTGGTGGGACAAGTTAGTGGCAATTATAAAGCTCGAAAGGAAAATATGATAAAGTACGTTAAAAAAGTGAAGAGCTTGACCTCGGCCTTTAATAGTTTCAACATCCAACAGATCCCGAGAGTAGAAAATGTCAGCGCTGACCTCCTCTCCAAGCTGGCTACACTCACCCCTAATGAACTCCTGAAAGAAGTGTTCTTCGAAGTGTTGAAATGCCCAAGTTCAGAAGAGTCACTGTCCGTGATGCAAATTGACCATGAGTCTTGCTAGATTAATCCACTAGAGTCACTGTCCGTGATGCAAATCAACCATGAGTCTTGCTAGATTAATCCACTAGTTGCTTATCTTAAGGATGGAGTTCTCCCTTATGATCCAAAAGAAGTCAAAAACTGAGAAATCAAGCCTCCCGATATGTCCTATATGAGGGCAAATTATACAAGAGATCATATTCCCTGCCATTGTTAAAATGTCTCTAACCTTTTGAAGGTGATCTTACACTATGGGAAGTACGAAGGGATGTATGGAAGCCATCTGGGTGCCAGATCTCTATCCCATAAACTACTGCGGTAAGTATACTATTGGCCAACCATATACCATGATTCTATTGAATATGTAAAAAGGTGTGACCATTGTCAGAGGAATGCAAACATTCAAAGACAACCGACCTCCAAGCTTATGCCCTTGAGCACCCCTTGTCCATTCATGCAGTGGGGGATGGATATACTAGGACCATTCTCAGTGGCATTCGGGCAATGAAAGTTCCTCCTCATTGTGATTGACTACTTCACCAAATGAATCGAGGCTGAAACCCTAGCAAAAATTACTGAAGCTAAAATACAAGACTTCATTTGAAAATCAATTATTTATAGATTTGGCCTACCACAGACCCTTATAACAGAGAATGAGCAATAGTTTGTTGGATCAAGATTTGCAGAGTTCTGTGAAGACTTGAATATCTTCCAAAATTTTACCTTAGTAGCTCACTCTCAGGCAAACGGCGGAGCCAAGGTAACCAACAAAATCCTGTTGCAAGGTATCAAGATGAGACTTGAGAGAGCAAAGAGGACTTGGGTAGACAAACTCTACCATGCACTCTGGGCATACCGGACTACCCAAAGACTGTCGACTAGGAAAACGCCATTTGCCTTAGCCTTCAAAATAGAGGTGGTCATCCTAATCGAGCTCAAACTCCCATTGGCAAGGGTTGTGGCTTTTAACAAACAACACAACTCATAGGATCTCAGGGCTAACCTTGACTTGCTGGAAGAAAAATGAGAAGAAGCTCAAGTTTGGATGGCTGCTTATAGATGGAAGGTAGCCCAATATTACAACTTCAGAATCAGAGATAAAGTATTCAGAGTGGAGGACTTGGTGCCCCGACGAGTAGCTGTCTCATAGCCTCAGAACAAAGAAAAGCTTATCTCAAATTGGGAAGGACCTTACGAAGTCAAGGAGGTCGTCTGGCCCGGGACGTACTACTTGAAAGAGCTTGGAGGAGCCGACCTACCCCGATCGTGAAACTCGAAAAACTTGCAGATGTATTATCAATAACTTCATTACAATAAAATTTCTTTACCTTAGCATCTTAGTCCTTGTTGTAAAATGGTAATGATAGAAAATAATCTCCCGAGCTTCGCCATTAGGCAAAAATAACTGTGTCAGGAATAGGAGAAGAACATCATCCTAACGCAAATGAAGGCCTCGTTAATATAAGATAAGAGGAGGAGAGAGGCCCTAACAGTAGCCCTTACGTGCCCCTACATCTATGTTAGGAATAGGAGGAGAACCTCATCCTAACATGAGCAAGACAAAGGCCTCATTAATATAAGACGAGAGGAGGGGAGAGGCCCAAACAGCAGTCCTTACGTACCCCTACAGCCATGTTAGGAATAGAAGGAGAACCCCATCCCAACATGAGCAAGATGAATGCCTTATTAATATAAGACAAGAGGAGCAGAAAGGTCCTAACAATAATTCTTATGTGCCCCTATAGCCATGTTAGGAATAGGAGGAGAACCTCATCCTAACATAAGTAAGATGAAGGCCTCGTTAATATAAGATGAGAGGAGGAAAGAGGCCCTAACAGCGGTCCTTATGCATCCCTATAGCTATGTTAGGAATAGGAGGAGAACCTCATCCCAACATGAGCAAGATGAAGATCTCATTAATATAAGATGAAAGGAGGGGAGAGGTGAAGGGAAATCCTGATTTCTCGGTCCAGGTTCGTCCAGATCTGATCAGATCAAGAGATATATTTCAAAAATTTTTCTCTTGATCCCAATCAGATCTTGATATGTTTCAGATTTGATTCTTATTATTTTAATAAATAAAATAAAATAAGATAAATTAAATCAAATTTAATTTACCTAATTTGGGTAATCCTATTACCCTGTAGATGATCCTGATTGCAGCGGAAGGTTCTGGATCTAGCCATGCAAGCGCCTGGCCTCTACCGGTATCCACTCGGGTTGGATCTGGAGATCCTCTTCTTCTCTATCACGCCTCTAAAAATCAGATCTTCAAAACTCCTTTTGAAGATCAGCAATCGTCCTTTGCAGCAGTGCAACCTTCTTCTTTTGACCGCCTTTCTTTTGATCTGGAACGCACCAACCTAAGTCCAAAACTATTTTGGACATGGAGAGGAGAAGGAGGAGAAGTTTAGGCATGGAGGAAGAGGAGAGAAGCAGCCTTGGGGTGTGGGAAATCTCTATTCTAATTGCATTAGCATGGAATCTGAGTTGGGCGCAGGGTCTTATTTATAGACTAAGCGTGATCCAACTCCTCTTCCTTTCAACCAATCACAATCCTTTGTGAAATCAGATCTAAATCTGATTGGTTGGAACAGAGTCCCCTGGATTCCTCCTTAGAGGGTGCCTAAGACCAGTCAAACTGGATTCTTAGTAGAACTCTGATTGGAATCCAAAAGGGAGGTGGAGTCCTTGTCCAAGGACTCCAAGGCGCCTCCAACTTGGGCACATGCCTAGGGTGGCGTGCACCCTTCTCCTTGCTAGGTTCTGGCAGGGGGACAGGCCCCCACCAGCTCTCCAATAGGTGCATGACATGTGGTCAAAAGTCAAAGTATCAACGGTCAACGTTTGACCAGTCAAAGGTAGACTTTTGACCAAAGTCAAAGAACAAGAAATGGTAGGTGACCAAAAATGGCAGGTAATGTCTTACAAATAAGATAACCTTTTCTAACTTGGACAACCTCCTGTCAGACCATATGAAGGCCTCTATTTGAGCACAAACTCCTTTGGCTCAGACAGGATAACTTATTTATGATAGCAAAAGAAGAACGTTAGGTTCAATCGAGTGCTAGCACGATTTCCTTGAACCTAATTGAATCTCATTCAGATCAATTGAACTAGATCAGTTCAATTGATGATCACCAGATTCAAACCCTTATTTGTGTGACCTAGTTAGGTTCAGTTCTGTATGCTAATGGGATATGTCATGATCTCTATCATCGACATCATCGAAACTCCTTTCGATGGATCAGAACTCTTCTGATTCGAACAGCTAGAATGATCGATCATCTAAATCATTCTAATTGCTCCCAAAATCCACCAGTGACACCTAGCAGTATATGGTGGCAACCCATCAGAGCTGAATGCGAACCTCTTGGTGCAGCTACCTGTGTGATTAAGTTCTTCTATCTTGAGCCCCGATCAGATTAGGGTTAAGGTAAACTCGTCAAACCCTAGTCTCTGTCATATGATATAATCATTCGATTCGAGTCCAATGTGAAAACCTAAATAGAAACTCTTTCTATTATTTCACTCTGCCATGGCCATGGGCTTCAGGACTTGATTCTCATGATTATCATAGGGCTGCCCCTCTACCACCGAGGTAGATAGACCCATCTTGATGCAATCCAGTTCCTACAATGAACATGCTATAGCCAACATACACCTCAGGGTTCCATATGGCTAGGAGACCGAGTAATGGTGTAGTCAAACTATAACACCCTCAAGGTGAACTATCGATGCATCTCAGGTCAAAGAACCAGACACACTACTGCAGCATCGAGTCAGTCATTGACGAGAAGGTAGACTTCCTAATGACTACTCGAGGTGGTCACGCTCAGTGCCCTCGTTCTCTAATGAGTATCTGTACTCTCGCTCCGGTGTCTCCACACCGTAGACTCAAGACTCATCTACTAAAGAGAAGCGATCGTACACCAACCTTCTGGATCAATCACCATCCTCGTGATGATCCTATGGTCGGGAGCTATTTATGAGTTAATAATGATTATTCATGTCTTAAATTTTCAACTCTTGAAAATATGAATTATCATTACCATTAACTCAAAGGATGTATCACAGACACTAAATACACATATGTGATAGAAAATAACCCATTTATTGATTTTAGTCAAAATTACAATTTTGCCCCTAGAAGTGTACTACAAGTGTCAGCCAATTCTGGCTTCTAGGGCACATATATCTAACAAGAGGCCCAAACAGCGGCCCTTACGTGCCCCTACAGCCATATTAGAAATAGGAGGAGAACCTCATCCTAAAATGAGCAAGACAAAGGTCTCATTAATATAAGATGAGAGGAGAGGAGAGGCCCTAACAGCGGTCCGTATGTATCCCTACAATCATGTTAGGAACAAGAGGAAAACATCATCCCAACATGAGCAAGACAAAGGCCTCGTTAATATAAGACGAGAGGAGGAAAGAGGTCTTAACAGCAGCCCTTACGTGCCCCTACAACCATGTTAGGAATAGGAGGAGAACCTCGTCCTAACATGAGCAAGATAAAAGCCTTGTTAATATAAGACGAGAAGAGAGGAGAGGCCCTAATAGCGGCTCTTACATATCCCTACAGCCATGTTAGAAATAGGAGGAGAATCTCATCCCAACATGAGCAAGATGAAGGCCACATTAATATAAGATGAGAGGAGGGGAGAGGCCCTAACAGCGATTCTTATGTGCTCCTACAGTCATGTTAGGAACAGGAGAAGAATCTCATCCTAACATGAGCAAGATAAAGGCCTCATTATGTTGAAAATTATGTCCCAAAGTCAATCGTCAGCCTGTTGATGGTTAAGATATTGTAATTAATTTATTAATTAATAAAAAATATTTTGATATAAAAATTTATTTTTATGCTACGGGCTTAGGTTCAGATCTATGAGGTCACACACAATAGAGTTCATATTTTGATCAGATGGTTGATCCGTGATATAGAATTATTTTAGGATTAAACGATCAATACGATTGGTGTTTAACCAAGTGCAAGTGTTGCAGGAGGATCGATTAGCAATTAGATTACTAATTGGCTTAATTTGATTAAGCCAGAGGGCTAAGATTAAGTCTAATTAAATATGATTTAATTAGATTTAGTTTGAGCTTGATTGGATCAAGTTTAATTGGCTTATTGGATAAGTCAAGTGCAAGGAAGAACTAGTCCTAGTCCAACTAGGACTCCGATCAATCCAATTTTCTAATTTGATTAAAAAATTAAATTAAAATTAAATTAAATTATTAGATAGGTTAGGATCTTATTTAATTGGATTGGTTTACTCTTATTTTTATTTGGTTAAAAGACTTTGTTTGACTAAGTCAAAACAGGAGTCCTAGTGTGATTAGGACTCCTTATTCCTTGTGCCACCTAATCCTCATGCCCCATCCTTTTCTCTTTATGTTTTTACATAAAATTTTCCACACCCAAAGGTTTCTCACACCTCCCTTCTCTCTTCCTTTTTCTCATATGGAAGTTTGTTAGAAGACTAAGTCAAAAGGAGAATTAGTTTTGCTTAAAGATTCTATAAGATAGAATCCTTGTTGACCAAATCTTCTTTCCATTGTGTGCCAACCCATCTTTCTTTATTTTATTTGATTTTCATGGTAAAAGAGGGATTTTTTGTGTGCCCCCTTTGCTGGTCCATGGCAGTAAAAAGGGTGGGGGTGCCCAAGAGTTGGGCGCCCCAACAATTTCCCTTATTTGGTCCTTTCTAGTCTAGGTTTTTAACCTAACTTGGACTGTAGATATCTCTTTATTTAAAGAGAATTTTTGATTAAAATTTTTATGAATTGTATACTTGAGAGGTATCTTTGGTGTAGAAAAATTAGAGAAAAATTAATCTGGGTCATGGAGATATTAAAAATACAAATCAAGGGTGTCTTGAAAAAGAACAAAGAAGAAGAAGAGGGTCTTCTTCTAGGGTTTTTATTCTAAATCTCTTCCTTCATTTTGTGAGCTTTCGAGAGGTGTCTCAACATCACAAATCCTCTTTCTTTCCTTCTAGTATTTTGGAGAGTCTATGTTTTAAAAAAGAAAGCATCGGATCGATCATCGAAGATAGATCAGCACAGTGCTAGCATATTGTGCTGATTTCCTGCATCAGGATCTCTGATCGTATTCGTGGGGTTGTGTGGATGACTCCTAAAGGTCGGACATGTGTGCGGCTTGTGAGTTTATCCTCAAGCCTAGATCAGTAAGTTAGAACATCTAACTTGCTCAGGTAATAGATCTTATCTATTAACTTTATACCTGCATTTGATGTAGTGTAGATCTAGGTTGATTTGATCAATCTTTTCTTTCTTGTTTGATTTTAATTTTTGATTTAATATCATGCTTTGATCATATAATAGATTTTAGATCTAGATATTTATATATTTATTTAAATAAATATTTAATTTATTTAGATCTTTTGCTGTAAGATCTTAAAAAAGTTTCAAGATCTACCCGTGAAATCCTAGATCTGGTTCCTTTAATCGGTATCAGAGCCTAGGTTCTTATTACATAATTTTTGTGTATATTTAGATTATTTTTTAGATTATATCTAATTTATAATCTAATTATTAAATTTAAAATTTTAAAAAAAAAATTAGATCTCACGAACTGCCATAAGATTGTCCTGCTGTAAGGTTTAGCCCTTACAGTGAAAAGGTTATCCTAGTTCGTGATGATCTGACTCTAATCATAAATTTATTAAATTTAATATAATTTTATTTATAATTTAATAAATTTAAAATAATTTTAGATCTAAAAATAAAATATTTTAGATTGCACGGACTGCCTTAAGGTTGTCCTGCTGTAAGATTTATCCCTTACAGTGAATAGGTTGTCTTAGTATGTGCTGATCTAAAATATTGATCATAAAATTTTAGATTAGATCTAAAAGATTTTATCATCTGATTAAAAATATTTTAATTTAATTTTAATCATCATAAATATGTTAGATTTAATTTAGAAAGATTTATGGTTGATTATTATTGAAACTATTTCAATTACATGAACTTGTTTAGATTAGATCTAATGTAGTTTTATGTTTATTTTACTTACATATTGATTATGAATCAAATATGCAACTTGGTTGATAGAACCATGTTATAAAAATATTTTATAAATATAAAAATTATTTTTAAAAAGCCGAACCCCAATCCTCAACACAAAACTTAATTAAGAATTAAGAAGTTGATTGATTAGAATCTAGGATTGTGAATTGAAGATCCTAAGATACAAATCATAACACATTGGGTTAAATGGGTTAGTGGAAATTAGGTCCATTAATTGGATTAGACCTAGGGTTAGATTAAAAAATGGACTTAATTAGAGAATTGACTAAATCTAATCAATTATTGTCTTAGATTAGATCAAGGATTCTCTAGATCAATTATAATAGTTGTAGTTGGTCAAGTCCATGTCTTTAATAAGACCCAAGATGGACTTGATTCTTGACTATGCGGTCTAGCATGAATTGTTAGGTTGATCTAATTAAAACTAATTAAAGCAGTTGGTGCCTAAGATAAACCAGACTGATGGTTTTAATTGGCATTTCACTTATCTGGCCATTTCTGATGGTGTCTAAGGCAAGCTTTGGTAGACCCTCCCACCGATCGAACTTACTTGGCCTTTTGGTGAGATTATGTTTTGATTGAATCACTTGACTATTCAAGTTGATCCATGTCAGCTAGGTAAATCAATGTGACTGATTTAGGTGCTCCTAGACCAGCCTATTAGTGGTCTTCCTTAAGCTAACTTAGTGAAGCCATTGGGATGATCATGACAAGCTGGTTAATTTGATCTACTCACTTCTATAAATAAATTCTCTAAAATTATTAGATTTCTAAAATAAAATAGTTATATGATAACTGGATTATAGCCTCCCATTAAAGTGGATGATAATGGATCCATCAGTTGGATAATCATTGGAGGCCCAAAGGCCTGATGCTTATCGATTGATGAAATTATCATTCATTATATGATCTCATTGATACATCTTTCTAAATGGTGGTCAGGTGGGCCAACCAAAACTAGGCCTGATCATTTATTGGTTAGATCGGCTAAGCATGATCATGTTAATGGTTGGACCTAACTGGACTTTTTCTAAGAAGGCCAAAGCCAACTGATCAGGGGCTGGGGCAAAATTTAATTACTAGAAATTATTTGGAGAAATAATTGGTTATGAACCTACCCTTAGATGTACATGGGTTGCATTTGAAATTATGTCCGAAAGCCAATCGTCAGTCCGTTGATGGTTGAGCTATTTTGTAATTATAATTAATTTATTAATTAATAAAATATTTTGACATCTTTTTCATCATAAGTTTACATCTTCTAATGAACTCCATTATTATGATGAAGTCCTTAGGACTGTTTAGTTTCGATAAAGAGAGGATTTATCGATTAGTCCTTAAATGGGTTTTCGATCAAATGATAGGTTATTAATTAGGACAACAGCATCTATCGAGCATAGATCGCTATATGCCATATAGGTGTTAGATATGAGTGCCCTAGAAGCCAGAATTAGCTGACACTTGTAATACACTTCTAAGGGCAAAATTATAATTTTAACTATTAATAATAAAGTGGATTATTTTCTATCACATAAGTGTATTTAGTGTTTGCGATATATCCCTTGAGTTAGTGGTAATGATAATTCATATTTTCAAGAGTTGAAAATTTAAGATATGAATTTTCATTTATTAACTCATAAAATGCTCCTGACCGTAGGATCATCATGAGGATGATGATTGATCCAGAAAGTTAGTGTACAATCGCTTCTTTATAGTAGATGAGTCTTAAGTCTATGGTGTAGAGACACCGAAGCAAGAGTACAGATACTCATTAGAGAACGAGGGCACTGAGCATGACCACCTCGAGTAGTCATAAGGAAGTCTACCTTCTCGTCGGTGACTGACTCGATGCTGCAGTGGTATGTCTGGTTCTTTGACTTGAGGTACATAGGCAGTTCACCTTGAGGGTGTTATATAGTTTGACTACACCATGACTCGATCTCCTAGCCATTTGAAACCCTGAGGTGTATGTTGGCTATAGCATGTTCATTGTTGGAATTGGATTGCACCAAGATGGAATCTATCTACCTTGGTGGATTAGGAGAAGCCCTATGATGATCATGAGAATCAAGTCC
This sequence comes from Cocos nucifera, assembly GCA_006176705.1. Lineage (NCBI taxonomy): Eukaryota > Viridiplantae > Streptophyta > Magnoliopsida > Arecales > Arecaceae > Cocos > Cocos nucifera. Next base: position 656,706 of record QRFJ01000337.1, on the reverse strand, counting down.
ATAAGTCCATGGCCATGGTAGAGAGAGTGAAATAATAGAAAGAGTTTCTATTAAGGTTTTCACATTGGACTTGAATCGAATGATTAAATCATATGATAGAAATTAGGGTTTGACGAGTTCACCTTAACCCTAATCTGATCGGAGCTCAAGATAGAAGAACTTAATCACACAGGTAGCTGCATCGAGAGGTTCATTTTTAGTTTTGATGGATTGCCACCATATGCTGCTAGGTGTCACTGGTGGATTTTGGGAGCAACTAGAATGATTTAGATGATCGATCATTCTAAGTTGTCTGAATCAGAAGAGTTCTGATCCATCGAAAGGAGTTTCGATGATGTCGATGATGGAGATCATGACATATCCCATTACCATAAAGAATTGAATCTAACTAGATCATACAAATAAGGGTTTGGATTTGGATATCATCAATTGGACTAACCCAATTCAATTGATTTGAATAAGATTCAATTAGGTTCAAGGAAATCGTGCTAGAACATGATAGAGCATAACATTCTCCTTTCTCTATCATAAAAGTTATCTCGACTGAGCCAAATGAGTTCAGATACCTTTACCTGGTCTAGCTGGAGCTTGTCCAAGTTAGAAAAGGGTTGTCTTAATTTATGAGATAAATTTGAGACAACACCTGCCATTTTTCGTCACCGCTAATTCTTATACTTTGACTTGGTCAAATATTGACCTTTGACCCTCTGACATCTGCCCATGTGTTATGCACTTATTGGAGAGTAGATAGGGACTTGTCCCCTCTCTATAAATTGGAAAGAAAGGGGGTGCATGCTTAGGATGGCGTGCGCCCATGGATAAGGATGCTGGAGTCCCATATGGATGGGACTCCAGGTTGCTTGTTGGATTCAAACTAGGTGACCCTCATCTATAGACTTTGACCAATCTTAGGTGCCACCTTAGGATAAATCCATGGGTTTCTAATCCCATCAATCAGATTTAGATCTGATTGAACGAAGCAACATAATTGGCCAGGGTGATGCAGCACTACATGGTGCAATAGAGTCTATAAATAGACCTTGTCTGCACCCACTTTTGAGAACTCCTCTTCCAAGGCATGCCCCAAGGCTGCCCCTCTTCCTTCTCCATGCCAGCATCTGGCCTTCTCCCTCCTCTCCACGCCTAAAGAAGTTGGGTTCTCAGATTAGTGCGAGTCAAGCAAGGAAAGGCTGACAAAAAAGGAAGAAAGCAGCATTGTTGCAGAGACGATGGGTGATCTTCGAAAGGTGTTTTGAAGATCCTCCAAATTAGATCTAGATCTAATATTTGGAGAAAAAAAGAGAAGGAGAAGATCTCTAGATCTAGCCTGAGTGGATATTGGTAGAGGCCAGGCACTTACGTGGCTAGATCCAGAACCTCAGAGCTTCCGTAGGATCATCAACGGATAATCAGATTATCCAAGATCAAGATAAAAATTAATTCAAAATTAATTTAGTTTATTTTATTAATTATTAGATTATAAATCAAATTTAGGAAAATGTCAGATCTGATCAAGATCTGAGAAAAAATTTTTGAAATATGCCTCTCGATCCAATCAGATCTGAACAAATTTGATCCAAAAAATCAAGATTTCCCTTCAACTGGTATCAGAGCCAGGTTCTTATAAATTTTTTTTAGATCTAATTTAATTTAATTAATTAATGATTTTAGATATCATATGAGATGTGATTAGATCTAAAATTAAAAAATTAGAAAATTAAAATAAATTAATTTAGATCTAATATGTATGAGATACATAACTAGACTAGGAATAGAATTATTCTATGTGTAGTCTAGTTAGATCATAATTTTTATTTGATTAAAAGTAATTTTTAGATCTATTTATTTTTTATTTTTTGATATTATAAATATTATAATCAGATCTAAAAATAGAAAATAAAATAAAATTAATTATTCATATGAGATATGATAGTTGCATGTTTAGACTAGTTGTAGAATAGTTCTACAAATAGGTCTAGATTAAATTTTATTTGATATGATCGAATTTAAATTTAATTTTTTAGATGATTATGAGATAATTTAGATTTAAAAAATATGCATGCATGATATATGTGATATATACAAAATATGTTTTAATTAGATCTAATTTTTTATATGAGATATATATTTACATCAATTAGTTTTTGTAGATTAGTTATTTTTCTGATTAAAGCGTTCCCCTTGGCCGTCCGGTCATAAGAACAAAGTAGAACCTAAAGACCCTCTCCTTCCATTCGATGGGGTGTTTCTTATGATGTGTAGGGGTGCTGCGCATTCATCCTTAATCAAAAATTGAGAACTTACTTTCTGCAAAACCCTAGATCCTGAAACCCTAGTAGGATCTTTTTACATGTTTTATTTATGAACCCTAACTTAATTGAGAATTAAGTTTATGAAATATCAATTAGGTCTAAAATTAAAATTTCAGATCTAAGACATATTCATAAATCTAGGTTCGGGCTTGGGTAGCTCAATTAGGTCTAGCAGTTGATCAAACCGAATCAAGAGTTGGTTAGATGGGATCAACAATGCTTAAATTGATCAGCCTAATAGGATTAAGTCTGGGTCAGGATCGAGTCATGAATGTGATCGATCAAGCTAAGACTTAATTAGGCTCAATGGTTAGAGTCTGGATTGTAGGCTAGCCCGATTGGTTCTGTCTCAACAATTTAGTGTCTAAGATAAGTTTGGCAGATACGACCGACTGATTTTTAATTGGGAGCTACTCGACTCGAATGCGTTCTTGTCAAGTTAATGGCATATCTCTTCCATCGATCTCACTTACCTAGCCATGTTTGTTGACTCAGCTCTAATCTGAGGTGGTCAATAATCCAAGCTAACCCATGCCACTAGGTTAGTCATAATACTTATGACTATGTCAAGTCTAGTTTAATGAGACCTAAATCAAATCTTCCTAAGAAAAAATTAGGTCATAGTCTTCCACCATTGTAGATGTGCGAGCCCTTCCTGGGGTTGATTGTTCTCAGTTGGTTACAGTGGCTCAGTTGCATCAAAAAGATGCAACCATGTCTATTAGGCATTGGATGCTACAGGCTGGAGGATGAATTGGGCTCAATATTTTGGATACGGTGAGAGATCCAATTAGGAATCTAATCTATGCAAATGGTGGGTCTGATTTAACTAAGGAGTGGATCAATATTCTGGACACAGTGAGATTCATGAATTAGAGACCAAGTTTGGGTGCATCATGATTAGAGAATCATTGAACAAGAGAGTTGTCCACTCATTGGCTAACCCATCATCAATAACTGTTAGGTAAGGTGATGAGTAAGTCGGTGGGATCGCACCATCCACTAGAAATCAGTAATCATGGAGATTTTTGCATCTCTACAAAGGGAGTGTAGGGATCTGAAAAAATAGTGGAAGCTAATTTATTTTAAAATAAAATTTCTAAACAAATTGGTTAAGTCTTAGTTACAATATCTAACTGAAAACTTTGACTCTCTACAGGAAGATGTCTGCATCCAACCCACTAGCACGAATCCTGGATACCCATAGACTGACCGGACCAAATTACAATGATTGGCTTCAGAACTTCAAAATTATTTTGGATTCTGAGAAGTTAACTCATGTATTGGATCAGGACCCTCCCACCTTACCAACCCATCCATCTGCTGAACAGAGAGCGTCTCTGGATAAGTGGACTGATGAAAATAATAAGGCTAGATACTATATGTTGGCCTCGATGTCTGATGAGCTTTAGCACTAACATGAAGATATCAGGACTACTCACCAAATGTTAGCTCACCTATAGGAGATGTTTGGTGAACAGAGTCGCGCAGCCAAGTATCAAGTCACTAAATGACTATTCAAGGCTAAGATGCGCGATGGACAGTCAGTCCAAGATCTTTGTCTGATGATGATCAAGAACTTGGAAGAGCTTGAGAAGCTCGAAGTGAGGTTAGACTTGGATCTGCAGAATGACATAATTCTACAATCCTTGACTGATGCGTATGGGCAGTTCATCATGAACTACCATATGCATAAACTTCAAAAATCCTTGGCCGAACTTATGAACATGCTGGTTACCGCTGAGCTTTCCATGAAAGGTTCTAAAGGCTCAATGCTTGCTATGGAATGGACTACTTCTAAGAGAGTCTTTTGGAAAGAAGAAGAAGTCTACGAAAAAGCAAAAGAAGGAAGGAAGGAAGAAGAAAAAGGCAGAGCTGAAGCAGGCCGCTGACAAGGAAAAGTATTTCCATTGCAACAATGATGGCCACTGAAAGTGGAACTATCCTACTTACCTGGCCACCGTAAAGGAGGCAGGTCCTTCTAGAGGTATGCTCGTTATTGAGTCTAACCTTATGGTTTCTTCTACATCTAGTTGGGTGCTTGACTTTGGTTCTAGTGCTCACTTGTGCACTTCTATGCAGGATCTTGAGGATAGCAGGAGGCTGAGGGATGGTGAGATGATCCTATGCATCGGAAATGGAGCAAGAGTAGTTGCCGTGGCCATGGAAACATACCCTCTTCGACTACCATCTGGTTTAGACTTAGTATTAAAAGACTGCTCTTATGTGCCTACAGCAAGCAGGAATTTGATTTCTGTTTCTTGCCTTACAGTAGAAGGCTATGTAATTAGTTTTCTTACGGACCATTGTAATATTCTTTATGAAAGGAATAAAATTGCAAGTGGTTTCCTTATTAACGGTCTTTATCAGTTACATGTTGATGTATTTATTTTTAATTTATGAGCAATGTTGAATGCCATAAAATCAAAATGACCTAGGATAGTCAAACGATAGGTATCTATGGCACTAATGATTAGGTCATATAGCAGAAGATAGGGTTAACAAATTGGAGAAAACTGGCTATTAAGTCCGATTGACTTTTGAGTCCATATTTCAATTTATGATCTTCTTTCAGGCAATGACCAACGTCCCTTTTGTAGGACATGGAAAAGGGCCACAAATTCTTGCCCTAGTACATAGAGATGTGTTGCGGCCATTTTTGATGACAGCTAGAGGCATTAGTCTACTTCCATACCTTTATCGATTGTTATTATCAAGGTATGGGTAAGTGTCTTATGAGGCAACAGTCTGAGCGATTTGAAAATTCCAAAGATTCAAACATGAAGTTAGAAAGCAAATTTGGAAATCCTTAGGGTTCTTCGATAGTCCAATGGAGGGATACTAGTCGAAAATTCTTTGGACTATCTAAAGAAAATGGGCATAGGTCTATTAATGGAGTCCACCAAGAATTTACCTAACTCAAGAAATTTCGAAGGAGGATCGGATCTTTAGATTATTGGTCCGGATCCATGATGAGCTCACAGCCTCCCTGTATTTCTTTGAGGGATACTGTTGTTAACTGCAATATATGTACTTATGAATAGGGTTTATCGTCCTAAAATCGTTCTACCACACCGTATGAGATATGGCATGTTAAGAAGCTAAGTCTAGTATCTGCCAAATTTGCGGGCTGGATCCGATTCTGCATGTCAAAGACAATAAGCGGGATATAGTTAGACTTTAGGTCCTTTAGAGCTCGATTTATTAGGATATCCTAAAGAGTCATTAGGATATTATTTCTACTTCCAAAGATCCACTGTGATGTTGAGTCGACATGCACTTCTTGAAAAATAGTTTATTCAAGATACGGCATTGGAAAGTGATCAAGTTCGATGAGAAAGTCTCATAAGAGCAATGATGCTAAGGATCAATGGAACCAAATCAGGTTAAGCCAATCCATTACACACTCCCTTCCTCACCTCTAGATTGGAAAGGGTTTCTCGTCCCCTTGAGAGGTACCTAGGTATATTTCAGAGGATGAGAGAAAATGTTCCTCATAGGTAATGGGGTTCATGGTTGATTGATCCAAAAGCTATAACGAGATGATATCAGATATCGACTCCAGATAGATTAGAGGCAATGAAGTCAGAAATTGACTCAATGCACTCAAACCAAGTCTGGACTTAGTAGCTCACTAGAAGGTATTAGTACTATTGGTGTAATGGATCTTTTAGAGAAAGATTGGTTTTGAGTGGGAATGTGAGATATTCAAGGCTAGATTAGTGGCAAAAGAGTTTAGCAACGCGAAGGCATTGACATATTAGGATACCTTTTCGACAATAGCTATGCTAAATTCATTGCCACATTGCTTGTGTTGCAGCCTTTTTCGATTATGAAAATTGCAAATGGATGTGAAACGGCATTCTCAAATGGATATCTTGGGGAAGATATTATATAGAATAGTCGCTAGGTTTCACATCCAGTTGATGATATACAAGGTATGCAAGCTGCAAAGGGTCCATATTGGACTTAGCAAGCATTCGGGAGATGGAACACTCGTTTTAATGATGTATCAAAAATTTTGATTTCATCAAAAATGAGGAGGAGCATGTGTCTTTTAAAAAGGTTAGTGGAGCAGTGTTTTTTCTGTATTGTAGTGTGGATGAATCCTCCTTATCAGAAATGATTTCCCATGTTGGCCATAGTTAAATATGGTTATTAAAGAATTCTTCATGATAAAGACCTAGGAGAAGCATCTTTTATTTAGGGATTAGGGTCTATAGAGATAGACTGAATAGGATGCTAGGACTTTCACAGAAGATGTACATTGAGGAAGTACTAAAGAGGTTTAGTATGGAAAACTTTAAGAGGGGTTTAATACCCTTCAGGCATGGCATTCATCTTTCTAAGAAGATGTGCCCTAGCACACCTGAGGAAATAGAATGCATGAGCAAGATCCCTTATGCTTCAGTAATAGGGAGCCTCATGTATGCCATGTAATGTACATGACCTAATATAGCACATGCCGTGAGTGTCACGAGCAGATATCAATCGAATCCAGGTGAAGAACACTGAACTTCTGTGAAATGTATCCTTAAGTACTTAAGAAGAACTAAGGATATGTTACTGATCTTTGGTAATGGAGAACTCCAAGTCTAGGGGTATACAGACTCAAACTTTATGTTCGATGTAGATGATCGAAAGTCAACATTTGGGAGTCTATTTGTGTGCAATGGTGGAGCTATCAGTTGGAAAAGTTTCAAACAGACAGTGATAGCAGATTCCACCATGGAAGCAGAATATATCGCTGCATCAAAAGCTACGAAGAAGGCATTTTGGTATAAAAAGTTTGCCACGGAGATCGGAGTGATGCCATCAGATGCCATTCCTCTGTACTGTGACAACAATGGCGCCATAGCACTTGCTAAGGAACCGAGGTCTCACCAAAAGTCGAAGCACATCGAGCGGCGATACCACCTCATCCGCGATTACCTCATGAAGGGTTACGTTGAGGTCAAGAGAATCGACTCTACAGACAATGCTGCAGACCCACTTACAAAGCCGTTGGGCCAGCAGAAGATCGAAGCCCACCTTGAGAAGATGGGACTTAGATTTATAGCCAATTGGCTTTAGGTCAAGAGGGAGTTTGTTAGATGTGAGTGCCCTAGAAGCCAAAATTGGATGACACTTGTAATACACTTCTAAGGGCAAAATTATAGTTTTGACTATTAATAATAAAGTAGGTTATTTTCTATCACATAAGTGTATTTAGTGTCTGTGATACATCCCTTGAGTTAGTGGTAATGATAATTCATATTTTCAAGAGTTGAAAATTTAAGACATGAATTTTCATTTATTAACTCATAAAATGCTCCTGACCGTAGGATCATTATGAGGATGATGATTGATCTGGAAGGTTAGTGTACAATCGCTTCTAGATGAGTCTTAAGTCTACGGTGTAGAAACATCGGAGCGAGAGTATAGATACTCATTAGAGAACGAGGGCACTGAGCGTGACCACCTCGAGTAGTCATAAGGAAGTCTACCTTCTCATTGATGACTGACTCGATGCTGCAGTGGTGTGTCCTGGTTCTTTGATTTGAGGTGCATCGGTAGTTCACCTTGAGGGTGTTATAGTTTGACTACACCATGACTCGGTCTCCTAGCCATTCAAAATCCTGAGGTGTATGTTGTCTATAGCATGTTCATTGTAGAAATTAGATTGCACCAAGATGGAATCTATCTACCTCGGTGGATGAGGAGCAGTCCTATGATGATCATGAGAATCAAGTCCATAAGCCCATGGCCATGGCAGAGAGAGTGAAATAATAGAAAGAGATTCTATTAAGGTTTTCACATCGGACTTGAATCGAATGATTAAATCATATGATAGAAATTAGGGTTTGATGAGTTCACCTTAATCCTAATCTGATCGGGGCTCAAGATAGAAGAACTTAATCACATAAGTAGCTGCACCGAGAGGTTCATTTTTAGTTTTGATGGGTTGCCACCATATGCTGCTAGGTGTCACTGATGGATTTTGGGAGCAACTAGAATGATTTAGATGATCGATCATTCTAAATTGTTTGAATCAGAAGAGTTTTGATCCATCGAAAGGAGTTTCGATGATGGAGATGATGGAGATCATGACATATCCCATTACCATATAGAATTGAATCTAACTGGATCATACAAACAAGGGTTTGGATCTGGATATCATCAATTGGACTAACCCAGGTCAATTGATTTGAATAAGATTCAATTAGGTTCAAGAAAATCATGCTAGCACACGATAGAGCCTAACGTTCTCTTTTTTCTATCATAAAAGTTATCTCGACTGAGCCAAATGAGTTTATGCTCACTCAGGTATCTTTACCTAGTCTGGCTGGATCTTGTCCAAGTCAGAAAAGGGTTGTCTTAATTTATGAGATAAATTTGAGACAACACCTGCCATTTTTCATCACCTACTAATTCTTGTACTTTGACTTGGTCAAACGTTGACCTTTGATCCTTAGACATCTGTCCATGTGTCATGCACTTATTGGAGAGCAGATAAGGGCTTATGCCCTCTCTAAAAATTGGAAAAAAAGGGGGCGCACGCCTAGGATGGAGTGCACCCATGGATAGGGATGCTAGAGTCCCATACGGATGGGACTCTAGGTTGCTTGTTGGATTCAAACTAGGTGACCCTCATCTATAGACTTTGACCAATCTTAGGCACCACCTTAGGATGAATCTGTGGGTCTCTAATCCCACCAATCAGATTTAGATCTAATTGAACGAAGCAACGTGATCGATCAGGGTGATGCAGCATTGCATGGCGTAACAGAGTCCATAAATAGACCCTATCTGCGTCCACTTTTGAGAACTCCTCTTCCAAGCCACGCCCTAAGGCTGCCCCTCTCTCTTCTCCATGCCACCATCTGGCCCTCTCCCTCCTCTCCACACCCAAAGAAGTTGGGTCCTCAGATTAGTGCGAGTTAAGCAAGGAAAGGCTGATGAAAAAGGAAGAAGGCAGCATTACTACAGAGACGATAGGTGATCTTCAGAAGGTATTTTGAAGATCCTCCAAATTAAATCTAGATCTAATTTTTGGAGAAAAGAAAGAGAAGGAGAAGATCTCTAGATTTAGTCCAAGTGGATATCGGTAGAGGCCAAGCGCTTGCATGGCTAAATCCAGAACCTCAGAGCTTTCGTAGGATCATCAATGGGTAATCAGATTACCCAAGATCAAGGTAAAAATTAATTCAAAATTAATTTTGTTTATTTTATTAATTATTAGATTATAAATTAGATCTAAAAAAGTGTTACATCTGATCAAGATTTGAGAGAAAATTTTTAAAATTTATCTCTCGATCCAATCAGATCTGAACGAATCTGACCCGAGAAATCAAGATTTTCCTTCAATAGATTGGTTATCCTCTTAACCGAGGAGTGTTGAGACACTGGTATGGTATATAGGTGAGATGTATGGGTACATTATCATTGAATGTGACCAACTCTAGAGCATTTTACTATCGAGAATGTCTCTGATGGGATATAGGTATAAATATCCCTTAGATCTAAGATCACCTCAGTGACTTGCAAGCAACTCGCTGTGCTTTGGTATTGAACTAACTGAATTTCTAATTCAGCAATAAATGCTTCTGGGCATAGTCAAGTACTTGCAAAGTCGGAGTGTGATCAAGATGGAATTGACCTCTCCAAGAGTTGGAGAAGAATGTATCATTGTATTTCAATATAGCAAAACCTTAGCCAGGATAATCCATCAGATGGATTTGGTATTTTAAAATACAATATGGACAACCTGATCAGAGTTGATAGTTGAATTCTAATGTGTCCTATGAGCATTGTGGTCAAGGGGATGAGTTATATGAAAACTATATCCGCATGGGTTCTAAGGATGGTGTTCTATGCCTTCGACCTATTCGATCGTCGGGTATCATTGCTAGATGATCACTTTGATTGATACAAAAATTTATTCCTATACTATCAACTTAGGTTTGGACCTATGAGGTCACATACATTAGAGCTTACAATCTGATCGGATGGTTGATCAATGATTAAGAATCATTCTAGGGTTAAACAATCAATACGATTGGTGTTTAACCTAGTGCAAGTGTTGCAGGAGGATTGATTAGCAATTAGATTACTAATTAGCTTAATTTGATTAAACCAATAAGCTGAGATTAAGTCTAATTAAATATGATTTAATTAGATTTGGTTTGGGCTTGATTGGAGTAAGTTCAATTAATTTATTGGATAAGCTAAGTGTAAGGAAGAACTAGTCCTAGTTCTAACTAAGACTCAGATTAACCCAATGTTCTAATTTAATAAAAAATTTAAATTTAATTTAATTAAGTTTTTAAATAAGTTAAGGCCTTATTTAATTGATTTGATTTAATCTTGATTTTATTTGGTTAAAAGATCTTGTTTGACCAAGTCAAAATAGTAGTCCTAGTGTGACTAGGACTCCCTATCTCCTTATGCTACCTTGGTGCCAACTTCCCCCATACCTATCTTTTAGGTATTTTGCATGGAATACAGAGCTTTGGCAGAGGTTTGGGGTGTGCAAAAATTAGAGAAAGAGGATCCATGGGCATGGGGGTTCCATAGGCAGCAAACTAGGTGTCTAGGTGAGAGAAAAAAGAAGAAGAAGAGGATCTTCTTCTAGGGCTGTTTTATTTTTAATCTTTTCTCCTTTCTTTTGAGTTTCTTTTAGGGAGTCTTAGATCAGCAAACTCTTATCTTTCTTCTCATATTTTGAAGAATCCAAATTTTGAAGAAGGGAGCATTGGATCGATCGTCGAAGAAGGATCAGCACAGTACTAGCATGCTGTGCTGATTTTCTGCATCGAACTTTAAATCAGAGATCGTAGGCTCGTGTGGATGACTCCTAAAGGCTGGATGCATGTGCGGCTTATGACTTCATCCTCAAGTCCAGATCAGCAAGTTAGAACATCTAAACTTGCTCAGGTAATAGATCTGATCTATAAACTTCATACTTGCATTTGATGTAGTGTAGATCTAGGTTGATTTGATTAATCTTTTTCTTTCTTATTTGATTTTAATTTTTGATTTAATATCATGCCTTAATTATGTAATAGATCTAAGATCTAGGTATTTATATGGTTAATTAAATAAATTTTAGATTTATTTAAGTCTTCCGCTGCAAGATCTTAAAAAAATTTCAAGATCTACTTGTGAAACCCTAGATCTAGTTCCTACAATTGGTATCAGAGCCTAGGTTCTTATTATATGATTTTTGTGCATGTCTAGATTATTTCTTAGATTAGATCTAATTTATAATTTAATTATTAAATTTAAAATTAAAAAAAATAAAATAAAATATTTTAGATTGCATAGACTGCCATAAGGTCGTCCTGCTGTAAGGTTTATCCCTTATAGTGAATAGGTTGTTCTAGTACATGCTGATCTAAAATATTATTCATAAAATTTTAGATTAGATCTAAAAGATTTTATGATCTAATTAAAAATATTTTAATCTGATTTTAATCATCATAAATATGTTAAATTTGATCTAGGGAGATTTATGATTGATTATTATTGAAACTATTTCAATTACATGAACCTGTTTAAATTAGATCTAAAGTAGTTTTATGATTATTTTACTTGCATATTAATTATAAATCAAACATGCAACTTGGTTGATAGAACCATGTTGTAAAAATATTTTATAAATATGAAAATCATTTTCGAAAAGCCGAACCCCAACACTCAGCCTAAAACTTAATTGAGAATTAAGAAGTTGATTGATTAGGATCTAGGATTGTGAATTGAAAATCCTAAGACACAAATCATAACACATTGGGTTAAATGGGTTAGTGGGGATTAGATCTATTAATTGGGTTAGACCTAGGGTTAGATTAAATAATGGACTTAATTAGAGAATTGACTAAATCTGATCAATTGATGTCTTAGATTAGATTAAGGATTGTCTAGATCAATTACAATAGTTATAGTTGGTCAAGTTCATGTCTTTAACAAGACCCAAAATGAACTTGATTCTTGGCTATGCAGTCTAGCACGAACTGTTAGGTTAATCTAATTGAAACTAATTAAACCAGTTGGTGTCTAAGGTAAACCAGACCAGTGGTTTTTAATTGGCAGCCCACTTACCTGGCCATTTCTGATGGTGTCTAAGGCAAGCCTGTCTAACCCTTCCACTGATCGAACTTACCTAACCTCTTGGTAAGATTATGTTTTGATCGGATTGCTTGACTATTCGACCAAACCCATATCAGCTAGGTAAATCAGTTTGACTGATTTTGGTGCTCTTAGACCAGCCTATTAATGGTCTCCCTTAAGCTAACTTAGTAAAGTTAGTGGAAGGATCATGACACGCTGGTTAATCTGACCTATTCACTTCTATAAATAAATCCTTTAAAATTATTAGATCCCTACAATAAAATAGTTATATGATAACTGGATCATAGCCTCCCATTGAAGTAGATGATAATGGGTCCATCAGTTGGATAATCATTGGAGGCCCAAAGGCCTGGTGCTTATCGATAGATGGAATTATCATTATTATATGATCTCTTGGATACATCTTTCTAAATGGTGGTCAGGTAGGCCAACCAAAGTTGGGCCTGATCATTCATTGGTTGGAGGACCAAGTACGGTCATATTAATGGTTGGACCTAACTGGACCCTTTTTTGAGAAGGACAAAGCCAATTGATCAGGGTCTGAGATAAAATTTAATTACTAAAAATTATTTACAAAAATAATTGGTTATGAACCTACCCTTAGATATACATGGGTGGGCCAACCAAAGTTAGGCTTGTGTACAGTCTATGTGGATTCTAGTACCCAATAAAAAATTAGGGTAATTCCTCGAATTGGAGGTATAGGCTACCAATTCAAATAAAATAATGGAGGAAATCTTTTGATTAATGTCCAAATCTTTAGGTTTAATGAATTAATTACTAATTAGATTTTGATTTTTCTTTGTATAGACATGGTCACTTCTCTATCATTTTGATTATTATTGGATAATGATAAGTTGGTGGGATCCAACTTCAGTAGCTGGTATCGAAAGTTGAAGATTATCCTGGAACATGAATGGATCCTATATGTGCTGATGGATGCTGCACTTGAGGAGCCAACTGTCAATGCACGTGGAATAGTTAGAGATACTTACAGAAGTAGCTCAGTGACTAAACCATGGTGTGTTGCATTATACTGGCTACAATGAGCGGCGAGTTCAGTCACAAGTTTGAGACAGCTTAGCCAAACAAAATGCTCCAAGTGTTGGAGGATTCTTTTGGCACACCCGATGACGTTGAGAGACATAAGACTAGTTATGCCATCTTCAATACCAGAATGCAGGATGGTGCCTCTGTCACTAATCATGTATTGTACATGATCGAGCTGATAGAGTGCTTAAGTAAGCTCGGCTTTTTCTTGCACAAACAACTTGGGAAAGATGCAATACTGAACTCGCTACCCAAGTCTTATCTCCCATTCCTTACATATTATAAAATGTCAAAGTCTGAAGTAGACTTCCACAGGTTACTGAGGTTACTTCAGAACTTTGAGAAGGATCACCAATTGCATAAGGGGTCAGTGAACTTAGTGGAAGGTTTGTCTTCTCGTTCTCAATCCTTTGAAAAAGGGAAGAAGAACAAGAAGAAGAAAGCCAAGAAGGTGCATGTTCATGCTAGGACACCTGTGCAGGCTTAGACCCCAAAGACCAAGCCTGATAAGAGTCAAGCCGAATGCTTCTTTTGCAAGAAGTGGAGGCACTGGAAGAGGAACTATCCTCAGTACATTGCCTCCCTGGATTTGAACAAGCAGAGAAAGAAGCATGCTATTGCTGGGCAAGGTATTTATATGATAACTCATTGCAATTTCTCTATTTATGATATTACTAACTAGATATTGAATACTAGTAGTCCTTACCATATTTGCAATTCATTGCAGAGATTGCAGATCAGTAGAAGATTCGAGCAAGATGAGAAATTCCTGAACGTTGGAGATGGAAGACCAGTTCCAGTTCTAGCTTTAGAAATTTTGAAACTTGTATTTTAAAAAATATTATTGTTCTTAGTGATTATCATTTTTGTCCTAGTTTTCTTTTAAATATCATTTCTGTAAGTCTTTTGGCTATGAACAATTATGAAATTTCAATAAAGAAACGAGTTTGTAATGTCACTATGAATAGTGTTACTGCTTTCTGTGGACAACTGAACAATGGTGTATATATGTTATCATAACCCGTTAGTATAGTCTATTCTACTAGCAAGCATCCTAGATTGGATAGTGTATCAGATATCTACTTATGGCACTGTAGGCTAGGTCATATAAATAGGAATAGGATAAACAGGTTGACTCAGGAGGGAATCCTCGAAGTTAATGATTGTGAATCACTTTCAACCTATGAGTCTTATCTTCTCAGTAAAATGACCAAGTCATCTTTCATTAAAAAAGGTGAGAGAGCCAATGAGCTCTTAGGTCTAGTACATACTGATGTATTTGGACCAATGAGCATCAGTGCTAGAGGTGGATATGTCTATTTCATCACTTTCACAGATGATCTATTCGGATATGGATATGTCTATCTGATGAAACATAAGTCGGATTCTTTTGAAATGTTCAAATGATTCTGAAGTAAAGTAGAAAAATAAATCAGAAAGAGTATTAAAATTCTTTGATCTGATCGAGGAGGAGAATATCTTTCTGATGAGTTTCTCACATATCTAGGAGAGAATGGAATTCTCTCCCAATTGACTCCTCCTTGAACACCATAGCATAATGGTGTGTCTGAAAGGAGAAATCAGACTCTTTTACACATGGTCCGATCCATGATGGGATTTGCTAGCTTGTCAATATCCTTCTAAGGATATATACTTGAATCGACTTATTTTCTATTAAATAGAATTCCTAGTAAGTCTATAGTTAAAACCCCATATGAGATATGGATAGGACGTCAGCCAACACTTTCACACCTTAGGGTTTGGGGGTGCCCAGCTTATGTCAAACGATTAGTTACAGACAAACTTGGACCTAGGACTGACAAGTGTACATTCATAGGATACTCAAAAGAGACCAAAGGATACTATTTCTACCATGCTGATGAACAAAAGGTGTTCGTCAGCCTTAGGGCAACCTTTTTGGAAAAGAAGTTCCTTGATGAAGGAACTGTTGCCTCTAAGGTTGAACTTGATGAGGTTCAATAGGTAGAAAGTTGGACATAGAATATTGAACCTAAGTCGGATTTGATCAGATCAGATTCGAAGCCTAGTGAATCTGGACCATTAAGACGATCTGATAGAGTACCCCACCATCTGGACAAATACTATGGATTCTTGATCTAGGATGGTGATCCCATCAAACTCAATGAGAACGATGAGGACCCAATCACTTATGTGGATGTGATGCAAAGATCCGACTTTAAGAAATGGCTAAAAGCCATGAGATCCAAAATAAATTCCATGAAGGTCAATGATGTATGGACATTAGTTGACCACCTGAAGGGGTTAAACCCATTGGATGTAAATGGATCTTCAAAAGGAAGAGGGGTGTAGACAGAAAGGTGGAGACTTATAAAGTCCATCTAGTTGCCAAGGGATATCATCAATGTTGGTATTGACTATGACGAGATGTTCTTTCCTATGGTAATGCTCAAGTTCATTTGGATTATGCTTGTCATTGCTGCCCATCTGGCCTATGAGATTTGGTAGATGGATGTGAAGATAGCTCTCCTAAATGGAGAGCTGACCGAAGAGGTGTATATGATACAACCTGAAGGATTCACATCCATAGATGAGTTCAAGATGTGCAAGCTTTAGAGATCTATTTATAGATTGAAGTAGGCATCTCGGAGTTGGAACATGCATTTTGATAAAATGATCAAAACATATGGCTTCATTAAGAATGGAGAAGAATCCTGCATTTACAAATAGGCAAATGATCCAGCAGTGGTATTCCTTATTTTGTACATGGATGATATTCTCTTAATCAAAAATAACATCTATGTACTATAAGAAATAAAAGTCTAGTTGTCATCACAGTTCTCCATGAAGGACTTGGGTGAAGCATCCTACATCCTAGCGATAAAGATCTATAGGGATAGATCTAAAAGGATGCTTGGTATATCCCAATCCACGTACATAGAAACTATGCTGAAGAGGTTCAGCATAGAGGATTTCAAAAAGGACTATCTTTCGATAGGCCAAGAAATTTCTCTCTCTAAGAAAGATTGTCCGACAACTCCTAAAGAGAGAGAGCGTATGAATAGAATTTTATATGCTTTGACAGTGGAATCTATTATGTTTACAATGACATGTATGAGACCAGACGTGGCATACTCACTAGGAGTAGTGAGTAGATACCAGTTCGACCCTAGAGAAAATCATTGAAAGGTGGTTAGAACCATCCTTAAGTATTTAAGAAATACTAAGAATCAATGGTTGATTTATGATGAGTCAGATATGAAGATTGTGGGATTTATAGACTCCAGCTTTCAATCTAATCATGATGATAGTAAAAGTGTGTCGGGGTATATCTTTACTCTAAATGGTGGAGCCATCTATTAGAAAAATTTCAAGCAGCATATAGTGGCTGACTCTATTTACAAAGCAGAGTATATGGCAGCATCAGATGCAATAAAGAAAGCTATATGACTAAGAAAGTTCATCACCGAGCTCAGAGTAGCACCCTCTATTGATGGTCCAGTCCTGCTCTACTACGACAGCACTGGCGCCATAGCTCAAGCAAAAGAATTGAAAATACACCAACAAGCAAAGCACATTCTGCGTCGCTTCCATTTGGTCCATGAGATCATGGATCATGGTGATATCAACCGTCAAAAGATCAACAAAATGGAGAACCTAGCCGACCCCTTCACTAAAGCCCTGGCAATCAAGGAGTTCGAGAACCATAAATCGAAGATGGGTATTAGATACTGTGTTGTGTGGCTTTAGGATAAGTGAGAGTTATTGAAAATTATGTTCCAAAGCTAATCATCAACTTATTG
Organism: Cocos nucifera; assembly: GCA_006176705.1. Lineage (NCBI taxonomy): Eukaryota > Viridiplantae > Streptophyta > Magnoliopsida > Arecales > Arecaceae > Cocos > Cocos nucifera. Next base: position 639,452 of record QRFJ01000337.1, on the reverse strand, counting down.
ATGGTTGAGCTATTTTATAATTATAATTAATTTATTAATTAGTAAAAATATTTTGACATCTTTTTGATCATAAGTTTACATCTTCTAATGAACTCCATTGTTGTGATGATATTCTTAGGACTATTTAATTTCGATAAAGAGATGATTTATCGATTAGTCCTTAAATGGATTTACGACCAAATGATAGGTTGTTAATTAAAACAACAGCATCTATCGAGCATAAATCGTTATATGCCATATAGGTTTGTTGTCCTCTTAACCAAGGAGTATAGAGATACTAGTATAGCATACAGGTGAGATGTATGGGTACATCATCATTGAACATAACCAACTCCAGAGCATTCTACTATCGAGATTATCTCTGATAGGATATAGATATAAGTATCCCTTAGACCTAAGATCACCTCAGTGACTTACAAGCAACTCACTATGCTTTGGTACTGGACTAACTGAATTTCTATTTCAACAATGGAAGGCTTCTGGGCACAGTCAAGTACTTATAAAGTTGGAGTATGATCAAGATGGAATTGACCACTCCAAGAGTTGAGAAGAATGTATCATTGTATTTCAATATAGCAAAATCTTAGCCAGGATAATCCATTAGATAAATTTGGTATTTTTAAATACAATATGGACAACTTGATCAGAGTTAATAGTTGAACTATGATGTGTCCTACGAGCATTATGATCAAGGAGATGAATTATATGAAAACTATATCCGCATGGGTTCTAAGGATGATGTTCTACACCTTCAACCTATTCGACCGTCGGGTATCATTGCTAGATGGTCACTTCGATTGGTATAAAAATTTATTCTTATGCTATCAGCTTAGATTCGGACCTATGAGGTCACACACATTAGAGATTACAATTTGATCAGATGGTTGATTAATGGTTAAGAATCATTTTAGGGTTAAACAATCAATATGATTGGTGTTTAACCTAGTGTAAGTATTGTAGGAGGATCGATTAGCAATTGGATTGCTAATTGGCTTAATTTAATTAAGTCAATAAGCTGAGATTAAGTCTAATTAAATATAACTTAATTAGATTTGGTTTGGGCTTGATTGGATCAAGTCCAATTGGTTTATTGTATAAGCCAAGTTTAAGGAAGAACTAGTCCTAGTCTAACTAAGACTCGAATTAACCTAATTTTTTAATTTAATTAATAAATAAATTAAAATTAAATTTAATTTTATATAATTTAATTAAGTCCTTAAATGGGTTAGGGTCTTATTTAATTGGGTTGGTTTAATCTTGATTTTATTTGGTTAAAAGATCTTGTTTGACCAAGTCAAAATAGGAGTCCTAGTGTGACTAGGACCCCCTATCCCCTTGTGCCACCTTTGTTCCAACGCCCCTCATATCAATTTTTTAGATATTTTTCATGGAATACAGAGCTTTGGAAGAGGTTTGGGATGTGCAAAAATTAGAGGAAGAGGGTCCTTGGGCATGGGGGTTCCATAGGCACCAAACTAGGCATCTAGGTGAGAGAAAAGAGAAGAAGAAGAGGGTCTTCTTCTAGGGCTATTTTATTTTCAATCTCTCCTTCTTTTCTTTTAATTTTTTTTGATAGAGTCTCAGATTAGCAAACTCTCATCTTTCTTCTCATATTTTGGAGAGTCTAAATTTCGAAGAAGGGCGCATCGGATCGACCATCGAAAAAGGATCAGCACAGTACTAGCATGCTGTGCTAATTTTCTGTATTGGACTTTATATCAGAGATCGTAGGCTCGTACGGATGACTCCTAAAGGCTAGTCATATGTGCAACTCATGACTTCATTGTCAAGCCCAGATCAGCAATTTAGAACATCTAAACTTGCTCAGGTAATAGATTTGATCTATAAAATTCATACCTACATTTGATGTAGTATAGATCAAGATTGATTTGATCAATCTTTTTTTTCTTATTTAATTTTAATTTTTAATTTAATATCATATCTTAATCATGTAATAGATCTGAGATCTAGGTATTTACATGATTATTTAAATAAATTTTAGATTTATTTAAGTCTTCCACAGCAAGATCTTAAAAAAGTTTCAAGATCTACTTATGAAATCCTAGATCTGGTTCCTACAGGTTGGCCAACCAAAGTTAGGCTCATGTGCAGTCTTTGTGGATTTTAGTACCCACTAAGGAATTAGGATAATTCCTCGTATTGGAGATAGAGACTACCAATTTGAATAAAATAGTGGGAGAAACCTTTTGATTAAAGTCAAAATCTTTAGGTTTAATGAATCAATTACTAATTAGGTTTTAGTTTTCTTTTGTATAGACATGACCACTTTTCTATCGCTCTGATCATTGTTGAACTATGATAAGTTGATGGGATCCAACTTTGGTAGCTGGTACCAAAAGTTGAAGATTGTCCTGGAGCATGAACAGATCCTATATGCGTTGGTGGATCCTGCACCTGAGGAGTCAACTGCCAAGGCACGTGGAACAGTTAGAGACACTTATCAGAAGTGGCTCAATGACCAAACCATAGTATGCTGCATTATGTTGGCTGCGATGAGTGATGAGTTCAGTCACAGGTTTGAGACAGCTCAGCCAAATCAAATGCTCCAAGTGTTAGAGGATTCTTTTGGTACACCCGATAATGTTGAGAGGCACAAGACTAGTTGCATCATCTTCAATGCCAGAATGCAGGATGGAGCCTCTGTCACTAATTATGTACTGTACATGATCGAGCTGATAGAGTGCTTGAGCAAACTTGGCTTTCCCTTGCATGAACAAACTAGAAAAGATGCAATATTGAACTCGCTGCCAAATTTCTATCTCCCTTTCCTTACTCATTACAAAATGACAAAGCCTGAAGTAAACTACCATAGCTTATTGGGGTTACTTCAGAACTTTAAGAAGGATCACCAGCTCCATAAAGAGTTGGTGAACTTAGTGGAAGGTTCGTCTTCTGGTTCTCGACTCTTTAGGAAAGGGAAGAAGAACAAGAAGAAGAAAACAAAGAAGGTACAAGTTCAGGCTAGGACATCAGTGCAGGGCCAGACCAAGAAGATCAAGCCCAATAAGAGTCAAGCTGAATGCTTCTTTTGCAAAAAGCAAAGGCATTGGAAGAAAAATTATCCTTAGTACATTGCCTCCTTAGATCCGAATAGGTAGAGAAAGAAGTAAGCTGTTGCTGGGCAAGGTATTTATATGATAACTCCTTGTAATTTCTCTATTTATGATATTAGTGACTGGGTATTAGATACCGATAGCCCTTACCATATTTGCAATTCATTGTAGGAGTTGCAGGTTAGTAGAAGATTCGAGCAAGATGAAAGATTTCTAAATGTTGTAGATGGAAGACCAATTCCAGTTCTAGCTTTAGAAATTTTGAAACTTGTATTTGAATCTCATACCGTTGTTCTTAGTGATTATCATTTCTATCCTAGTTTCTTTTTAAATATCATTTCTATAGGACTTTTGGCCATGAATAATTATGAATTTCAATAAAGAAATGAGTTTGTAATGTCATTATGAATGGTGTTACTACTTTTTATGGATAATTGAATAATAGTGTATATATGTTATCACAATCTATTAATGTAGTCTATTCTACTAGCAAGCACCCTAGATTAGATAGTGTATCAGATATCTACTATGGCACTATAGGCTAGGTCATATAAACAAGAACAGGATCAATAGGTTGACTCAAGAGGGAATCCTTGAAGTCAATGATTGTGAATCACTTTCAACCTATGAATCCTATCTTCTTAGTAAAATGACCAAGTCACCTTTTACTGAAAAAGGTGAGAGAGCCAATGAGCTCTTAGGTCTAGTACATACTGATGTATGTGGTCCAATGAGCACAAGTTCCAGAGGTAGATATGTCTACTTCATCACTTTCATAGATGATCTATCTAGATATGGATATGTCTATCTGATGAAACATAAGTCAGATTTTTTTAAAATGTTCAAATGATTCTGAAGTAAAGTAAAAAAATAAACTAGGAAGAATATTAAAATTCTTCGATCTGATTGAGGAGAAGAATATCTTTCTGGTGAGTTTCTCATATATCTAGGAGAGAATGTGATTCTCTCCCAATAGACTCTTTCTGAAACACCATAGCATAATGGTATGTCTGAAAGGAGGAGTTGGACTCTGTTAGACATGTTCCGATCCATGATGGGAATTGCTAGCTTGCCGATATCCTTCTGAGGATATGCACTCAAATTAGCTTGTTATCTATTAAATAGGATTTCAAGTAAGTCTGTAGTTAAAACCCCATATGAGATTTGCAAAGGGCATAAGCCAGCACTTTCACACCTTAAGGTTTGGGGGTATTCGGCTTATGTCAAATGGTTAGTTACAGACAAACTTGGACCTAGGTCTGATAAGTGTACATTAATAGGATACCTAAAATAGACTAAAGGATACTATTTCTACCATGCTGATGAACAAAAGATAAGTCAAATTTGATCTGATCAGATCCGAAGCCTAGTGAACCCGCACCATTAAGGTGATTCGATAGAGTATCATGCCATCCGGATAGATACTATGGATTCTTAGTCCAGGATGGTGATCCCATCGAACTATATGAGAACGATGAGGACTTGATCACTTATATGGATGCGATGTAGAGATTCGACTCTAAGAAATGGCTAGAAGCTATGAGATCAAAAATGGATTTCATGAAGGTCAATGATGTATGGACATTAGTTGACCCACCTGAAGGGGTTAAACCCATTGAGTGTAAATGGGTATTCAAAAGAAAAAGCGGCACAGATGGAAAGATGGAGATCGGCACAGATGGAAAGATGGAGACCTATAAAGCCTGTCTGATTGCCAAGGGATATCATCAATGTTATGGTATTAACTATGATGAGACATTCTCTCCAGTGGCAATGCTCAATTCATTCAGATAATGCTTGCAATAGCTACCCACCTGGACTATGAGATTTGACAGATGGATGTGAAGATGGCTTTCCTAAATAGAGAGCTAACCAAAGAGGTGTATATGATACAACCTGAGGGATTCACATCCACAGATGAGTCCAAGTGTGCAGACTTCAGAGATCCATTTATGGATTAAAGCAAGCATCTCGGAGTTGGAACATGCATTTTAATAAAGTGATCAAAACGTATGGCTTCATTAAGAATGGAGAAGAACCTTGCATTTACAAATGGGCAAATGGTCCAATAGTGGTATTCTTTATTTTGTACGTGGATGATATTTTCTTAATCGAAAATAACATCTCCGCACTATAAGGAATAAAAATCTGGTTGTCATTATAGTTCTCTATAAAGGCTTGGATGAAAAATCCTACATCCTAGAGATGAAGATCTATAGGGATAGATCTAAAAGGATGCTTAGTATATCCCAGTCTACGTACATAGAAACTATGCTAAAGAGGTTCAACATGGAGAATTTTGAAAAGAGCTATCTCTCGATAGGCCAAGAAATTTCTCTCTCTAAGAAGGATTGTTCGACAACTTCTAAAGAGAGAGAGTGTATGAGTAGAATCCTATATGATTTGATAGTAGGGTCTATTATGTATGCAATGATATGTACGAGACTAGATGTGGCATACTCACTAAGAGTAGTGAGTAGATACCAATCTGATCCTGGAGAAAATCACTGAAAGGTGGTTAAAACCATCCTTAAGTATTTGAAAAATACTAAGAACCAATGGTTGATTTATGGTGAGTCAGATCTGAAGCTTGTGAGATTTACAGACTCTAGCTTTCAATCTAACCATGATGATAGTAAAAGTATATCGGGGTATATCTTTACTCTAAATGGTGGAGCCATCGACTGAAAATATTTTAAGCGGTATACAGTGGCTAACCCTATTTGTGAAGTAGAGTACATGGTAGCATCAGATGTAGCAAAGAAAGCTGTGTGGCTGAGAAAGTTCATTACCAAGCTCGGAGTAGCACCCTTCATTGATGGTCCAGTCCTGCTCTACTACGACAGCACTAGCATTATACTCAAGCAAAAAAATCAAAGATGCACCAGCGGACAAAGCACATTTTGCATCGCTTCCATTTGGTCTGTGAGATCATGGAGCATAGTGACATCGACCTTCAGAAGATCAACAGAAAGAAGAACCTAGCTGACCCCTTCACTAAAGCCCTGGCAATCAAAGAGTTCGACAACCATAAGTCGAAGATGGATATTAGATACTATGCTGAGTAGCTTTAGGACAGGTGAAAGTTGTTGGGAATTATGTTCTAAAGCCAATTGTCAATCTATTGACGGTTAAGATATTATAATTGATTTATTTATTAATAAAAAATATTTTGATATTTTTTATTATAAATTTATATCTTCTAATGAACTTCATTATTGTGATGAAGTCCTTAGGACTATTTAGTTTCGATAAAGAGAGGATTTATTGATTAGCCCTTAAATTTATTCACGATCAAATGATAGGCTGTTAATTATGACGATGCGTCTATCGAGCATAGATCGCTATATGCCATATAGTTTGGTTGTCCTCTTAAAGAAGGAGTGTGGAGACACTGGTATGGCATACAGGTGAGATGTATGGGTACGTCGTCATTGAACGTGACCAACTTTAGAGTATTCTATTATTGAGAATGTCTCTGATGGGATATAGGTATAAGGATCCCTTAGACCTGAGATTACCTCAGTGACTTGCAAGCAACTCACTGTACTTTGGTATTGGACTAATTGAATTTTTAATTCAGCACTGAAAGGCTTTGAGTACAGTCGAGTACTTGCGAAGTCAGAGATGATCAAGATGGAATTGACCACTCGAAGAGTTGGAGAAGAATGTATCACTGTATTTTAATATAGTAAAACCTTCGCCAGGGTAATCCATCAAATGGATTTGATATTTTGAAATACAATATGGACAACCTGATCAGAGTTGATAGTTGAACTCTAAGGTGTCCTACGAGCATTGTGGTCAAGGGGATGAATTATATGAAAACTATATTCATATGGGTTCTAAGGATGGTGTTCTACATCTTTCAACCTATTCGACCATCGAGTATCATTACTAGATGGTCACTTTAATTGGTATAGAAATTTGTTCCTATGCTATCAGTTTAGGATCAGACCTATGAGATCACGCACATTAGAATTCACATTCCGATCGAATGGTTGATCAGCGATTTAGAATCATTTTAGGATTAAACAATCAATATGATTGGTGTTTAACCTAGTACAAGTGTTGTAGGAGGATCGGTTAGCAATTAGATTGCTAATTAGCTTAATTTGATTAAGCCGAAGGGTTGAGATTAAGTCTAATTAAATATTATTTAATTAGATTTGGTTTGGGCTTGATTGGATCAAGTCTAATTGGCTTATTGGATAAGTCAAGTATAAGGAAGAACTAGTCCTAGTCTAACTAGGACTCGGGTCAACCCAATTTTTTTAATTTGATTAAAAATTAAATTAAAATTAAATTTAATTTAATTTAATTTAATTAATTCTTTAAATAAATTTTGATCTTATTTAATTGGATTGGTTTACTCTTATTTTTATTTGGTTAAAAGACCTTATTTGACCAAGTCAAAATAGAAGTCCTAGTGTGACTAGGACTCCCTATTTCTTGCACCACCTAATCCTCATGCCCCACCCTTTTCTCTTTATGTTTTTACGTAAAATTCTCCACACCCAAAGGTTTCTCATGCCTCCCTTCTCTCTTCCTTTTTCTCATATGCAAGTTTGTTGGAAGACCAAGTCAAAAGGAAAATTAGTTTTGCTTAAAGATTCTATGAGATAGAATCCTTATTGACCAAATCTTCTTCCCATTGTGTGCCTACCCATCTTTCTTTATTTTCTTTGATTTCCATGGTAAAAGAGGGACTTTTTTTGCACCTCCTTTGCTGGTCCATGGCAGAAAAAAAGATGTGGGTGCCCAAGAGTTGGGCGCCCCAACAACTTCCCTTATTTGGTCCTTCCTAATCTTGGTTTTTAACTTATCTTAGACTCTGTATATCTCTTTATTTAAAAGGAATTTTTGACTAAAATTTTCGTGGATTGTAGATAGTTGAGATTTCTCTTTGGTTTAGAAAAATTAAAGAATAATTCATCTAGGTCATAGAGATATTAAAAATACTAATCAGGATGTCTAGAAAAAGAACAAAGAAGAAGAAGAGGATCTTCTTCTAGGGTTTTTATTCTAAATATCTTCCTTCTTTTTGTGAACTTTTGAGGGTGTCTCAGCATCACAAATCCTCTTCCTTTTCTTTTGGTATTTTGGAGAGTCTAAGTTTTAAAGAAGGAAGCATTGAATCGACCGTCAAAGAGAGATCAGCATAGTGCTAGCATATTGTGCTGATTTCCTGCATCAGGATCTCTGATCGTGTTTGTGGGCTCATGTGGATGACTCCTAGAGGCTGGACATGTATACGGCTTGTGACTTCATCCTCAAGTCTAGATCAGTAAGTTAAATTATCTAACTTACTCAGGTAATAGATCTGATCTATTAACTTCATACCTGCATTTGATGTAGTATAGATCTAGGTTGATTTGATCAACCTTTTCTTTCTTGTTTAATTTTAATTTTTGATTTAATATCATGCCTTGATCATAAAATAGATCTAAGATCTAGGTATTTACATATTTATTTAAATAAATATTTAGTTTATTTAAGTCTTTCACTATAAAATCTTGAAAAAGTTTTAAGATCTACCCATAAAACCCTAGATCTGGTTCCTTCACATTAATCTAAGATAAGAAAAGAGGGAGAGGCCTTATCAGCAGCCCTCACATACTCTAACAACCATGTTAGAAATAGAAGAACCTCATCCTAATGTGAGCAAAATGAAGGTCTCGTTAATCTAAGACAGGAGGTGGGAAGAGGCCTTATCAATGGCCCTGGTATATATCCTCCTACGACTGCACCAAGAACAAAAAGTGATCCTCATCCTAATTTAGAAGAGGGACTCCAGTTTGATATCTCTCATGACCGCATCGACAAAAGATGGAGTAAGAAAAAAAAAAGCGAAGATGTTGGCAAGCATTAAATTTGTAGAAGATGAAAGACAATGGAAGAAGGTGCCATTTTATTAGAAATAAAGGATCATTACAAGGTAAAGATAAGAGTAAAGGTCTACAAGACTAGTTACATAAAAAAAGAAAGAAGAAAAAAGATTGAAGTCCTAAGATAGACCGGACTCCTTAGACTTCGAACTGTCGGCCCCAACCATCACCAAAGCCTATTTCAGCCTGAAGATCTCCTCTTCGAGCTCCTTCCTTTTCAACAGGCCCTTTATGAACATCCTATCAACTCACTAGAATTTATCTTCAAGCTCTCATCGTTGCTTCCTTAGGACCTCAAATTTGGCCTCTATATCCTTGACAGTCTGACGCTCGTAGGTCAATTGAACCTTCAACTACTAAAGCTCAACCTTCTCCCTCTCATACGATAGGGAAAGATCACTAAAGGACTTTCTATAGAAAGCGAGCTACGCTGACTCCCTCGAAGTATCAGCCTGCTGGCCGCTGACAAGTAGCTTTTCGAGATGAGCCACCTCCTCATTAGCTGACTTGAGCTAATATTTGACCCTAGTCAATTTTTCTACCCAGCCAATTCTTTGACCATTGTGCGGAGCCTCGGCATCCTGAAATTATTTCTGAAGCTCCAAAAGCTTCTTTATCCAATCCTAGTTATGCTGTGTCTTATCTAAAGACCAGGATGAGCTGCCCTCCAACAATTTGACCTTCTCCTTCTCAGCGTTGAGTTCAACCTCAAGGGAGCTGATCTTCGTGGCAAGCACCCAAGACTTGTCACTGGCATCCTTCCAAAACTTCCCAAGCTCCTTCTCGAAGTTCTCTTTCTTGCTATTATAGCTAATGGAGTCTTTCATATGTAATTTTTGAAGGTAGGTGACTTCAATCGTCACCTCTGAAGCATTCTTCCTGGACCTTTGAAGCTCGTCCTCAGTCTTCTTCAGCTTCTTTTTCAAATGATGAGCTTCTTTTTTTATGTTTTTGATCGTTGATTTTAAGGGAACTCCCTGAGGCAGCGAATTGGCATCAACAGGGGACTGTGTTCGATGCACAAGAAGAACACTCAAATTTATTGACAAAAAGAAGTATGCTTTCATTTAACCAAAAGTTTCTAAGTATAGAGTAAAATAAAAGAGAAAAAAGGTAAAATATAACTACTCGAGGCTCTCAACCTCGGGAGATGTGATGGTAGATGAAGTTGGGGCACTCTTGGCCACTTATGGTTTCTGGGCAGGCTTGGGCATCTCCATGGCAGGTTCAGGAGGACAGGAGGTAGGCTCGATGGGAGTAGGGTCGGTCACGGTGTTGGATGGCCCTACTTCTTCGTTAGGATCCTCCTCTTCCAAAAAGCTGAGATCAAGCTTAGAAAATTTTCAAGCCACTCTACATTTGCAGAATTTGAAACCCTTAATGAACACCTGCTGGCCGAATGTGATGTTTAGGTTCCTCATTTCGGAAGAGTCCTTGAACTCTTCCACTACCTGGGCCGTTGCCTACAAGATCAACTTTATCATTTGGGCTTCCAGATCGACGATCTTGATCTCGACTTTCTTCCTCCTCTCTTCCTCTAGGGCCAATACAGCTTTTAGCCCGATCGAGATGAACTCTTCCTTTTAGAGTGCATCCTAGAGACTCCCGACTTCTACTGCCTTCTCCCGCATGAAGCGTTCGACCTCAGCAGCATTCTCTGCTTTGAGATGACTGATCTCGGCTTGAAGGTCCTCCTTGGCCTTTAGTGCTTCTGCCTCCTGGTAGTGCATGCCTTTTATATGGTTGAGTATTTAAAGACCCGACTGCCATAGATGAGTGATGCTAAGATAGAAGAAAGAAGAGAGAAAATGAAAAAGAAAATATAGTAAAGCAATTACCTTCAAGAAGGTTTCGAGGGAGCTCCAGATAAGCTATGATTGGTCCAGGTCGGTCATGCATTCCACCACCTTGGGCATGGCAAACTTGTCGGTTAAGTCCTAGATTGTCATCAGGTTTTCGAAGGGATCTTCTCCCGGTTGTAGCTGCCATCGCTTGGCTTGCCCAGATGAGCCTTGTGGACTATCTTTATGACAGTGACTTCTACTTCTTCTTATCGTCCCCCTTTTCTCTTTCGATGGAAAGCTCCAAAGCTTGTCCTCCTACATGAAGGCTTGAAGATGTAGGAGGCAAGGAATCCACACCAACAGCATCGACCTTGGTAATGGGAGGAGCTTCGGCATCTGAGGTGATTTTGGTGGAGGTCATATGGACGACTGGAGCCATGGAGCTTGGGGCACCAACTTTCATCCTTTTTGAGCTTTCATCCATCCGAGGCCTTTCCTTTCCTCTTCTGGGCATAGAGGCTCTTGGTGAGCATCCTTGCAGCTTCAATATCTATCTCTACAATAAAGAAAAAGTTACAATCAGCAAAAATGCATCTGCGATCTTATAATAGTTTGGAAAGTAAAAAATATACCAGCAGGGTCAAGAGGGCTCAAACCCAGGTTGAACAGAGTTTGCTCTTTTAGAAGGTTGGGAAGGAGAGGAGCTTGGTATGCCTTGAGTTTATTAGAAGAATCGAGGTTGACTCTATCTAAACTAGGAGCTCGACGAACTGATTTCCTAAGAAAGTCCCAGAAGGGAGATCTAGCATCAAGGTCGAATAGTGCACAAAGAAGTACTTTTCAATTCAATTATGAATGAAAGAAGGAGCACCTTTCAAAAGCCCCTTTTTGCCAAACTAGGGAGAGAAGTACCATCAATCCTTCATGTAAGGATGGCGTTTGAAGGTATAAAAATTCCTAAAGAGGGAGATGGTCGAACGAACTTCAACCAAATGGCAAAGGAAAAGAAATCTGATCACAAATCTAAAGAAGTTTGATACTATGAAAGCAAGCGAGATGTTCAAAAAGCGAAAGAGTGCAACTATGAAAGGTGAGAGTGGAAGTCAAAGTCCGACATGCAAAGTTTCTAGATATAAGCAAAATTAGTCGGGCAGAGGGGAACTAGCTCGGTCGCTTGACCTAGGGAGTTCATGATCGAATTCCTCAGGGATCCTATATTGAATCCTAATTAAGGAGAGATCATTCAGGGGCAGGGTGCAAGAAATGGTATCCGATATAAAAGGATGATGAGACATACTCCTAGGTGCGGTCTTAGCACTGGAAGCAGGGTCTAGAAAGGTCGGACTGGACGAACTCCAAGAATCGATGGATTGGGAGGTTTCAGAGGATATCTAGATCAAACTAAACCCAAAAAAAACCCCCAAAAAATAGGGAAGGTAAGATACAGATATTTCTTAAAGAAAACCATTGGAGGAAGGAGCAAGAGAGGCAAAAATAATAAAAAAAAATTATGAAACTAACCTAGGATGTCGAGGAAGGCAACAAGATGACTGGCGCAGTAAGGGACGAATGAGAGAACACTCACTAGCGGGGAGAATAGAGAAAGAAATTGAAAGGACTCTCGGGGCAAGAGGAAGAAACCTAGGGAAAGGAGAAGAACTTGGATGAAATGAGACCCCCCCTCCCCCCGAGAAGGAAGGCAAATTTAAATTGCCTATGGAGTCTGAGATACTTATGATGGTGGATCATTTCTAGCTGATTCTTGACTGATAGCTATCCCACTAACCTTGGCGGGCAGCTGACGACTGACAAATTTTAATTATGCCATACTCAGGGTAGCATCCCAGTAGGAGTCTCGAAAAGCTGTCTTCTTAAATCATTTCATAATTAAAGAGGTTTCAGTGCTAGCACAAAAATCACCTCAACTTTTCATCTGATGGGCGTGATATTAGATATGTGTGCCCTAGAAGCCAGAATTGGCTGACACTTGTAATACACTTCTAGGGGCAAAATTATAATTTTGATTATAAATAATAAAATGGGTTATTTTCTATCACATATGTGTATTTAGTGTCTGTGATATATTCCTTGAGTTAATAGGATAATTCTTATTTCCAAGAGTTAAAAATTTAAGACAAGAATTTTCATTATTAACTCATAAAATGCTCCTGACCGTAGGATCATCATGAGGATGGTGATTGATCCAGAAAGTTAGTGTACAATTGCTTCTTTATAGTAGATGAGTCTTAAGTCTATGGTGTAGAGACATCAGAGTGAGAGTACAGGTACTCGTTAGAGAATGAGGGCACTGAGCGTGACCACCTCGAGTAGTCATAAGGAAAGTCTACCTTCTCGTCGATGACTGACTCGAAGCTGTAGTGGTGTGTCTGATTCTTTGACCTGAGGTGCATCGATAGTTCACCTTGAGGGTGTTATAGTTTGACTACACCATGACTCGGTCTCCTAGCCATTCGAAATCCTGAGGTGTATGTTGGCTATAGCATGTTCATTGTAGGAATTGGATTGCACCAAGATGGAATCTATCTACCTCGGTGGATGAGGAGCAGCCCTATGATGATCATGAGAATCAAGTCCATAAGCCCATGGCCATGGCAGAGAGTGAAATAATAGAAAGAGTTTCTATTAAGGTTTTCACATCAAACTTGAATCGAATGATTAAATCATATGATAGAAATTAGGGTTTGACGAGTTCACCTTAACCCTAATCTGATCGGGCTCAAGATAGAAGAACTTAATCACACAAGTAGCTGCACCGAGAGGTTCATTTTTAGTTTTGATGGGTTGCCACCATATACTGCTAGGTGTCACTGGTGGATTTTGGGAGCAATTAGAATGATTTAGATGATCGATCATCATTCTAGTTGTCTGAATCAGAAGAGTTCTGATCCATCGAAAGGAGTTTCGATGATGTCGATGATAGAGATCATGACATATCCCATTACCATATAGAACTGAACCTAACTGGATCACACAAATAAGGATTTGGATCTGGATATCATCAATTGGACTAATCCAGTTCAATTGATTTGAATAAGATTCAATTAGGTTCAAGAAAATCGTGCTAGCACACGATTGAGCCTAACATTCTCCTTTTTCTATCATTAAAAGTTATCTCGACTGAGCCAAATGAGTTTGTGCTCACTCAAGTATCATTACCTAGTCTGACTGGAGCTTGTCCAGGTCAGAAAAAGGGTTGTCTTAATTTATGAGATAAATTTGAGACAAACACCTGCCATTTTTCATCACCTGCTAATTCTTGTCCTTTGACTTTGGTCAAACGTTGACCTTTGACCCTTGGACATCTGCCCATGTGTCATGCACTTATTGGAGAGCAGATAGGGGCTTGTCCCCTCTCTAAAAATTAAAAAGAAGGGGGTGCATGCCTAGGATGGCGTGCGCCCATGGATAGGGATGCTTGGAGTCCCATACGGATGGGACTCCAGGTTGCTTCTTGGATTCAAACTAGGTGACCCTCACCTATAGACTTTGATCCAGTCTTAGGCGCCACCTTAAGGATGAATCTATGGGTCTCTCATCTGATTGGATCAGGTGATGTCATCCCACCAATCAGATTTAGATCTGATTAAATGAAGCAACGTGATTGGCCGAGGTGATGTGGCACTGCATGGCACAGCAGGGTCTATATAAAGACCTATCTGCATCCACTTTTCAAGAGACTCCTCTCCTAGCCATGCCCCAAGGCTGCCCCTCTCCCTTCTCCATGCCACCTTTAGGCCTCTCTCTCCTCTCCATGCCCAAGGATAAGTTGGGCTTCAGATTAGTGCGATTCAGGCAAGAAAAGGCTGACGAGAAAAGGAAGAAGGCAGCACTGCTGCAGAGACGACTGCTGATCTTCAAAAGAAGTTTTGAAGATCCTCCAAATCAGATCTAGATCTAATTTTTGGAGATGAGATAAAGAAGGAGAAGATCTCTAGATCTAGTCCTGAGTGGATACCGGTAGAGGCCAGGCGCTTGCGTGGCTAGATCCAGAACCTCAGGGCTTCAGTAAGGATCATCAATGGGTAATCAGATTACCCAGAATCAAGGTAAAATTAATTTAGATTTAATTTAATTTAATTTTTTTATTTATCAAATCATAAAATTAGATCTAAAAAATGTTAGATCTGATTAGGATCTAAGAAAAAATTTTTGAAATATGCCTCTCGATCCAATCAGATCTGAACGAACCTGACCCTAGAAAATCAGATTTTTTCCTTCAACTGGTATCAGAGCCAGGTTCTTATAAAATTTATTTAGATATAATTTAATCTGATAAACTAGTGATTTTAGATATCACATGAGATGTGATTAGATCTAAAACCAAAAAAAATAGAAAATGAAAATTAATTAATCTATATCTAATATGTATGAGATACATAACTAGACTAGGAATAGAATTATTCTATGTGTAGTCTAGTATCATAATTTTTATTTAATTAAATATAATTTTTAGATCTATTTATTTATTATTTTTTAATTTTATAAATATTATAAATAGATCTAAAAATAAAAAATAAATTTAATTTAATTTATTCATATGAGATATGATAGTTGCATGTTTAGACTAGTTGTAGAATAGTTCTACAAATAGGTCTAGATTAAATTTTATTTGATAGATCAAATTTAAATTTAATTTTTTAGATGATTATGAGATAATTTAGATCTGAAAAATATGCATGCATGATATATGAGATGTATGCAAAATATATTTTAATTAGATCTAATTTTTTTATATGAGATATATGCTTAGATCTAATTAGTTTTTGTAGATTAGTTGTATTTCTGATTAAGGCGTTCCCCTTGGCCGTCCGATCATAAGAACAAAGTAGGGCTTAAAGACCCTCTCCTCTCATTCGATGGGGTGTTCTTATGATGTGTAGGGGTGCTGCACGTTCATCCTTAATCAAAAATTGAAAAACTTACTTTCTGCAAAATCCTAGATCCTGAAACCCTAGGATCTTATTTACATATTTTATTTTTGAACCCTAAACTTAATTAAGAATTAAGATTATGAAATATATTAGATCTAAAATTGAGAATTTTTAGATCTAAGATATATTCATAAAATTGGTTCGGGCTTGGGTAGCTCAATTAGGTCTAGCGGTTGATCAAACTGAATCAAGAGTTGGTTAGATGGGATCAACAATGCTTAAATTGACCAGCCTAATAGGATTAAGTCTGGGTCAAGATCGAGTCACGTGAGTGATCGATCAAGCTAAGACCTAATTAGGCTCAGTGGTTAGAGTCTGGATTGTAGGCTAATCCGATTGGTTCTGGCTCAATAATTTGGTGTCTAAGGTAAGTTTGGCAGATACGACCGACTGATTTTTTAATTGGAGCTACTCGACTCGAATGCATTCTTATCGAGTTAATGGCATATCCCTTCCACCGGTCTCACTTACCTAGCCATATTTGTTGACTCAGTTCTGATCTGAGGTGGTCAATAATCCGAGCTAACCCATGCCACTAGGTTAGTCATAATGGTTATGACTATGTCAAGTCTAGTTTAATGAGACCTAAATCAAATCTTCCCTAAGAAAAGATTAAGTCTAAGGTCTTCCACCATTGTAGATGTGCGGGCCCTTCTCGAGGGTTGATTGTTCTCGGCTGGTTACAGTGGCTCAGTTGCATCAAAAAGATGCAACCATGTCTATTAGGCATTGGATGCTATAGGCTGGAGGATGGATTGGGCTCAATATTTTGGATACGGTGAGAGACTCAATTAGAAATCCAATCTATGCAAATGGTGGGTCTGACTTAACTAAGGAGTGGATCAATATTCCGGACATGGTGAGATTCATGAATTAGAGACCAAGTTTGGGTGCATCATGATTAGAGAATCATTGAACAAGAGTTGTTCACTCATTGGCTAACCCATCACCAATAACTGTTAGGTGAGGTGATGAGTAAGTCGGTGGGACTGCACCATCCACTAGAAATCAGTAATCATGGAGATTTTCGCATCTCTACAGAGGGAGTGTAGGGATCCAAGAAAATAGTGGGAAGCTAATTTATTTAAAAATAAAATTTTTAAATAAATTGGTTAAGTCTTAATTATAATATCTAACTAAAAACTTTGACTCTCTACAGAAAAATATCTGCATCCAACCCACTAGCACGAATCCTGGACACCCATAGACTGACCAAACCAAATTACAAGGATTGGCTTCAGAACTTCAAAATCATTTTGGGTTCCAAGAAGTTAACTCATGTATTGGACCAGGACCCTCCCACCTTACCAGCTCGTCCATCCGCTGAATAGAGAGCATCTCTGGATAAGTGGACTGATGAAGATAATAAGGCCAGATACTACATGTTGGGCTCGATGTCTGATGAGCTTCAGCACCAACATGAAGATATCAGGACTGCTCACCAAATGTTGGCTCACCTATAGGAGATGTTTGGTGAACAGAGTCGTGCAGCCAAGTATCAAGTCACTAAATGACTATTCAAGGCTAAGATGCGTGATGGGCAGTCAGTCCAAGATCATTGTCTGATGATGATCAAGGACTTGGAAGAGCTTGAGAAGCTCGAGTGAGGTTGGACTTGGATCTGCAGAATGATATAATTCTGCAATCCTTGACTGATGCATATGGGCAGTTCATCATGAACTACCATATGCATAAACTTCAAAATTCCTTGGCCGAACTTATGAACATGCTGGTTACCGCTGAGCTTTCCATGAAAGGTTCTAAAGGCTCAGTGCTTGCTATGGAATGGACTTCTTCCAAGAGAAAGTCTTTTGGAAAGAAGAAGAAGTCTGTGAAAAAGCAGAAAGGTGAAAGGAGGAAAGAAGAAAAAGACAGAGCTGAAGAAGAAGGCCGCTGACAAAGGAAAGTATTTTTATTGCAACAATGACGGCCACTGGAAGCGAAACTGCCCTACTTACCTGGCCACCCTAAAGAAGGAAGGAGGTAGGTCCTTCTGGAGGTATGCTCGTTATTGAGTCTAACCTTATGGTTTCTTCTGCATTCCAGTTGGGTGCTTGACTCTGGTTCTAGTGCTCACTTGTGCACTTCTATGCAGGGTCTTGAGGATAGCAGGAGGCTGAGGGATGGTGAGATGATCCTGCGCATCGAAAATGAAGCAAGAGTTGCTGTCATGGCCGTAGGAACATATCCCTCTTCGACTACCATCTAGGTTTAGACTTAGTATTAAAGGACTGTTATTATGTGCCTGCAGCAAGCAGGAATTTGATTTCTGTTTCTTGCCTTGCATTAGAAGGCTATGTAATTAGTTTTCTTAAGGACCATTGTAACATTCTTTATGAAAGAAATAAAATTGCAAGTGGTTTTCCTTATTAACGGTCTTTATCAGTTACATGTTGATGTATCTATTTTTAATTTTGAGCAAAATGTGAATGCCATAAAATCAAAATGACCTAGGGATAGTCCAAATGATAGATATCTATGGCACCTAAGATTAGGTCATATAGTAAAAGATAGGGTTAACAAATTGGAGAAAATTGGGCTATTGAGTCCATTGACTTTCGAGTCATATCCAATTTGTGAATCCTGTCTTCATGGCAAAATGACTAAGCTCCCTTTTGTAGGACATGGGAAAGGGCCACGGATCTTCTTGCCCTAGTACATACTGATGTGTGCGGCCCATTTGATGTGCCGATTAGAGGCAACTTTAGTCTACTTCATAATCCTTTACCGATGATTTATCTAGGTATGGTATGTGTATCTTATGAGACACAAGTCTGAAGCATTTTGAAAAGTTCAAAGAATTCAGACATGAAGTAGAAAAGCAAATTAGAAAATCCATTAAGATTCTTCGATCAGATCGAGGAGGTGAATACCTTAGTCGGAAATTTTTGGACTATCTCAAAAAAATGGCATAGTCTCTCAATGGACTCCACCAGGAACACCTCAACTCAATGGGATTTCAGAACGGAGGAACCAGGACCCTATTAGATATGGTCCGATCCATGATGAGCTTCACAGACCTTCCTAATTTTCTTTGGGGATACTCTTTGTTAACTACAATATACTTACTGAATAGGGTTTCTTCTAAAACTATTCCTACCACACCGTATGAGATATGGCATGGTAAGAAATCCAAGTCTGAGTCATCTCAGAATTTGGGGTTGTCCGGCTCATGTCAAAAGACAACAAGCGGACAAGTTAGACTTTAGGTCCTTTAGAGCTCGATTCATAGGATATCCTAAAGAGTCATTAGGATATTATTTCTACATTCCAGAAGATCACAATGTGATTGTGAGTCGACATGCCATCTTTCTTGAAAAATAGTTTATTCAAGATAGCGGCATTGGAAAGCAGATCAAGCTCGATGAGAAAGTCTCACAAGAGCAATGAGCTAAGGACCAAATGGAACCAAATCAGGTTAAGCCAATCCATACACTACCTCCTCCACCTCGTAGATCGGAAAGGATTTTTCCATCCCCTTGAGAGGTACTTAGGTACTATTTCAGAGGATGTAGAGAAAATGTTCCTCGTAGGTAATGGGGTTCATGGTGATGATCCCAAAACCTATAACGAGATGATATCAGATATCGACTCTGAGAAATGGTTAGAGGCAATGAAGTCAGAAATTGACTCGATGCACTCAAACCAAGTCTGGACCTTGGTAGATCCACTAGAAGGTATAGTACCTATTGGGTGTAAATGGATCTACAAGAGAAAGATTGGTGCAGATGGAATGTAGAGACATTCAAGGCTAGATTAGTGGCAAAAGGTTATAGTCAATGCGAAGGCATTGACTATCAGGATACCTTTTCGTCAGTAGCTATGCTAAAATTCCATCCACATTGCTTGCTGTTGCAGCCTATTTTGATTATGAAATATGGCAAATGGACATGAAAATGGCATTCTTAAATGGATATCTTGAGGAAGATATCTATATGGAACAGCCGCTAGGTTTCACATCCAGTGATGATGATCACAAGGTATGCAAGCTGCAAAGGTCCATATATGGACTTAAGCAAGCATCTCAGAGCTGGAATACTCGTTTTAATGATGTGATCAAAATTATTTGATTTCATCAAAAATGAGGAGGAGCCATGTGTCTTCAAAAAGGTCAGTGGGAGCGCTGTTGTCTTCCTCGTATTGTACGTGGATGACATCCTCCTTATTGGAAATGATATTCCCATGTTGACCATAGTTAAAATATGGTTATCTAAAGAATTCTCCATGAAAGACCTAGGAGAAGCATCCTTTATTCTAGAAATTAAGGTCTATAGAGATAGACCGAATAGGATGCTAGGACTTTCACAGAAGATGTACATAGAGGAAGTACTAAAGAGGTTTAGTATGAAAAACTCTAAGAGGGGTTTAGTACCCTTCAGGCATGGCATTCATCTTTCCAAGAAGATGTGCCCTAGCACACCTGAGGAAATAGAACGCATGAGCAAGATCCCTTATGCTTCAGCAATAGGGAGCCTCATGTATGCCATGTTATGTACACGACCTGATATAGCCCATGCTGTGAGTGTCACGAGCAGATATCAGTCGAATCCAGGTGAAGAACACTGGACTTCTGTGAAATGTATCCTTAAGTACTTAAGAAGAACTAAGGATATGTTGTTGGTCTTTGGTAATGGAGAACTCCAAGTCCAGGGGTATACAGACTCAGATTTTATGTCTGATGTAGATGATCGAAAGTCAACATCTGAAAGTCTATTTGTGTGCAATGGTGGAGCTGTCAGTTGAAAAGTTTCAAGCAGATAGTGATAGCAGATTCCACCATGGAAGCAGAATACATCGCTGCATCAGAAGCTGCAAAGGAAGGCATTCTGGTACAAAAAGTTTACCACAGAGATCAGAGTGATGCCATCAGATGCCATTCCTCTGTACTACGACAATAATGGCGCCATAGCCCTTGCTAAGGAGCCAAGGTCTCATCAGAAATCCAAGCATATCAAGCAGCGATACCACCTCAGCCTGATTACCTTAAGAAGGATTATGTCGAGGTCAAGAGAGTCAACTCTGCAGACAATGTGGTGGATCTGCTTACAAAGTCGTTGGGCTAGCAGAAGATCGAAGCCCATCTTGAGAAGATGGGACTTAGATTTATAGCCAATTGGCTTTAGATCAAGTGGAAGTTTGTTAGATATGTGTGCCCTAGAAGTCAGAATTGGCTGACACTTGTAATACACTTCTAGGGGCAAAATTATAATTTTGACTATAAATAATAAAATGGGTTATTTTCTATCACATATGTATATTTAGTGTCTGTGATACATCTCCTTGAGTTAATGGTAATGATAATTCTTATTTTCAAGAGTTGAAAAATTTAAGACATGAATTTTCATTATTAACTCATAAAATGCTCCTGACCATAGGATCATCATGAGGATGGTGATTGATCTGGAAGGTTAGTGTACAATCGCTTCTTTATAGTAGATGAGTCTTGAGTCTATGGTGTAGAGACATCGGAGCGAGAGTACAGGTACTCGTTAGAGAATGAGGGCACTGAGCGTGACCACCTCGAGTAGTCATAAGAAAGTCTACCTTCTCGTCGATGACTGACTCGAAGCTGCAGTGGTGTGTCTGGTTCTTTGACCTGAGGTGCATCGATAGTTCACCTTGAGGGTGTTATAGTTTGACTACACCATGACTCGATCTCCTAGCCATTCGAAACCCTAAGGTGTATGTTGGCTATAGCATGTTTATTGTAGGAATTGGATTGCACCAAGATGGAATCTATCTACCTCGGTGGATGAGGAGCAGCCCTATGATGATCATAAGAATCAGATCCATAAGCCCATGGCCATGGCAGAGAGTGAAATGATAGAAAGAGTTTCTATTAAGGTTTTCACATCGGACTTGAATCAAATGATTAAATCATATGATAGAAATTAGGGTTTGACAAGTTCACCTGAACCCTAATCTAATCGGGGCTCAAGATAGAAGAACTTAATCACACAAGTAGCTACATCAAGAGGTTCATTTTCAGTTTTGATGGGTTGCCACCATATACTGCTAGGTGTCACTAGTGAATTTTGGGAGCAATTAGAATGATTTAGATGATCGATCATTCTAGTTGTCTGAATCAGAAGAGTTCTGATCCATCGAAAGGAGTTTCGATGATGTCAATGATAGAGGATCATGACATATCCCATTACCATAAAGAACTGAACCTAACTGGATCACACAAATAGGGGTTTGGATCTGGATATCATCAATTGAACTAATCCAGTTCAATTGATTTGAATAAGATTCAATTAGGTTCAAAAAAATCATGCTAGCACACGATTGAGCCTAACATTCTCCTTTTTCTAGCATTAAAAGTTGTCTCGACTGAGCCAAATGAGTTTGTGCTCACTCAGGTATCTTTACCTAGTCTGACTGGATCTTGTCCAGGTCAGAAAAGAATTGTCTTAATTTATGAGATAAATTTGAGACAACACCTGCCATTTTCCATCACCTGCTAATTCTTATCCTTTGACTTTGGTCAAACATTGACCTTTTAGCCTTGGACACCTACCCATGTGTCATGCACTTATTGGAGAGCAGATAGGGGTTTGTCCCCTCACTGAAAATTGGAAAGGAGGGGGCGCATGCCTAGGATGGCGTGCGCTCATGGATAGGGACGCTTGGAGTCCCATATAGATGGGACTCTAGGTTGCTTCTTGGATTCAAACTAGATGATCTCACCTATAGACTTTGACCAGTCTTAGGCACCACCTTAGGATGAATCTATGGATCTCTCATCTGATTGGATTAGGTGATGTCATCCCACCAATCAGATTTAGATCTGATTAAATGAAGCAACGTGATTGGCCGGGGTGATGTGGCACTCTATGGCACAGTAGGGTCTATATAAAGACCTGTCTATAACCACTTTTCAGAGACTCCTCTCCTAGCCATGCCCCAAGGCTGTCCCTCTCCTTTCTCCATGCCATCTTTAGGCCATCTCTCTCCTCTCCAGGCCTAAGGATAGTTTGGGCTTCAGATTAGTGTGATTCTGGTAAGAAAAGACTAACGAGAAAGGAAGGAGGCAGCACTGCTGCAGAGATGATTGCTGATCTTCGAAAGAAGTTTCGAAGATCCTCCAAATCTGATCCAAATTTGATTTTTGGAGATGAGATAAAGAAGGAAAAAATCTCTAGATCCAGCTCGAGTGGATACCGGTAGAGGCCAGGCGCTTGCGTGGCTAGATTTAGAACCTTAGGGCTTTAGCAGGATCATCAATGGGTAATCAGATTACCCAGAATCAAGATAAAACTAATTTAGATTTAATTTAATTTAATTTTTTTATTTATCAAATCATAAAATTAGATCTAAAAAATGTCAGATCTAATTAGGATCTAAGAGAAATTTTTGAAATATGCCTCTCGATTCAATCAGATCTGAACGAACCTGACCCCGAAAAATCAGATTTTTTCCTTCACATAAAGCTCAAAAAAGAACTTCGGCAATCGCCTTTGTTAGATATGTGTGCCCTAGAAGCCAGATTGGCTGACACTTGTAATATACTTCTAAGAACAAAATTATAATTTTAACTATAAATAATAAAATACATCATTTTCTATCACAGTATGTATTTGAAAGTGTCTGTGGTACATCTTTTGAGTTAATGGTAATGATAGTTCATATTTTCAAGAGTTAAAAATTTAAGACATGAATTTTCATTATTAACTCATAAAATACTTTCGACCATAGGATCATCATGAGGATGGTGATTGATCTGGAAGGTTGGTGTATGATCGCTTCTTTATGGTAAATGAGTCTTGAGTCTACGGTATAGAGATACCGAAGGGAGAGTACAGGTACTTGTTAGAGAATGAGGATATTGAGCGTGATCATCTCGAGCAGTCATGAGGAAGTCTACCTTCTCGTCGATGATTGGCTCGAAGCTATAGTGGTGTGTCTGATTTTTTAACCTAAGGTGCATCGACAGTTCACCTTGAGGGTGTTGTAGTTTGACTACACCATAACTCAGTCTCCTAGCTAGTCGAAATCTTGAGGTGTATGTTGACTATAGTATGTTCATTGTAGGAATTTGATTGCACCAATAGGAGATCTATCTACCTTGGTAGATGAGAAGCAGTCCTATGATGATCATGAGAATCAAGTCCATAAGCCCATGGCCATGGTAGAGTGAAATAATAGAAAGAGTTTCTATTAGAGTTTTTACATTGAATTTGAATCAAATGATTAATTCATATGACGAAAATTAGGGTTTGACGAGGTCACCTTAACACTAATCTGATCGGAGCTCAAGATAGAGAAACTTAATCACATAAGTAACTATACTGAGAGGTTTACTTTTAGTTCTGATGGGTTACCACCATATGCTGCTAGTTGTCACTGATGGATTTTAGGAGCAATTTGAATAATTTGGATGATCGATCATACTAGTTATCTGAATTAGAAAAGTTTTGATCCATCGAAAGGTGTTTCGATAATGTCGATGATAGAGATCATGACATATCCCATTACCATATAAAATTGAATCTAATGAGGTCACACAAATAAGGATTTGGATTTGGATATCATCAATTGGACTAACCTAGTTCAATTGATTTGAATAAGATTCAATTAGGTTCAAGAAAATCGTGCTAGCGCATGATTGACCCTAATATTCTTCTTTAATAATCATTAAAGCTTGTCTCGACTAAGCCAAATATATTTGGGCTCACTCAGAAACCTTTACTTAGTTTGACTGGAGCTTGTCCAGATCAGAAAAGGGTTGTCTTAATTTATGAGATAAATTTGAGATAACACCTACCATTTTTGGTCACCTACTAAATCTTGTTTTTGAACATTGGTCAAATGTTGACCCTGGACACCTAGACATCTGCCCATGTGTCATGCACCCATAGGAGAGTACCTGAGGCCTTGTCCTCCTACTAAAATGCAGATAGGAAGAGAGTGCATGCCTAGGGAGGCGTGCACCCCATGAGAATAAAGATGGAGTTTCATACAGATGGGACTCTAGGGTTGCTTTAGGGATTATACTCTGTGGCACCAAGAAGTCTTGTTTGACCCAGTCTTGGTGCTACCTTTGGAGGATTTTGAGGATCTCTTATTTGATTGGATCAGATGATGTCATCCTATCAATTAGATTTAGATCTGATTGCATAAAGGGCCATGATTGGTTGGGATGACGTGGCACTGCATGATGCAGCAGGATCTATATAAACCCTATCTGTGCCTAGAATTTAATGCTTCTACCTTTAGCCCATGCCACAAAGCCTCTCTCCCTCCTTCTCCATGCCACCCTCTAGTCCTCTCTCTCATCTTCATGCCCAAGGTCTTTTGGGCATGAACAGGGTGCGATCCAAGCAAGTAAAAGGCGTCAGAAAAGGAAGAAGGTAGCACTGCTGCAAGAGACAATGGCTATTCTTCCAAAAAAATTTTGAAGACCTTCAAGATCAAATCTCGATCTAATTTTTGGAGGATTGATTGAGAAGAAGAAGATCTTCATATCCTATCCGAGTGGATATTGATAGAGGTCAGGCACTTGTGTGGCTACATCCAGAACCTTAGGCAAACATTGGGATCATCACAAGATAATTGGATTATCCAAAATAAAGGTATAATTAAATTAGATTTAATTTTTATTTTTAATTTTTATTATTAGATCAATAAGATTAAATTTAAAGAGTCTCAGATCCAATTAAAATCTTAAAGAAAAATTTTTTGAAATATCCTTCTTGACCCAATCAGATCTGAATGACTAAAAAAAAGTTTTCCTTCAACTGAGCCACTATATCCAGTCGAGAACAATCAACCTCGGGAAGGGCCCGCACATCTATAATGGTGGAAGACCTCAGACTTAATCTTTTCTTAGAAAGAATTGATTCAAATCTCATTAAACTGGACTTGTCATATTCATAACAATTATGACTAACCTAGTGGCATGGGTTAGCTCGGATTATTGACCACCTCAGATCAGAACTGTGTCAACAGATATGGCCAGGTAAGTGAGATCCGGTGGAAGGAATATGCCATTAACTCGTACAAGAATGCATTCAGGTCGAGTAGCTTCCAATTAAAAATCCAGTCGGTCGTATGTGCCAAACTTACCTTAGACACCAAATTGTTGAGCAGAACCAATTGGGTTAGCCTACAATCCAGACTCTAACCTCTGAGCCTAATTAGGTCTTGCTTGATCGTGACTCGATCTTGACCCAGACTTAATCCTATTAGGCTGGTCAATTTAAGCATTGTTGATCCCATCTAACCAACTCTTGATTCGGTTTGATCAACCGCTTAGACCTAATTGAGCTACCCAAGCCCGAACCCAGTATTATGAATATGTCTTAGATCTAAAATTCTCAATTTTAGACCTAATTAATATTTCCATAATCTTAATTTTTAATTAAGTAGGGTTCATAAACAAAATATGCACAATAAATCCTAGGGTTTCAGGATCTAGGGTTTTGCAGAAAGTAAGTTTTGGATTTCTGATTAAGGACGAACACGCAGCACCCCTACACATCATAAGAACACCCCATCGAATGGAAAGAGAGGGCCTTTAAACCCTTCTTCATTCTTATGATCCGGACGGCCAAGAGGAACGCCTTAATCAGGAACATGCAATACTACAAAATAGTTTTAGATCTATATCATATATCTCATATACAAATTAGATCTAATCATGGCATATTTTGCATACATCTCATGTATCGAATCATGCATATTTTTAGATCTAAATTATCTCATAATAATCTAAAAAATTAGATTTAAATTGATCTTAATCAAAATAAATTCTAATCTAGATAACTATGTAGAACTATTCTACAACTAGTCTAGACATGCATCAATCATATCTCATATGATGTTTAAAATTAAATAATTTTTATTTACTATTTTTTAGATGTTATTATAATAATTATAATATCAAAAAATAGTAAATAAATAGATCTAAAATATGATTTAATCAAATTAAATTAAAAACATGCAAGACTATTCTATAGAACTATTCTATTTTAGAACTAGTCATGCATATTTTCTAATCTTAGATCCAAATCATTTAATTTTAATTTTTTCTAATTTTAGATCTGATCACATCTCATGTGACATCTAAAATCACTTATTTTTTAATTAAAATAAATTTAAAATTAGATCTAAATACTTTTAGAACCTTGGCTCTGATACCAGTTGAAGGAAAATCCTGATTTTCCGGACCAGGTTCGTTCAGATCTGATCAGGATCAAGAGATATATTTCAAAAATTTTTTCTTTGATCTAGATCAGATCTAGATATTTTAGATCTAATTTTATTATTTTAATAATTAAAATAAAATTAGATAAATTAAATTAAATTTAATTTACCTTGAAGTGGGTAATCCTATTACCCGTTGATGATCCTGTAAGCAGCGGAAGGTTCTGGATCTAGCCATGCAAGTGCCTGGCCTCTACCGATATCCACTCAGGCTGGATCTAGGAGATCCTCTTCTTCTCTATCATATCTCCAAAAATTAGATCTGGATCTGATCTTGGAGGATCTTCAAAACTCCTTTCGAAGATCAGCAGTTGTCCTTTGCAGCAGCGCAGCCTTCTAGCTTTCTGTCGCCTTTCTCTCATCTGGATTGCACCAACCAAGATCCAAAACTCCTTTTGGGCATGTGGAGAGGAGAGGGAGAAGATGGGCTTTGGCATGGAGGAGGAGGAGGAGAGGCAGCCTTGGGGCATGGGAATTTTCAATGCTTTTTGAGTTGGGCGCAGGGTCTTATTTATAGACTATGCGTGATCCAACTCCTCTTCTTCCCAACCAATCACAACCCTTTGTGAAATCAGATCTAAATCTGATTGGTGGGAATAGAGTCCCTTGGATTCCTCCTTAGATGGTGCCTAAGACCAGTCAAACTTGGTTCTTAGGAGAAGTCTAATCGGAATCCAAAAAGGAGATGGAGTCCCTATCCAACAGGGACTCCTGGGCGCCTCCAGCTTGGGCACACGCCAAGGGTGGCGTGCACCCTCCTCCTTGCCAGGTTCTGGTAGGGGGACAAGCCCCCACCAGCTCTCCAATAGGTGCATGACACATGGACAAAAGTCAAAGTGTCAATGGTCAACATTTGACCAGTCAAAGGTCAACTTTTGACCAAAGTCAAAGGACGAGAAATGGCAGGTGACCAAAAATGGTAGGTATTGTCTTACAAAATAAGACAACCTTTTCTGATCTGGACAGACCTCCAGTCAGACCAAGTGAAGGCCTCTGATCGAGCACAAACTCCTTTTGGCTCAGTCAGGACAACTATTTATGATAGTAAAAGAAGAACGTTAGGTTCAATCGAGTGCTAGCACGATTTTCTTGAACCTAATTGAATCTCATTCAGATCAATTGAACTAGATCAGTTCAATTGATGATCACCAGATTCAAACCCTTGTTTGTGTGACCCAGTTAGGTTCAGTTCTGTATGGTAATGGGATATGTCATGATCTCTATCATCGACATCATCGAAACTCCTTTCGATGGATCAGAACTCTTCTGATTCGAACAGCTAGAATGATCGATCATCTAAATCATTCTAATTGCTCCCAAAATCCACCAGTGACACCTAGCAGTATATGGTGGCAACCCATCAGAGCTGAATGCGAACCTCTTGGTGCAGCTACCTATGTGTGATTAAGTTCTTCTATCTTGAGCTCCGATCAGATTAGGGTTAAGGTGAACTCGTCAAACCCTAGTCTCTATCATATGATGTAATCATTCGATTCAAGTCTGATGTGAAAAACCTAAATAGAAACTCTTTCTATTATTTCACTCTACCATGGCCATGGGCTTCTGGACTTGATTCTCATGATCATCATAGGGCTGCTCCTCTACCACCGAGGTAGATAGATTCCATCTTGATGCAATCCAGTTCCTACAATGAACATGCTATAGCCAACATACATCTCAGGGTTCCGTGTGGTTAGGAGACTGAGTTATGGTGTAGTCAAACTATAACACCCTCAAGGTGAACTATCGATGCACCTCATATCAAAGAACCGACACACCACTACAGCATCGAGTTAGTCATTGATGAGAAGGTAGACTTCCTAATGACTACTCGAGGTGGTCACGCTCAGTGTCCTCATTCTTTAATGAGTATCTGTACTCTCGCTTCATGTCTCCACACCGTAGACTCAAGACTCATCTACTAAAGAGAAGCGATTGTACACCAACCTTTCAGATCAATCACCATCCTCGTGATGATCCTATGGTCCAAAACATTTTATGAGTTAATAATGATTATTCATGTCTTAAATTTTTAACTCTTGAAAATATGAATTATCATTAACATTAACTCAAAGGATGTATCACAGACACTAAATACACATATGTGATAGAAAATAATTTATTTTATTAATTATAGTCAAAATTATAATTTTGCTCTTAGAAGTGTATTACAAGTGTCAGCCAATTCTGGCTTCTAGGATATATATATCTAACATGGCATGTGTGGCAAGAAGAAGCATGCAGAGAGGCTCTGGCAACCATCAAAAAAGCTTGGTAGAGCAAAGAGTACGTGCAACCCACATGAGAGAAATAATAGATGCATAGCATCTGGCATGGAGGCCGTGAGGGCAGATCTTGTAGCTTTCGAGGGTCTTCTTGAGGATTTTGAGAGAGCTTTTGTGAGGATATTTTTTAGTTGAGAGAAATTTATGTATAGTGAGTTGAGAGTGGATATTTTTCTCTTGTACTTATTTTTCTCTTTTATAGTGGAGCTTTGCATGCCCCATGGAGATGAGCCTTTAGACTAATTCATGTACTTCATTATTTTTATTTTATTTTCTTCTTTCTTCTTGTTGCAATAATCTGGTACTAGATCCTCCATAAGTGGTATCAAAGGAGTTGATATCACCAATAATTAGTATCAGAGCCAGGCATTATCAGAGCGTAGATTGTAGCAGTGGTGTTAAAGATTGAAGAATATGGAGAAGACAAGTGCAATCAAGATGGAGATCAATAGGTTTGATGGAAAGGGCAATTTCTTCTTATGGCAAGCAAGGATAAAGAATGTCCTCATCCAACAAGATTTGATCAATGCTCTCTTGTATGAAAAGATGCTAGCCACCACGGAGATGAAGGATTGGAAGCGGATTCAGATGCAGATGGTGAGCACGATCTGCTTGTATCTAGTGGATAATCTCGTGATCTATGTACTTGGCGAGACTCTTTTGATGGCACTGTAGTCGAAGCTCGAGTTGTACATGACAAAGTCGCTCATTAATATGCTATTCCTTTGGAGGCAGTTCTACCAGCTATGGATGGACGAAGGTCAGAGCATGCAAAAGCATCTATCCAACTTCCAGAAGATTCTCACCGACCTTCTCAGCATTGGTAAAAAAGTTGAGAAGAAAACTAGGGCATTGGTCTTGCTAGCTTCGCTTCCACCCTCTTTCGAGTCTTTGGTGATTGCTCTTCTTATAGTCAAGAGAACCATCAAGATGGAAGAGATGACTTCGATGATTCTTCATAACGAGATTCTTAGGAGGAAGAATCCAGCTTCAAGCTCAGATGGTGGTAGCTCAGCTTTGGCTATTTCTGGAGGGGCAGGCGACAGAAGATGGAGCGGTAGAGGATCGTAAGGAGGATGATCCAGGTCCAAAATGAGAGACCATAGCAAGATTAGATGCTATCGGTGCGATGAGTTGAAACATCAAGTCAAGAATTGTCCACAACTCAAGGATCAAATGAGGGCTACTATGGCGATGGTCAGTAGCGATACAGAAGGTAGCGATGATGTCCTTCTGGTTACTGATGAAGTATCTACTTCTTCCTCCTAGTGGATTATGGATTCTGCTTATTTTCATCATATATGTTGTAAAGAGGAGATGTTTGACTCTCTGAAAACTAATGAGGGCACTATATTTCTGTCAGATGGATCGAGCTATGAGACCAAGGGTAGTGGGACTGTCAGCATAAAGCTCCATGATGGAATAATGATGAAGTTGTAAGAGGTCTGATACATACCTAACTTTAAGAAGAATCTAATCTCACTGAGTAGACTAGATTCAATCGGCTTCAGATGAAAAGCTGATGGAGGAATCCTAAAGATTATGTATCGTAGGATGGTATTATGAGAAAGAAAGTATGGAAGACATTATCTCATGGTAGGGAGTCCAGTGCAAGATGGAGCAATAGATGGAGATGGAATGGGCACGACATGAGAGATTCGAGGGGACGACATGCGACATTACACGATGAAGTTTCTATTGCCGTAGGAGAATACCCTGAGAAGGTCTTCGATCAGGAGGATCATAGCCATTATAGGGATGGGATTGAGTGCTTGGCTCAACTCCCATGTTTGCCCATCCATGATACAGTAGGCAATTGCTCTAGGGCATGGAGGCAAAAGGATCCAAAAGCTCTTAAAGATAGGTGGAGGTCAAATGTCGAGTCCCGATGGAGATTGTTAGGATTTGATGCCTCGATTTCGACCCATAGCATAGGAGAATTAGTATCAGTACAGTAGTCGAGCTGACTCGGATACAAGTTGAGCCGACTCAGGCTAAGATCAAGCCATCTTGGACCATAGTCAAGTCGGCCCTCTTAGATAGATAGAAAGTAGGTGTTCGGATAAGGTGCAGTCGAGCCAGCTCAACCTTTGATAGAGCCGGCTCGACAGAAGCAAATAGAATAGGATGAAATTTTTTGTTTGGACTTGAATTATGATTAATCTAATGGGTCTATGGAAGTTGTGCATAGACCATAGGATCCAGCAGCCATAGAGGACTGCGGTCATGATCTGAAGGTTGAAAAATATTTCAAGATTCCATTAAGATCCTATTTGACTCATATTGGAAGATAGAGCCCTATTAGGACTCTTGTGAACTATTGAGAAGAGGATTCTCATCCTATTTAAAGGTCTGAGATGCTATGGAGCGTAGAGTGGCATGTGTGGTAAGTTGAAGCATGTAAAGAGGCTTTAGTAGCTGCTAAGAGAGGTTTGGTAGAGCACCGAGTACATGCAGCCCGCATGAGAAAGCAATAGGTGCATGAATCCAGCATGGAGGCTGTGAGAGTAGAGCATCTTGTAGCTTCTGAGTGTCTCCTTGGAGATTCTAAGAGAGCTTTTATAAGGGTAGCTTCTAGTTGAGAGAGATTTGTGTACAGTAAGTTGAGAGTGGGTATTTTTCTCTTATACTGATTTCTCTTTCATAGTGGAGCTTTGCATGCCCCATGGAGGTGAGCCTTTAGACTGATCCACATACTTGATTATTCTTATTTTATTTTTTTTTTCTTCTTGCTACAATAATCTGATACTAGATGCTCTATAAGTGGTACCAGAGGAGTTGACATCACCAACACAGGTCATGTTTGCTGGAAAATTCTTTGCCTTTTTCTTGAATGTGCTTCTTTTAGAGTTCGATTTATTTCCTTTTTTTGAACCCTTCCTGCTAGTCTTTTGCCTGTCCACCATAAGAAGTGGACCTTTCTCTCTCTTTATATGATTTTCAACTATTTTTAACATATTTAATAGCTCTAGTAGGAAAGTATCCAGTTTGTTCATGTAATAAATCACCACAAACTAGGAGGAGTCTGTGAGAGACTATAGTATGAGATCTTGACTGAGCTCTACATATATGGCAAAATCTAATTAACCTAATCTAGTGATTAAGTCAATCATCAGCACATGGATCTGAATCAAATTTCTCTCAATCATCCAAGCTAGAAATAACTGATTAGATAATTCATATCTAGCAGTCCAGCTATGTTCTCCATAAAAATCTTTCAAATTGAGCAATATAGAGGAAGAATCCGGACCCTCATGTTGCCTCTATAATTCATTACTCATTGAGGCTAACATAATATACTTGACAATCATACTATTATTTTGTCACACCTTATTAGTGGCTTTCTCCTCCTTCGAAGCATCTTCACTGACTGGAACAGGGTCAAGTGTATCCAGAATATAAGATAATTTTTCTTGCACAAGCACTATGTACAAGTTTTTCAACCAGTCCACATAATTGGGAACAGTCAATTTATTTGTATCAAGGATGCATTGCAATGAGAGTGAAGAAGCCAATATGCAGATAGCTTAATCTACATAAATTAAGAACCCTAATATATACAGACCACTGACATGTATAACTAGATGAGATCTTTTATTCTAGTTATTACTCTCACTATTTTACCATATGCCATAGCCCTCCCTATGGCATGCGAGAAAATCCTAAACTGGTTTCTTAGTGGGGTAAAGATCTTTATTCCTCAAAAAAATCTTGTGAACAGCACAAAAAACTTCAATGAGTTCAAAGGTAGGAAAACCTATCCAATTGCATTTTTTTATAATTCTCAACATAACTTGCCTCTAAAACATTCATAGTTTTATGGATAGCATAATAAACTATAATGTTTTAGTTAAGCCAAACCCTTCATTTCCATATAGTCATATTTGAAAATAATAATACTCTTATGGATAGCACAATAAAGTAATAAAAAATCAAATATACCATAAGCATTTTAAAATGCACCAAAATATTATCATATTAGTCTCCATGGTAAGTTTTGTGGATAGCACAATAAACTTACAATGGTTCTTAAAATAATAATTATCTTAGCAT
Source organism: Cocos nucifera (assembly GCA_006176705.1). Classification (NCBI taxonomy): domain Eukaryota; kingdom Viridiplantae; phylum Streptophyta; class Magnoliopsida; order Arecales; family Arecaceae; genus Cocos; species Cocos nucifera. The sequence goes on along the minus strand of QRFJ01000337.1, from coordinate 606,208 downwards.
GAAGAAAGGCTTATGTAGTGTCCTGATCATATGCATTTTCAATTCAAGATTTTAATTGAATCAAATTGGCTAGATAAGTATGAGAGAGGTAGGAGGCCTTTGTTCTTGCCTTAGGCACCAATAAAATTCGCCAGATAAGTAACAAACCTAATTAATAAACCATGTTTTCTTTATCTTTCTAGAACCACTTTTCTATACACTAATAGACCAATTTATGTCCAGAATGGATTTGCTTTTTAATTTTTAATACTACGACTTAATGTAATTTTTAGTAGGACTTTAAAGATCTCATGTACATCCTTAACAATATTAATACATAAATCTACATGCTGTGTCATGTGAAACATAAAAGATTCATCATTTTAGGATATTTTACAGCATAACGGATAAGTGTTGATATTAATCAGAATGATGAATTAGTTCATCATTCATTGTAATATCTAATCTAAGACATTACATAAAATTGCATAATTAAAATTTTTAAAGGCATGAAACATTAACATGATCATAAGCCATATCATATATAATTGAATCCATAATTCTATCATATATGCACCAAATCATAGCATGCTTTAAATCAATATTAAAAGTATTTATGCATATTGTTGGTGCGAAAAATGGTGCTGACGTCGGAGATTGCTGGAGGTGGAGAAGATGTGGACACTTATGAGTCCTGCAAGATGAAGCTCTAGTCGAAGTTGGCTCCGACAGGATCCTTCGATGGTCAAGTCAGTTCTCTTGGCTAGCAAGAATGTACTCAGGAAGAAAATAAGCAGAGCAGAGAGTTTGTGCTTAGGAAAGAAAACGTATATGGAGGATCCTTTATATAGACGAAGCGTGTAACAAACTGATAGTAACAGCCATAACTACTTACTAGTGGGCCATTCGGGCTATGTAGATTTGCTACAGAGAGTGGATTGTCATTTGTCGTGACTAGCTAGTTTGTTAGAGATCCACAGTAGGAGTTCGAGCAGAATCTCTGCACTCGTATGCAGGCTTATATGTGTTGGGATGAAGAACTCGAGGCTAACTAAACTTAGAGATTGACTGTTACGTGGTAGAGGATAAACTAGACCTAATGGGGCTAATTATAATCTATTGGTGCTTCTTTCGATGATCTGAAGAAGTTCGGCCGGCTAATCAAGGATAGTTTTCTTTGAAAAAATCTGGCTTAAAGGAGTCCGACTGAAAGGAGTCCGGATGGTAGGAGCATGACTGGAGGGAGTGCAGTTGGAAGGAGTTTGGATAGAAGGAGACCATCTAGAAGAAGCACGACTGGAGGGAGCATGGTTGGAAGGAGTTTGGATGGAAGGAGCATGGCTGGAAGAAGTTCGACTGGAAGAAGTCCATCATTTGCAATAGAGAAATTGGATTGTCCCCAAAATTTGCTGTTCATCAGGGTTGAATGGGTTGGGACCTTGATATCAAAGATCATGTTATTCATCCTAGGTTAAAAAGCAAAGTTAATGAAATGGTACTTCTCTTTATTATCCAAGTTCATCTTATCGGACTTTAGCATACTTTTGATAAGTTCTACAGTTAAGAGTTATTGCTGAGAAGATCGACAGATTTTTATAGAATGGAGATCGACTGCTAAGGACCTCGGCAGGGGTTATTTTACCCCCGACACTTATCCTCCTACTCCTAAGTTCAAATTTTGAATGAAGGAAGTACAAAAATTATGGCGGCCAAAGTCCTTTGCTGCTTTCCCGCTCTTAGGAGATGAAAAAATCTTGGCTTTTTTCTTCTAATGCCAAAGCTTCTTAATGGATGAATGATCTGAAGAGACACGTTCCTTTGAAAACTTGTCCAGCGCGGAGCTTTACATATGGTGCAATTATCGCTCTATCAGGTACCGAGGGTGAGCATGATGGATGGGACACATGGTGGATCGGGACTAGCAGAGAATGGCCCACAATCATAACTGCCTCTAGCTTCTCCCTGCTATTTAAACCCTTTCTCCTCTTTCAACCTCTCATTTTCGTCTTAGCTTTCTTTCTTCTTCCTTCACTCCCTACTTGCTTTGCATACCCTGTTCTTCCTCCACTGTGATTTTCCAATCATTGACATCCTCCTCAACTGTCTTTCACCTTTCCAATCATTCTCTCGAGTTCTTCATCCGAAATGGGTTAGTTCCTCATCTCCTTTCTCTCGATTCTTTACTTTTCACCAACTTTTTAGGTCTCTTTGGCTCCTCGGGCGAGTTTCATTATTCTTCCTCTTTCGTATTTTACTATTCTTTTTTCTTGATTTTTTGGGAATTTTTTAGATTTGTTTTGATCAAATGTCTTCGACGGTATCTTGGTCTACCGGTTCTAGGAACCCAATCGACCCGAGTTCCCAAAATCCCAACTCTAGGGTAGAAGCCGAGCATAGGACAGTACCTCATCTAGTTTTTATGCCATAAATCATCCCTTGCTCTCTATGCTCTAAAGACCTTTTTCTAATAAGGATCCAGTACGGGGTGCCCTTGGAGTATGAACTAGAGCTTCCTGGACTGAGTGACCGAGCTTGCACTCCTTCCCTGGGTAACTTTGGTTTGTACACTGAAGCTCTTCGTGTTGGACTTCATCTCCCAATTTCTTCTTTTGTTATAGCTCTTTTTTTATTTCCAGATATTTTTCTTGCTTCCATGGTCTCAAATTTTTTTAGGTTCATCATAGGTTTCCTTTTCCTTTGCATCTCCGTTGAAGTTCGTCCGACCATTTTCTTATTCCGTAACTATTACACCTTCAAACACCATCCTATTGCCAAGGATTGATGGTACTTGTCCCCCCAATTCGATAAGAAGGGGTTACTTAAAGATGCTCCTTTCATTCATCACTGGAAGAGAAAAATTTTCTTTGTTTCATGCCCATCTCTTAGGTTAGGACTTTCTCCCTGGGGTAGTTGAGGGATTTGGTCCGTTGAGCTCCTAATTTGGAGAAGGATGACCTTGATTCCATCAGCAAACTTAGAAATTACCAAGGTCCCCTTCTATCCGAACTCATAAAAGACCAAACTTTGTTCAATTTAGGCCTGAGCCCCTTCAATCCAATAGGTATATTTCTTAATTTCATAAGTTACTTTTTTATCCTTCTTGCTAATTATGATTTATCCCTTATTGTAGAAATGAATGTGGGATAACTTCAGTAGCTCTCCAAGGGGCTACAAGCCCATAAAAGTAAGGGCGCTGCGCCCAGTGAGCCTTCCAAAAAATTAAAGATCAACACCCTAAGCTCCGCTGTGTCCATTGGCATTGTTGACACCCCCACAACTGCTACTACCACTGAGATTATTGCCACCACCAAGATTGTAGCACCTCCAATGTCCTCAAGCCCTCCGACCGAAGTCCAAACTTCTGATTGAGAAAGAAAAGGAGGCAGAAAAGAAGAAGGCAAAGATGGCCTCTCGAAAGATCAAGCATAAGACTCATCTCAGTGAGTCTAATGATTTTGATGAGGATCTAGGAGAAAACCTCTTTCACAACTGAAAAATTATCAATGATCTAATCGATGGGTGCACCTTGGTTGAGGTTGTGGATAAGATTATCGATGCCGACTATGAGCAGTGTACTTGGAGCTCTCTTGGATCCTTTTTGAGGTAACCACCTTATCTCTTTCTTTTGATTGACCTATCTACGAGCTTCTTCATTTGCATAACTCATTTTATCATTTTTGTAGATGGGTCACCAACTGATCGCCAATATTAAGGTGATGAATCATATGAGATTGAAAGTAGTGAAGGCTCAGGAAGATAATCAGATCGAGATCAGTCACCTCCTTAAGGAGAAAGCTGAGGTCGACCATCTCTTTAAGAAGAAAACAACTAAGGTCGAGGGCCTTCAGGAGACAGTCTGAGATGCCGAACAAGCTTCGATGAAAGCAAAGGAGGAGCTAGCCTCAAAGATCGAGAAGAGGAGGAAGATCGAGGTCGAGATGGCGGAGAAGGAATAGCAGACCTTGGCGCGGATTTTGAAGGCCAAGGTTCAGGTGGTAGAGGAGTTTAAGGCCTCATCATAGATGAAGAATATAAAGGTCAAGTTTGCCCAGCTGTTCTTTATCAAGAGATTCGAGCTCTACTAGAAAAATATGGCCAATAAATTTCTTAAGCTTGACCTCAGCTTCCTAGAGGAAGGAGTTTTTGATAGTGAGGCAGGACCATCTACCACAGCTACCAATCTTCCGCCAGTCGATCCTTCTTCTTCTATGCCTCCTATCACATCTGCTCCCTCTGTTGCTAAAGAACCTGCACCAGTTGAGGCTGTGCCGAACTCTTCTACTACTCCTCCAGAGGTTGGAGGTCCTAAATAGTTATATTTTTTTGATTTTTGCCTACTTTCTTCTGTACTCAAGTATATTTTAATTAATGAAAAAAGCATTTTCTTTTACAATACCTTTGTGTTATAATATTTTTATGTATTAAAATGCAGTCTCCTGTTGAAGCTAATCCCTTGCCTCAGGGTGTCCCCTTGAGAGCTTATATAAAAAATTTAAAGAAGGAAGTTTGTTAGCTCAACGAAAGGTTAGGAAAGATGTAAGATGAACTTAAAAAATCAAAAAAAAATTATGCCGATGCTGCTATCAAAATCAATCATCTACATCAACTATCTAGATAACTCCTCAAATAATATAATACTAAGAAATACCATTTGAATAAAGAGCTCGATGAAGTCAAAAAGCATTTAAGTGAGAAGTCTTGGGCTTTGACAGTCAAGGCTAGCTCCCTTTAGGTTGAACTAAAAGCAGCGAAGGAGAGAATTTAGCTACTTGAAAGGAGTTCGACATGGTCTACCGATCGAGAAGAATTTGGTTGGGATTGGTTGAAGAGATTTTCCAAACTCCAAAGCCAATTGAAGGCTATCGAAGACTCATATAACGAATATAGACGTGGCTGGTGTGATCAAGTCATCGATCTCCCAAAAAAGCTTTGAAAGGCTGATGACGAGATCACTCGACTTTGATAGCGGTTGTCTAATAAAGCACAGGCTAGCTCAAGTAAAGATTCAGAGGAGGTTCTTTCTTTAAGGAATACCTTAGGGAACTTGTCAGCAATATATGCAAAGGAAACAGTCGAGTTGCAACAACTAAAGATCTAGATGACCTATCAACTGAAGGAGAAATTTTGATTTCCCGGGTCAGGTTCGTTCAGATCTGATTGGATCAAGAGAGATATTTCAAAAATTTTTCTTATAAATCTAGATCAGATCTGAGATATTTTAGATTTAATTTTATAGATCTAATAAATAAAAATAAAAATAAATTAAATTAAATCTGATTTAATTTGTACCTTGATGTTGAGTAATTAGATTATCCTTTGATGATCCTGCTGATTGCCTGAGGTTCTGGATCTAGCCACGCAAGTGCCTGACTTCTACTGGTATCCATTTAGATTGGATCTAGAGATCTTCTTCTTCTTTATCACCTCTCTAAATATCAAATCTGGATTTAATTTAGAGAATCTTCAAAACTTCTTTTGAAGATCTAGAATCGTCTTTTGCAGTAGTGCTGTCTTCTTTCTTTCTCGTCACATTTCTCTTGCTTGGATCGCACCAAACTGGAGCCCAAATCTCCTAGGGTGTGGAGAGGAGAGAGAGGACCAGAAGATGGCATGGAGGAGGGAGAAGGGCAGCCTTATGGTGTGGGCTAAGAGAGAACTTCTTGAAAGCTAGGCGTAAATAGGGTTTATATAGACCCTACTGCGCCATACAGTGCCACATCATCTCAGCCAATCACGTCGTTTCATGCAATCAGATCTAAATCTGATTGATGGGATGACATCATCTAATCCAATCAGATGAGAGCCCCCACAAATCATCCTTAGGTGGTGCCAAAACTAGTCAAAGCTGAGTCTTAGGCGCCTACCTAAGCTGATTCCAAGAAGCAACCTGGAGTCCCATTCGTATGGGACTCCAAGCGTTCCTATCCATGGGCGCATGCCTCCCTAGGCATGCACCCTATCTTTTTCAATTTCTAGTAAGGGGACAAGCTTCTATCTACTCTCCTATGGGTGCATGATATATGAGCAGATGTCTAAGTATCAAAGATCAACGTTTGACCAAAGTCAAAAGATAAGAATAAGCAGGTGACGGAAATTGGTAGGTGTTGTCTCCAATTTATCTCATAAATTAAGACAACCTTTTTTTGACTTGGACAAGATTCGGTCAAATCAAGTAAAGGTCCCTGAGTGAGCACCAACATATTTGGCTCAGTCAAGATAACTTTTAATGATAGTAGAAGGAGAACATTAGGCTCAATCATGTGTTAGCATGATTTTCTTGAACCTAATTGAATCTAATTCAAATCAATTAAACTAGGTTAGTCCAATTGATGATATCTAGATCCAAACCCTTATTTGTGTGATCCAGTTAGATTCAGTTCTGTATGGTAATAGAATATGTCATGATCTCTATCATCGTCATCATCGAAATACCTTTCAATGGATCAGAACTCTTCTGATTCAGACAACTAGAATGATTGATCATCTAAATCATTCTAATTGCTCCCAAAGTCCACCAGTGACACCTAGCAGTATATGGTGGCAACCCATCAAAACTAAAAATGAACCTCTCGATGCAACTACCTATATAATCATGTTCTTCTATCTTGAGCCCTGATCAGATTAGGGTAAGGTGAACTCATCAAACCCTAATTTCTGTCATATGATTTAATCATTCGATTCAAGTCCAATGTGAAAACTTTAATAAAAACTCTTTCTATTATTTCACTCTACCATGGCCATGGGCTTATGGAATTGATTCTCATGATTATCATAGGGCTGCTCCTCATCCACCGAGGTAGATAGATTTCCTCTTGGTGCAATCCAATTCCTATAATGAATATGCTATAGCCAACATACACCTCAGAATTTTGAATGGCTAAGAGATCGAGTCATGGCGTAGTCAAACTATAACACCCTTAAGGTGAACTGTCAATGCATCTCAGGTCAAAGAACTAGACACACCACTATAGCTTCGAGTCAGTCATCGATGAGAAGGTAGACTTCCTTATGATTGCTCGAGGTGGTCACACTTAGTGCCCTCATTTTCTAATGAGTACCTGTACTCTCACTCCGATATCTCTACACCGTAGACTCAAGACTGATCTACCATAAAGAAGCGATTGTACACCAATCTTCTGGATCAATCACCATCTTCATGATGATCCTACGGTCGGGAGCATTTTATGAGTTCATAACGAAAATTCATATCTTAAATTTTCAACTCTTGAAAATATGAATTATCATTACCATTAACTCAAGGGATGTATCACAAACACTAAATACACATTTGTGATAGAAAAATAACCCATTTTTTTATTTACAGTCAAAATTATAATTTTGCCTCTAGAAGTGTTTTAAAAGTGTCGATCAATTCTGACTTCTAGGGCACACAAATCTAACAAACTCCCACTTGACCTAAAGCCAATTGGCTACAAATCTAAGTCCTATCTTCTCAAGGTGGGCTTCAATCTTTTGCTGGCCTAATGGCTTTGTAAGTGGGTCTACCACCTTGTCTATGGAGTCGACTCTCTTGACCGTGACGTAACCCTTCTCGAGGTAATCACGGATGAGGTGGTATCGCTGCTCGATGTGCTTTGATTTCTAGTGAGACCTCGGCTCCTTAGCAAGGGCTATGGCACCATTGTTGTTGCAGTATAGAGGAATGGCATCTGATGGCATCACTTCGATCTCTACGACAAACTTCTTGTATCAGAATACCTCCTTCGCAGCTTCTGACGTAGCAATGTATTTTGCTTCCATGGTGGAATCTGCTATCACTGTCTACTTGAAACTTTTTCAACTGACAGCTCCACCATAACATACAAATAGACTGCCAGATGTCGACTTTCAATCATCTACATTGGACATAAAGTCCGAGTCTATATATCCCTGGACTTGGAGTTCTCCATTACCAAAGATCAACAACATATCCTTAGTTCTTCTCAAGTACTTAAGGATACATTTCACAGAAGTCCAGTGTTCTTCATCTAAATTCGACTGATATCTACTCGTGACACTCACAGCATGGGCTATATCAGGTCGTGTACATAACATGGCATACATGAGGCTTCTTATTGTTGAAGCATAAGAGATCTTGCTCATGCATTCTATTTCCTCAGGTGTGCTAGGACACATCTTCTTGGAAAGATGAATACCATGTCTGAAGGGTACTTAATCCCCTCTTAGAGTTTTTCATACTAAACCTCTTTAGTACTTCCTCTATGTACATTTTCTATGAAAGTCCTAGCATCCTATTCGGTCTATCTCCTATAGACCTTAATTTCCTAGAATAAAGGATGCTTCACCTAGGTCTTTCATGGAGAATTCTTTAGACAACCACATTTTAACTGTGGTCAATATGGAAATATCATTCTCCAATAAGGAGGATGTCATCCACGTACAATACGAGGAAGACAACAGCGCTCCCACTGATCTTTTTGAAGACATAAGGCTTCCTCATTTTTTATGAAACCAAATAATTTTATCACATCATTGAAATGAGTGTTCCAGCTTCCGAGATGCTTGCTTAAGTCCATATATGGACCTTTGCAGCTTGCAAACCTTGTGATCAGTATCACTGGATGTGAAATCTAGCGGTTGTTCCATATAGATATCTTCCTCAAGATATCCATTTAAGAATATCGTTTTCACATCCATTTGCCATATTTCATAATCGAAATAGGCTGCAACAGGCAAGCAATGTGCGGATGGATTTTAGCATAGCCACTGGGCAAAAAGAAGGTATCCTGATAGTCAATGCCTTCGCATTGACTATAACCTTTTGCCACTAGTCTAGCCTTGAATGTCTCCACATTTTCCATCTGCACCAATCTTTCTCTTGAAGATCCATTTACACCCAATAGGTACTATACCTTCTGGTGGATCTACCAAGGTCCAGACTTGGTTTGAGTGCATCGAGTCAATTTCTGACTTCATTGCCTCTTGCCTCTAGCCATTTCTCAGGAGTCGATATCTGATATCGCCTCATTGTAGGTTTTGGGATCATCACCATGAGCACCATTACCTATGAGGAACATTTTTCTCTACATTCCTCTGAAATAATACCTAAGTATCTCTTCAGGGGGACGGAAAAAATCTCTTTCCGATCTACGAGGTGGAGGAGGTAGTGTTCTTATTGGCTCAACCTGATTTGGTTCCAATTGGTCCTTAGCTCGTTGCTACTTGTGAGACTTTCTCATCAAGCTTGAATCTGCTTTCCAATGCCGCTATCTTGAATAAACTATTTTTCAAGAAAGATGGCATGTCGACTCACAATCACATTGTGGTCTTCTGGAATGTAGAAATAGTATCCTAATGACTCTTTAGGATATCCTATGAATCGAGCTCTAAAGGACCTAAACTCTAACTTGTCCGCTTGTTGTCTTTTGACATGAGCCGGACAACCCCAAATTCTGAGATGACTCAGACTTGGTTTCTTACCATGCCATATCTCATACGGTGTGGTAGGAACGGTTTTAGAGGGAACCCTATTCAGTAGATAAATTGAAGTTAACAATGAGTGTCCCCAAAGAAAATCAGGGAGGTCTGTGAAGCTCATCATGGATCGAACCATATCCAATAGAGTCCGATTTCTCCGTTCTGAAATTCCCGTTGAGTTGAGGTGTTCCTGGTGGAGTCCATTGAGAGACTATGCCATTTTTCTTGAGATAGTCTAGGAATTCTCGGCTAAGGTATTCACCTCCTCGATCTGATCGAAGAACCTTAATGGGTTTTTCAGTTTATTTTTCTACTTCATGTCTGAATTCTTTGAACTTTTCAAAAGCTTCAGACTTGTGTCTCATAAGATACACATACCCATACCTAGACAGATCATCGGTAAAGGTAATGAAGTAGACAAAATTGCCTCTAGCCGGCACATCAAATGGGCCGCACACATCAGTATGTACTAGGGCAAGGAGATCTGTGGCCCTCTTCCCCATGTCCTAACAAAAGGGAGTTTAGTCATTTTGCCTTGAAGACAAGATTCACAAGTTGGATATGACTCGAAAGTCAATGGACTCAATAGCCCATTTTTCTCCAATTTGTTGATCCTATCTTCTGCTATATGACCTAATCTCAGGTGCCATAGATATCTATCATTTGGACTATCCCTAGGTCGTTTGGCATTCACGTTTTGCTCGATAGTTAGAATAGGTACATCAATATGTAGCTGATAAAGACCATTAATAAGGAAACCATTTGCAATTTTATTTCTTTCATAAAGAATGTTACAATGGTCCTTAAAGAAGGTAATCACATAGCCTTCTAGTGCTAAGCATGAAACAGAAATCAAATTCCTGCTAGCTGCAGGCACATAATAACAGTCTTTCAAAACTAAGTCTAAACCAGATGGTAATCGAAGAGGGTATGTTCCCACGGCTACTGCAGCAACTCTTGCTCCATTACCGATGCGTAGGATCATGTCTCCATCCCTCAGCCTCCTGCTATCCTCAAGACCCTGCATGGAAGTGCACAGATGAGCACTAGAACCAGAGTCAAGCACCCAACTGGATGCAGAAGAAACCGTAAGGTTAGACTCAATAACGAGCATACCTCCAGAAGGACCTTCCTTCTTGTTCTTCAGGGTGGCCAGGTAAGTAGGGCAGTTCCGCTTCCAATGGCCGTCGCTGTTGCAATGGAAACACTTTCCTTTGACATCGGCCTTCTTCTTCGCTTCTGCCTTCTTTCTTCTTTTCTCCTTCCATCCTTCTGCTTTTTCACAGACTTCTTTTTCTTTCCATAAGACTTTCTTTTGGAAGAAGTCCATTCCATAGCAAGAACTGAGCCTTTAGAACCTTTCATAGAAAGCTCAGCGGTAACCAGCATATTCATTAATTCGGCCAAGGAATTTTGAAGTTTATGCATGTGGTAATTCATGATGAATTGCCCATATGCATCAGTCAAGGATTGCAGAATAATATCATTCTGCAGATCCAAGTCTAACTTCACACCGAGCTTCTCAAGCTCTTCCATGTCCTTGATCATCATCAGACAGTGATCTTGGACTGACTGCCCATCACGCATCTTAGCCTTAAAAAGTCATTTCGTGACTTGATACTTTGGCTGCGCGACTCTGTTCACCAAACATCTCCTGCAGGTGAGCCAACATTTGGCGAGCAGTCCCGATATCTTCATGTTGGCGCTGGAGCTCATCAGACATCGAGCCCAACATGTAATATCTGGCCTTATTATCTTCGTCTATCCATTTTTTCAGAGACGCTCTCTGTTCAGTGGATGGACGGGCTGGTAAGGTGGGAGGGTCCTGGTCCAATACATGGGTTAACTTCTCGAAACCCAAAATAATTTTGTAGTTCCTGAGCCAATCTTTATAATTGGGTCCAGGTCAGTCTATGTGTGTCCAGGATACGTGCCAATGGGTTGGACGCAGACATTTTTCTGTAGAGAGTCAAAGATTCTAGTTAGATACTGTAATTATGACTTGACCAATTTATTTAGAAATTTTATTTTTAAACAAATTAGCTCCCACTATTTTCTCGGATCCCTACACTCCCTCTGTAGAGATGCAAAAATCTCCATGATTAATGATTTCTAGTGGGTGGTGCGGTCTCACCAACTGACTCATCACCTCACCTAACAGTTATTGGTGATGGGTTAGCCAATGAGTGAACAACTCTTGTTCAATGATTCTCTAATCATGGTGCACCCAAACTTGGTCTCTAATTCATGAATCTCACCGTATCCAAATATTGATCCACTCCTTAGTTAAGTCAGACCCACCATTTGCATAGACTGGATTCCTAATTGAGTCTCTCACCGTATCCAAATATTGAGCCCAACTCATCCTCCAGCCCATAGCATCCAATGCCTAATAGACATGGTTGCATCTTCCCGGTGCAACTGAGCCACTGTATCCAGCCGAGAACAATCAACCCCGGGAAGGGCCCGCACATCTACAATGGTGGAAGACCTCAGACTTAATCTTTTCTTAGGGAGAATTGATTCAGGTCTCATTAAACTAGACTTGTCATAGTCATAACAATTATGACTAACCTAGTGGCATGGGTTAGCTCGGATTATTGACCACCTCAGATCAGAACTGTGTCAACAGATATGGCCAGGTAAGTGAGATCCGGTGGAAGGAATATGCCATTAACTCGTACAAGAATGCATTCAGGTCGAGTAGCTTCCAATTAAAAATCAGTCGGTCGTATGTGCCAAACTTACCTTAGACACCAAATTGTTGAGCAGAACCAATTGGGTTAGCCTACAATCCAGACTCTAACCTCTGAGCCTAATTAGGTCTTGCTTGATCGTGACTCGATCTTGACCCAGACTTAATCCTATTAGGCTGGTCAATTTAAGCATTGTTGATCCCATCTAACCAACTCTTGATTCGGTTTGATCAACCGCTTAGACCTAATTGAGCTACCCAAGCCCGAACCCAGTATTATGAATATGTCTTAGATCTAAAATTCTCAATTTTAGATCCTAATTAATATTTCATAATCTTAATTCTTAATTAAGTAGGGTTCATAAACAAAATATGCACAATAAATCCTAGGGTTTCAGGATCTAGGGTTTTGCAGAAAGTAAGTTTTGGATTTCTGATTAAGGACGAACGTGCAGCACCCCTACACATCATAAGAACACCCCATCGAATGGGAAGAGAGGGCCTTTAAACCCTTCTTCATTCTTATGACCGGACGGCCAAGAGGAATGCCTTAATCAGGAACATGCAATACTACAAAATAGTTTTAGATCTATATCATATATCTCATATACAAATTAGATCTAATCATGGCATATTTTGCATACATCTCATGTATCGAATCATGCATATTTTTAGATCTAAATTATCTCATAATAATCTAAAAAATTAGATTTAAATTGATCTAATCAAAATAAATTCTAATCTAGATAATTATGTAGAACTATTCTACAACTAGTCTAGACATGCATCAATCATATCTCATATGATGTTTAAAATTAAATAATTTTATTTTTACTATTTTTTAGATGTTATTATAATAATTATAATATCAAAAAATAGTAAATAAATAGATCTAAAATATGATTTAATCAAATTAAATTAAAAACATGCAAGACTATTCTATAGAACTATTCTATTTTAGAACTAGTCATGCATATTTTCTAATCTTAGATCCAAATCATTTAATTTTAATTTTTTTGATTTTAGATCTGATCACATCTCATGTGACATCTAAAATCTACTTATTTTTTAATTAAAATAAATTTAAAATTAGATCTAAATACTTTTAGAACCTTGGCTCTGATACCAGTTGAAGGAAAAATCCTGATTTCTCGGATCAGATTCGTTTAGATCTGATTGGATCAAGAGAGATATTTCAAAAATTTTTCTTATGAATCTAGATTATATCTAAGATATTTTAGATCTAATTTTATAGATCTAATAAATAAAAATAAAAATAAATTAAATTAAATCTAATTTAATTTGTATCTTGATATTGGGTAATCAGATTATCCTTTGATAATCCTGTTGATTACCTGAGGTTCTGGATCTAGCTACGCAAGCGCCTGACCTCTATCGATATCCATTCAAGCTACATCTAGAGATCTTCTCCTTCTTTATCACCTCTCCAAATATCAGATCTAGATCTAATTTAGAGAATCTTTAAAACTTCTTTTGAAGATCTGGAATCATCTCTTGCAGTAGTGCTGCCTTCTTTCTTTGTCATCACCTCTCTCTCGCCTGGATCGCACCAAACTGGAGCCCAAATCTCCTTGGGCATGGAGAGGAGAGAGAGGACCAGAAGATGGCATGGAGAAGAGAGAGGGGTAGCCTTGGGGCATGGGCTAAGAGAGAACTTCTTGAAAGCTAGGCGCAAATAGGATTTATATAGATCCTGCTACGCCATGCAGTGCCACATCATCCCGGCTAATCACGTTGCTTCGTGCAATCATATCTAAATTTTATTGATGGAATGACATCACCTGATCTAATTACATGAGAGCCCCCTCAAATCATCCTTAGGTAGCACCAAGACTGGTCAAAGCTAAGTCTTAGGTGCCTACCTAAGTTGATTCTAAGAAGCAACCTAGAGTCCCATCCATATAGGACTCCAGGCATCCCTATCCATAGGCGCATGCCTTCCTAGGCATGCACCCTCTCCTTTCTAATTTTAAGCAAGGGGACAATCCCCTATCTGCTCTCCTATGGGTGCATGATATATGGACAGATGTCTAAGTATCAAAGGTCAACATTTGACCAAAGTCAAAAGATAAGAATTAGCAGGTGATAAAAATTGGCAGGTGTTGTCTCCAATTTATCTCATAAATTAAGACAATCCTTTTCTGATTTGGACAAGCTCCAGTCAGACCAAGTAAAAGTACCTAAGTGAACACAAACATATTTGGCTCAGTCGAGATAACTTTTAATGATAGTAGAAGGAGAACATTAGGCTCAATCGTGTGCTAGCACGATTTTCTTGAACCTAATTGAATCTAATTCAAATCAATTGAACTAGGTTAGTCCAATTGATGATATCCAAATTCAAACCCTTGTTTGTGTGATCCAGTTAGGTTCAATTTTGTATGGTAATGGGATATGTCATGATCTCTATTATCGTCATCATCAAAATACCTTCCGATAGATCAGAACTCTTCTTATTCAGATAACTAGAATGATTGATCATCTAAATTATTCTAATTGCTCCCAAAGTCCACCAGTGACACCTAGTAGTATATGGTGGCAATCCATCAAAATTGAAAATGAACCTCTTGGTGCAGCTGCCTGTGTAATTAAGTTCTTCTATCTTAAGCTCTGATCAGATTAGGGTTAAGGTGAACTCGTCAAACCCTAATTTCTATCCTATTATTTAACCTTTTGATTCAAGTTCGATGTGAAAACTTTAATAGAAACTCTTTCTATTATTTCACTCTGCCATGGACATGGGCTTATAGACTTGATTCTCATGATTCTCATAGGGCTGCTCCTCATCCATTGAGGTAGATAGATTTCCTCTTGGTGCAATCCAATTCCTATAATAAACATACTATAGCCAACATACACCTTATGATTCCGAATGGCTAGGAGATCGAGTCATGGTGTAATCAAACTATAGCATCCAAAAGGTGAACTGTCGATGCACCTCAGGTCAAAGAACCAGACACACCACTATAGCTTCAAGTCAGTCATCGATGAAGGTAGACTTTCTTATGACTGCTCGAGGTGGTCACGCTCAGTACCCTCGTTCTCTAACGAGTACCTGTACTCTCGCTCTGATGTATCTACACCATAGACTCAAGACTCATCTACTATAAAGAAGCGATTGTACACCAACCTTCCAGATCAATCACCATCCTCATGATGATCCTATGGTCGGAAGCATTTTATGAGTTAATAATGAAAATTCATGTCTTAAATTTTTAACTCTTGAAAATATGAATTATCATTACCATTAACTCAAGGGATGTATCACAGACACTAAATACACATTTATGATAGAAAAATAATTTATTTTTTTATTTATAATTAAAATAATAATTTTGCCCCTAGAAGTATTTTACAAGTGTCGGCCAATTCTGGCTTCTAGGGCACATAAATCTAACATCAAGAAGGCACCATCAAGGATGTTGAAGTTGAATCTATAGTTCTTAGAAAGAGATTGGGAGAGATAGAGCAAGAGTCATGTAAATGGGAAAGGATGTTGAGGGAGAGCCTGGCAGCAAGGAAGAGACTCAACGAGAAAATAGAAGGCCTAAAACTCTTCCTTCTAATGGCTGGAGTTGGTAGTCCAAAGTCCAACTCTGAGTAGGACTTTATCTTCTTCTTCTTTTCAATAATCGGACTTGATGTCTCTTGTAACAAACTTTTCTAAGTATAATGAAAGGATATTTTTTTTAGTTACCTTCGTGTGTTGCCTCCATTTCATGCTTATTGAGCCCATTTTCTCTCTTTCTTTTTTTGTTGGATGCCATCTTAGAATGATTATTTCTGCTCCATGGCTTGTATGTTTGTCTCTCTTGCTTACAAACAAGGGCCTTCAAACTTAAACAGAGGTAAATACGCTCTTGCCTTGGTATCGAAAGTCGTCGTGTCCATAGGTAGCTTCTTGTTTCTAAGATTCAAAGCTTTCAATCTATGTGGGGATGAGGCTCTCTGGTTTTCATTACAGTCAATCATGATCCTTGTTTGTACAGAATCAACCTCCTTCCTTGAATAACTAGAAGTTTTTATCCTTGTTAGGATGAGGTCCTTCTATTCCTAACATGATGAGCTTTTACTCTTGTTAGAATGAGGTCCTCCTCCTATCCCTAATATGATTGCTGGGGCATGAAAGGATCATTGAAAGAGCCTCTTTCCTTTTTTCTATGTCAAGATGAGGTCCTCCTCCTATTCCTGATATGATAGACAAGGTTCTCCTTCTGTTTCTAACAAGATCACTAGAGCACAAAAGGATGGTTGAAAGGGCCTCTCTCCTTTTTTTCATGTCAGGATGAGGTCCTCCTATTTCTAACAAAGTGGGCTTTTATCCTTGTTAGGATGAGATTCTCCTCCTATTCCTAACAAGGCCATTGGGGCATAAAAGTGTTAGATGTGTCCCCTAGAAGTCAGATTGGCTAAACACTTGTAATATACTTCTAAGGATAATTTTATAATTTTAACTATAAATTAATAAAAAGATTATTTTCTATCACAGTGTATATTTAAAGTGTCTATGATACATTCTTTGAGTTAATGGTAATGACAATTCATATTTTTAAGAGTTGAAAATTTGAGAAATGACTTTTCATAATTAACTCATAAACAGCTCCCGACCGTAGGATCATCACGAGGATGGTGATCGATCCAGAAGGTTGGTATACGATCACTTTCTTAAGATAGATGTATCTTGAATCTATAGTATGGAGATACTAGAGTGAGAGTACAGATATTTGTTAGAGAACGAGGGCACTGAGCATGACCACCTCGAGCAGTCATAAGAAAATCTACCTTCTCGTCGATGATTGACTCGATGTTGCAATGGTATGTCTGGTTTTTTGATCTAAGGTGCCTTGATAGTTCACCTTGAGGGTGTTATAGTTTGACTATACCATAACTTGGTCTCTTAGCCATTCAAAATTCTGAGGTGTATGTTGACTATAGCATGTTCATTGTAGGAATTAGATTGCACCAATAGAAGATCTATCTACCTCGGTAGATGATGAGCAGCCCTATGATAATCATGAGATTGAGTCCTTAAGCCCATGGCCATGGTCGAGTGAAGATGATAGAAAGAGTTTCTATTAGAGTTTTACGTTGGACTCGAATCGAATGGTTAATTTATATGATGGATATTAGGTTTGATGAGTTCACCTTAATCCTAATCCTATCAGGGCTGATGATAGAAGAACCCAATCACATAGATAGCTACACTGAGAGGTTCGCTTTTGATTCTAATGGATTGTCACCATATACTGCTAGGTATAACTAATGGATTTTGGGAGCAATTAGAATGATTTAGATAATCATTCATTCTAATTATATGAATCAGAAAAATTCTGATCCATCGAAAGGTGTTTCGATGATGTTGATAATAGAAATCATGACATGTCTCATTACCATACGGAACTTAACCTAACTAGGTCACACAAACAAAGGTTTGGGTTTAGATACCATCAATTGGACTAACCCAGTTCAGTTGATTTGGATTAGATCTAATTAGGTTCAAGAAAATCATGCTAGCACATGATTGAGCCTAACATTCTCCTTTTTGTAATCATTTTGGTTCGTCTCGATTAAGCCAAATTTATTTGGGCTCACTTAGGAATCTTATCTTAGTCTGACTGAAGCTTATCTAGATCAGAAAAGGTTTGTCTTAATTTATTAGATGGATTTAAGGCAACACCTGCCAAATCCTATCATCTGCTAATTCCTGTTTCTGGACATAGATCAATAGTTAATCCTGAACACTTGGACATAGGGCCATGTGTCATGCACCTATAGGAGAGCACCTGGGGATCTTGTCCCCCTACTAAAAGAGATAAGAGAGAGGGCACACGCCACCCTAGGCGTGCACCCCATATGGATAAGAGATGGAGTCCCATATAGATGGGACTCTAGGGTTTTTTAATGGGTTTAAATACCTAGGCGCCAAAGACTTTTGCTTTATCCAGTCTTGGCGCCACCTAAGTAGATTTTTGAGGGACTCTTATCTGATTGGATCAGATGATATCATTCCATCAATTAGATTTAGATCTAATTGAATGAAGGTCTCTGATTGGTCGAGATGATGTGGCACTGCATGGCGCAACAGGATCTATTTAAACCCTATCTGCGCCTAAAGTTTAGAACACTTGCATAATTCCCATACCCCAAGGCTGCCTTTCTCTTCTTTCCATACCCCATCTGATCCTCTTTCTCCCCTCTCCATGCCCAAGGAGTTGGGCATAGGTTCAAGTACCATCCAAGGAAGAAAGGCGTTCAGATTAGGAAGAAGGCAGCATTGCTGAAAAAGACGACCGCTGCTTCTTCAAAAGAAGTTTTGAAGAACTTTAAGATCAGATCCAGATCTAACTTTTGAAGAGATGATTCAAAAGGAGAAGACCTCTAGATCCTATCCTAATAGACATTGGTAGAGGCCAGGTGCGTGCGTGGCTCCTTCCAGAACCTCAGGATCAATCATGATCATCACAGGATAATCTGATTTCCCAAAACAAGATATAAAATTAAATTAAATTTTATTTTATTTTTATTTTTAATATTAGATCTATAGTATCAGATCTAAGATGTCTCATATTTGATTAGGATCATAAAAAAAATTTTAAAATATTTCTTCAGATCTAATCAGATCTGAACAATCCTGTGCTAGAAAAATAGGATTTTTTCTTCAACTAGTATCAGAGCTGCATTCGCAGTTCATTAGATCTAGTTTAGATCTAATTTAATTTTTATTTATGATCTGATATTAAAAAATTTTAGATATCACATCAGATGTGATTAGATCTAAAATTAAAAAATTAAAATTAGAATGATTTAGATCTACAATGTATGAGATGCATGACTAGACTAGGTATAGGTTAGTTCTATGTATAGTCTAGCATAATCATATTTTTAATTTGATTAAAAATGATTTAGATCTATTTTTTTGAAATTATAATTATTATAACAAGATCTAAAAAGTAGAAAATAAAGTTTTAATTTTTTTTATATGAGATATGAAAGACTCATGCTTAGACTAGTTATAGAATAATTCTATAAAATAGCTAGAATAGTTTTGTTTGATGTGATCAAATTTAAATTCTATTTTTCAGATATTATATATGATATATTAGATCTAAAAGCATGCATGTTTAATTTAGTTATGAAACATGAGATGTATGTAAAATATGTATTAGTTAGATCATTAATTGTATATGAGATATATGATTTAAATCTAACTAGTTTTGTAGTAGAAATTATATTTCTGATTAAGACGTTCTCCTTGGCCGTCCGATAATAAGAACAAAATAGGATTTAAAGACTCTCTCCTTCCATTCAATGGGGTGCTCTTATGATGTGTACGGGTGCTGTGCATTTGTTCTTAATCAAAAATCAAAACTTATTTTTCTACAAAATCTAAGATCCTGAAATCCTAGAATTTTATTATAAGTTTTGTTCATGAACCCAAAACTTACTTGAGAATTAAGATTATTAAATTAATTAGATCTAAAAATTATGAATTTTTAGATTTAAGACATATTCATAAAATTGGATTCGGGCTTGGATAGCTCAATTAGGTCTAGCGGTTAATCAAATTGAATCAAGAGTTGGTTAGGTGGGATCAAAGAAAGCTTAGTTTTGACCAGCCTAATAGGATTAAGTCTAGATCAAGATTGAATCACATTGAGATCTGACTCAATCAAGTCAAGACCTAATTTTGCTTTGCAATTCGAGTCAGAATTGTAGGTTAACCCACTTGGTTCTGATTCGATAATTTGATGTCTAAGGTAAGTCTGACAAATACGATCGACTGATTTTTAATTAGGAGCTACTCAACCTGAATGCATTCTTATCGAGTTAATGGCATATCCCTTCCACCAGTCTTATTTACCTGACATTTGTGTCAACCCAGATCTGATTTGAGGTGGCTAACAATTTGAACCAACCCATGCCACTAGGTTAGTCATAATTATTATGTCTAAGTCAAGTCAAGTTTAAAGAGACCTAAATTAAATCTTTTCAAGAAAATATTAAGTCTAAGATCTTCCACCATTGTAGATGTGCGGGCTCTTCCTGGGATTGATTGTTCTCAGCTGGATATAGCAGTTCAGTTGTACTGGGAAGATGCAACCATGTCATTAGGCATTGGATGCTATGAATTGGAGGATGGGTTGAGCTTAATATTTTGAATAGGATGAGGGATCCAATCATAAATCCAATTCATGCAAATGATGGATCTGACTTAACTAAAAAGTGGATCAATATTTCGAACATGGTGAGATTCATAAATTAGATACTAGGTTTGGGTGCATCATGATTAAAGAATCATTAGACAAGAGTTGTCCACTCATCGATTGATCCATCACCAATAACTGTTAGGTGAGGTGATGAGCCAGTCGGTGGGACCGCACCATCCATTAGAAATCAATAATCATGAAGATTTTTGTATCACTACCAAGAAAATGTAGGGATCCTAATAAATAGTGGAAGCCTAATTTATTTAAAAATAAAACTCAAAAATAAATTGATTAAGTCTAATTATAAAATCTAACTAAAAATTTTGACTCTTTATAGGAAGATGTCTGCATCCAACTCACTAGCCTGTATCTTGGACACCCATAGACTGATCGAATCTAACTACAAGGATTGGCTTTGAAACTTCAAAATTATTTTGGGTTTTGAGAAGTTGACTCATATATTGGAATAGGATCCTCCCACCTTACCAGTCCATCCATCCATTGATCAAAGAGCATCTCTCGAGAAGTGGATGGATGAAGATAACAAAGCTAGGTATTATATATTAGGCTCAATATCTGATGAGCTCCAACACCAACATGAAGACATTAAGACTAGCCGCCAAATGTTGGCTCACTTGCAAGAGTTATTTGGTGAATAGAGTCGCACTGCCAAATATCAAGTCACTAAGAGACTGTTTAAGGTTTAGATGCATGATGGGCAGTCAGTCCAAGATCATTGTCTAATGATGATCAAGGACTTAGAAGAGCTTGAGAAGTTTGATGTCAAGTTAGATCAGAATCTGTAGATTGATATAATTCTACAGTCCTTGACTGATGCATATGGACAGTTCAGAATATCTTGGCTGAACTCATAAACATGCTGGTTACTATTGAGCTTTCTATGAAAGGTTCTAAAGGCTCAGGACTTGCTGTGGAGCGGACTTCTTTCAAGAAAAAATCTTTTGAAAAGAAGAAGAAGTCCGTGAAGAAGCAGAAGGTGGATGGTGAAAAGAAAAAGAAGGCAGAGCTGAAGAAGAAGGCTACTGACAAAGAAAAATATTTTTATTACAATACTGACAGCCATTGGAAGCAGAACTATCCTTTATACCTGGCTAGCCTGAAGAACAAGGAGATAGGTCCTTCTAGAGGTATGCTCATTATAGAATCTAATCTTACAGTTTCTTTTGCATCCAGTTGGGTGCTTGACTCTGGTTCTAGTGCTCACTTGTGCACTTCTATGCAGGGTCTTGAGCATAGCAGGAGGCTGAGGGATAGTGAGATGATCCTACATGTCAAAAATGGAGCAAGAGTTGCTGTTGTAGCCATGAAAATCTATCCTCTATGATTACCATCGGGATTAGATTTAGTTCTTAGGAACTATTTTTATGTGCTTGCAGCAAGTAAGAATTTGATTGCTGTTTCATGTTTAGCACAAGAAGGCCATGTAATTAGTTTTTTTAAGGACCATTATAATATTCTTTATGATAGAAATAAAATTGTAAGTGGTTTTCATATAAATGGTCTCTACCAGTTACATATTGATGTTTCTATTTTCAATATCGAGTAAAACGTGAATGCCATAGAATCAAAGCGATCTAGGGATAGTCTAAATGATAGGTATCTTTGGCATCTTAGGCTAAGTCATATAGCTGAAGACAAGGTTAACAAATTGGAGAAATCTAGGCTATTTAGTTTATTGACTTCTGAGTCATATTTGATTTGTGAATCATGCCTTCATGGCAAAATGACCAAGCTTCCTTTTGTAAGACATGGGAAAAGGGCCACAGACCTACTTGCTTTAGTACATACTGATGTATGCAGTCCATTTGATGTGCCAGTCAGGAGCAATTATATCTACTTCATCACCTTTATCAATGATTTGTCTTGGTACGAGTATGTGTATTTGATATGACACAAGTCTGAATCTTTTGAAAAGTTCAAGAAATTCAGACTCAAAGTAGAAAAATAAATAGGAAAATCTATTAAGATTCTTTGATCAAATCGAGGAGGCGAATACCTTAATTAAAAATTTTTAAACTATCTTAAGAATAATGGCATAGTCTCTCAATGGACTCCACCTGGAACGTTTGAACTCCATGGGTTTCAGAATGGAGAAATTGGACCCTATTTGTTGCCTAGAGGTAGCAACCCAAGAGGGAGGGTGAATTGGATTCTTATAAAATTTGAACCAAATTTACTTTTTAAATAGGTATGTGCATTGATTTTAACTTAAGTGTGGTTCAAATGTAAACAATATAAGCAGCAGCAATTTTAGGATATATAAATGCTATGAAGAAATTTGAAAGCTAATCTAAGCAAATAATAAAATAAATAAAGCAAGAATTAAAAATATAACATAAACACACAAGGTTTTGTAGTGGTTCGGAGCAACCCACTCCTAAATTCACTTTCCAAGCTTTTCTTGGGATTACTATAATCTACTCTTGATTACAGTGTATTTATTTTCCTAGGCTCACAAACAAACCTAGTTGGTTTTCATAGGAGCACCAACCAAAATCTTATACTAATAGTTTTTTAGGATCACTATTAACCCAGTTAATTTTTTGGGCTCACCAACTAAAACCTACAATAAGGATGGGCCTAATCCCCAAGTTTCTTTTTTCAAAGAAACTTATAAAGAAATCAAAAATATAAGTATAGAAATTCAGCATAGAAATAAAAACAGAAATGAAACTCTTTAAATTCCAATGAAGAAGCTAATGATGTGCTCGATCGAAGCTTGGCTTTTCTTCAATTTATACTTGAGAGGATGAAAAAGAAGTTGGAGAAGATTGCTTTGAAGGCTCACTGAAATCTATGCACAACTTTTCTCCTTTTTTTCTTTTCTTTGGATATTCAGTGTTCCTCATCAAAATTGAAAGATTCTCTCTTTTAATCCCTTTTTTCTTGCTTTTCAATTGATTCTCCACCTTTAATACCTTTAGAGATGGTTGGAGTAAGAGTTCTAGCCGTTGGAAGCTCTAAAATAGCCATTGGGATCGAAAAATAGTCATTGCAAAACTATCCATTGAAGGCTATCCGCACAGAATGAGACATCTCGATTTTTCATGAGATCTTTCATCAGATTTCGAGACCTCTCAATTTTGAATCAAGATGTTTCATGGGAACCCCGAGACCTCTCAGAAATCCTACAAGACCTCTCGCTCTCAGGGAACAAAAATTAGATTTTTATCGTCTGAGATCAAGAGCTCTTGAGATTCTCTGGAGACCTCTCGAAATCATGCCAGAATAGTACTTGGGCATGCCAGTCTACTCGAGAGCTCTCAAAAAAATTTTGAGACATCTCGAAAACTACTCCAAGACTATTTTGAGGGATTTTTTGCATTAATCAAGAGTGTTGATGCAGAATCTGGTCATCACCGAAGTCAGTTGGAGTGGAGGTGGACGAGGTCGCCGTCGGGGACCTGCAAAACAAAGTCCCATTCGGAGCCGATGGGGGGTGGCTTCGGCAGGACCCTCCGATGATCAAGTCAGCTCTGGCCAATAGGAATGGAGTGCTCAGGAATGAGTTCCACAGAGCTTAGAGAAAAAGTGGAGAGCTTAGAGCTTAGGGTTAGCATATATGAAAGGTCCCTTTTATAGGTGGAGCTTGATGGTGATAGCTGTAGCCACATGTTGGTGGGCCGCTCGAGGTCTGACGGAGTCAGTCCTAGGGAAGGTGCCACCTACAGCGCCACCTGCAATGGATTGATGGTGACAGCCATCGCCACCTGGTAGCGGGTCGTTGTCGCCTATGGCGAACTGATGGTGATGGCTGCAGTTATCTTGATACCGAGCTACTTGAGGCCGAATGAAGGGTTGAAGGACTTTGACGTGTACCCATTTTGAAGGGGTTCGGACTTCTAAAGAGGAAGCTCGGAAGGAGTTCGGCTCCTGTAGGTGTCTGGCTAGAGGTGTGCGGCTAAGGCTTGATCACTGAAGAGTTCGGTAGGAGCTCGACCAGTCGAAGGAGATGTCCGGGAGGAGTTTGCTGAAGAAGTTCGGTCGAAGAAGGTGTCTGGGAGGAGTCCAACTCTTGAAGAAGTCCGATCGAGGGAATGTCTAGGAGGAGTCTGACTAGAGTTCGACTACTGAGGAGTTTGGCCACTGAGGGGTTCGGCCGATTGACAGCTGTTGAGGAGTTCGGTCGAGGGACGACTGCTGAGGAGTTCGATCGAGGGACGATCGCTGAGGAGTTCGGCTCAAGCCCGACAGCTGAGAGGTTCGACCGATTGATAGCCACTGAGGAGTTCGACTGAGGGATGATCGTTGAGGAGTTCGATCGTGGGATGATCGCTAAGGAGTTTGACCGAGGGACAGCCGCTAAGGAGTTTGGCTAAAGCCCGTTCGCTGAGAGTCCGAAGGAGCTCAGCCGCTAAGCAGTTCGGCCAGCTGTAGGAGTTCGGCCAAGATCCATCCACTGAAGCTCTTCTATGGCTACCGACCGCATCAGGCTGAGCACCAAACTAGATTTTGGTAGGAGCGGGGTTTACCTCCAACAATAGTTCTCCCACTCCTGAGTTCGAAACTCGAAGGAAGGGAGTGCAGAAAAGGCGATTGCCGAAGCCCTCTTTCGAGCTCCGTGCTGGTTCAAGTCGAAGCTCAGGGGAAGATCTCATCTCCAGCCAAAGTTGAAGTAGATCTTGTCTCATGCGGTCGAGGTGGGGGTTGAGCTCCTCGGGGGGGGGGGTGATATTGTCTTCAATAGTCGAGGCTAACTCAGGGGTGATTTCCTCTCCTACAGCTGTAGTTAATACGGGCGCTCGGGAGAGATCTGATCTCTGATCGAGGTTGATGCAGTCGCTCAGGAGAGATCTCATCTCTGGGCAAGGTTGTCTCCAATTTTATCTCTGGTCGAGGTTGGCTCGGGCGCTCGGGAGAGATCTTATCCTAGCCGAGATTGTTGCGGGCCGAGGTAGTCATGGTCGCTCGGAAGAGATCTTATCTTTCATCGAGGTTGACTCGGTCGCTCGTCTCTGGCCAAGGTTGTTTGCGGTTGCTCGTGGGAGATCTTATCTCCTGCAGCCGAGGTTGCCTCGGGGGAGATCTTATCTCCTACAGCCAAGGTTGATGCGGGTGCTCGAGGGAGATCTCATCTCCTACAGTCGAGGTTGTCTCGGGATAGATCTTATCTCCTGCAGCCGAGGTTGATGCAGACGCTCTAGGGAGATCTCGTCTCCTATAACCGAGGTTACCTCGGGGGAGATTTTATCTCCTACAGCCGGGGTTGATGCAGGTGCTTGGGGGAGATCTTATCTCCTGCAGTCGAAGTTGGCCTAGACCCTCGGGGGAGATCTTGTCTCCTACGGTCGAGGTTGACGCAGTCGCTCGGAAGAGATCTTATCTCTAACCGAGGTTGTCGCTTGGGAGAGATCTTATCTCTGGCCGAGGTTTGATGGGGTCGCTCGGGAGAGATCTTATCTCTAGCCGAGGTTGTCGCTCGAGAGAGATCTTATCTCTGGTCGAGGTTGACGGGTCGCTCGATATCTCTGGCCGAGGTTATCGCTTGGGAGAGATCTTATCTTTGGTCAAGGTTGTCACTCGGATGAGATCTTATCTCTAGTCGAGGTTGATGGGGTCGCTCGGAAGAGATCTTATCTCTAGCCGAGATTGTCGTAGTTGCTCGGAAGAGATCTTATCTCTGATCAAGATTGTCGCAGTTGCTCGGGGAGAGATCTTATTCTCTGGCCGAGGTTGATGGGGTCGCTCGGAGAGATCTTATCTCTAGCCGAGGTTGTCGCTCGGGAGAGATCTTATCTCTGGCCAAGGTTGACGGGGTCGCTCGGGAGAGATCTTATCTCTAGCCAAGGTTGAAGGTCTTTGACCTGCCCATGTTAGGATGATTAACTGCTTATTTTCCTATCATCACATAGTTTTCGCTCTTAGAAACAATATTATTGAAAGGGAAGAATTTTATTGAAAGGAAGTTACTGGCAATGCATTCCCAAATTCTTTATTTTTTAGAGTTGTGGTAGCATTGTTCCTCTGCGTTTCTTCAGACGGACGATCTTTTCTATCTTATGCTGGCCTCCTCAATTTGGAGCATGCTTTTTTTGGTTTTGACGCTGGGAGGTGATTAATCATCGATGTACCAAGCTCCTCCCTCGGGTAACGTTGATGATGCCATGAAGCGGCCGACCTTATCGTTTTTGATTATGACAGCACCCTTGGCCAATCTTCTCCTGCTTCAGGCTGGCATCGAAGGAATTTACCCAGCTGCCCCTTTCTAACAAGCTCCTCAATTTCGTCTCAGAGCTGGATGCATTCC
This sequence comes from Cocos nucifera, assembly GCA_006176705.1. Lineage (NCBI taxonomy): Eukaryota > Viridiplantae > Streptophyta > Magnoliopsida > Arecales > Arecaceae > Cocos > Cocos nucifera. Next base: position 579,600 of record QRFJ01000337.1, on the reverse strand, counting down.
TTAGTATCGTGGCCATGGTTGTGATGGTAGAGGCAGTACTTGCTTCAATCGTGCTTGTTTGGGGGAGATCGTAATCCTTCTAGTCTTGCAGCTGGTTCTTAACTTCGATGAGAATCTGAGTTCGAGGAGCATTGAGGGGGGCGTAGTCGCGGAACCTTTTGGGAGGAGGGCTTCTTCGCGCCCCTCTGTCGGGGCTTCCTTGGTGGCGAGCTCGAGGAGTTCGGGCCCGCTTGCTCTCGGATGGAGTCCGTGAGCATGGCCGAACTTCACTCGGCTCTCCATCGATGGTGGGTCTATTATATTCATCTGCCAGTCGCTCCCTTAAGGCTTCTTCATCCTTCAACTTGAAGGCTTCTTCCGCACGAACATATCTCTCGGCCTGAGCCAGCAGATCGGCGAAGTCCTTGGGATACTTCTTTTTCAGAAAGAATAGCAAGTCATTTTTTTGAAGTCCGCCCTTGAGTGTGGCCATCGCAATAGATTGGTCTAGGTCTCGGACCTTCAATGCCGCGGCATTAAATTGGGTGATGTAAGCTTGGATAGATTCCTCCTGCTTCTGCTTGACGTTCATCAGGAAATCCGAACCTCGGCATGGATGTCAGCTGCTGATGAAGTGAGCCACAAATTGATGGCTCATCTGGTCAAAAGAGAAGATCGTACTTGGCTTCAATGCCAAGTACCGATTTCTCGCTGCTCCCTTTAAGGTAGATGGGAAGGCTCGGCACAGTATGGCGTCTGAAGCACCGTAGAGCAGCATCATGGTCTAGAAAGCCTCTAGATGATCAACCGGATCAGAGATTCTATCGTAGCTTTCAAGTTGAGGGAGCTTGAAGTTCGGTGGGATGGACTCTTGCATAATCTGGAGGGAGAAAGGGGGATCGACGTGGACGTCGGCATGATGAGCCGAGGCGACATGGCCAAGCTCTTCAATCCATCGATCCATCCTCGCAGTCTGTGATCAAGGGCGTCATCCTGGTTTTAGGTCTTGGGGGACTTCCAGCTACAAATGGGAAAGATCTCCTCCAGAGGAGAACCATGATCCGAACATGGATCCTCGACTCTCTGTTTCTCTTTCCAAGGGGCAACGGGTACATCATCTTGAGTACCCTTTCTTGGGGTCGATTTTTGATATTCGAATGACAGATTTTCTGGTGGAGCCACCGCCAGAGGTTGCTGCATGGCCCGCATTGCATCCATGAGGTCACGGACCTGTCAGACAAGCAGGTTGAACTGCTCCACATCTACCGTAGGTACAGGTAGAACCTGAGTTGCTAGGACTGAAGTAGGAGCAGACGAATCTGGTCGGGATTGGGCTACGAAGGCCATCGATCGCTGAGTCGAGGCTCTCCTAGGAGGCATTTTCTCTTCGGGAAAGAACTCTAAGAAGAGAGATCTCCAAAGAGGGAAAAGAGAAATTGCCGTCGAGCACTCCTTTAGGAACAAGGGAATCTCGGAGGTTCGGGCCCTCCTTCTAGTGCCAATCTATTGATGCAGAATCTGGTTGTCACCGGAGTCAGCTGGAGCGGAGGTGCACAAGGTCGCTGTCGGGGATCTGCAAAATAAAGTCCCGTTTGGAGCCAATGGGAGGTGGCTCTGGCAGGACCCTCCAACGATCAAGTTAGCTCTGGCCAACAGGAATGGAGTGCTCGGAAATGAGTTCCACAGAGCTTAGAGAAGAAGAGGAGAGCTTAGAGCTTAGGGTTAGCATATTTGGAGGGTCCCTTTTATAGGCGGAGCTTAACAGTGACAGCTGTAGCCGTATGCTGGCGGGCCGCTCAAGGTCCGATGGAGTCAGTCCCAGAAAAGGCACCGTCTGCAGTGTCGCTTACAACAGGTTGATGGTGACAGCCATCGCCGCCTGGTAGTAGGTTGTTCTCGCCTGTGGTGGACTGATGGTGATGACTACTGTTAGATATATGTGCCCTAGAAGCCAGAATTGGCTGACACTTGTAATACACTTCTAGGGGCAAAATTGTAATTTTGACTATAATTTAATGAAATGGGTTATTTTCTATCACACATGTGTATTTAGTGTCTGTGATACATCCTTTGAGTTAATGGTAATGATAATTTATATTTTCAAGAGTTGAAAATTTAAGACATGAATAATCATTATTAACTCATAAACAGCTCCCGACCATAGGATCATCATGAGGATGGTGATTGATCCAGAAGGTTGGTGTACGAATCGCTTCTCTTTAGTAGATGAGTCTTGAGTCTACGGTGTGGAGACACCGGAGCGAGAGTACAGGTACTCGTTAGAGAACGAGGGCACTGAGCGTGACCACCTCGAGTAGTCATTAGGAAGTCTACCTTCTCGTCAATGACTGACTCGATGCTGCAGTAGTGTGTCTGGTTCTTTGACCTGAGATGCATCGGCAGTTCACCTTGAGGGTGTTATAGTTTGACTACACCATTACTCGGTCTCCTAGCCATATGGAACCCTGAGGTGTATGTTGGCTATAGCATGTTCATTGTAGGAACTGGATTGCATCAAGATGGAATCTATCTACCTCGGTGGTAGAGGAGCAGCCCTATGATGATCATGAGAATCAAGTCCAGAAATCCATGGCCATGGTAGAGTGAAATAATAGAAAGAGTTTCTATTTAGATTTTCACATTGGACTCGAATCGAATGATTACATCATATGACAGAGACTAGGGTTTGACGAGTTCACCTTAACCCTAATCTGATCGGGGCTCAAGATAGAAGAACTTAATCACACAGGTAGCTGCACCAAGAGGTTCGCATTCAGCTCTGATGGGTTGCCACCATATACTGCTAGGTGTCACTGGTGGATTTTGGGAGCAATTAGAATGATTTAGATGATCGATCATTCTAGCTGTTCGAATCAGAAGAGTTCTGATCCATCGAAAGGAGTTTCGATGATGTCGATGATAGAGATCATGACATATCCCATTACCATACAGAACTGAACCTAACTGGGTCACACAAACAAGGGTTTGAATCTGGTGATCATCAATTGAACTGATCTAGTTCAATTGATCTGAATGAGATTCAATTAGGTTCAAGGAAATCGTGCTAGCACTCGATTGAACCTAACGTTCTTCTTTTGCTATCATAAATAAGTTGTCCTGACTGAGCCAAAGGAGTTTGTGCTCAATCAGAGGCCTTCATATGGTCTGACTGGAGGTTGTCCAAGTCAGAAAAGGTTGTCTTATTTTGTAAGACATTACCTGCCATTTTTGGTCACCTGCCATTTCTTGTTCTTTGACTTTGGTCAAAAGTCTACCTTTGACTGGTCAAATGTTGACCATTGACACTTTGACTTTTGACCACATGTCATGCACCTATTGGAGAGCTGGTGGGGGCCTGTCCCCCTACCAGAACCTGGCAAGGAGAAGGGCGCACGCCACCCTAGGGGCGTGTGCCCAAGTTGGAGGCGCCTAGGAGTCCTTGTTGGACAAGGACTCCATCTCCTTTTTGGATTCCAATTAGAGTTCTTCCTAAGAACCAACTTTGACTGGTCTTAGGCACCCTCTAAGGAGGAATCCAGGGGACTCTATTCCCACCAATCAGATTTAGATCTGATTTCACAAAGGGTTGTGATTGGTTGGGAAGAAGAGGAGTTGGATCACAGCTTAGTCTATAAATAAGACCCTGCGCCCAACTCAATTATGAAGGAATTGAATTGAAAACCCCACGCCCCAAGGCTGCCTCTCCCCTCCTTCCTCCATGCCAAACCCACCTTCTCCCTCTTGCCTCTCCACATCCAAAAGGAGTTTTGGACCTTGGTTGGTGCGATCCAGATCAAAGAAAGGCGACTCAAAAGCTAGAAGGCTGCGCTGCTGCAAAGGACGACTGCTGATCTTCAAAAGGAGTTTTGAAGATCCTCCAGATCAGATCCAGATCTAATTTTTGGAGATGTGATAGAGAAGAAGAGGATCTCTAGATCCAGCCCGAGTGGATATCGGTAGAGGCCAGGCACTTGCGTGGCTAGATCCAGAACCTTCCGCTGCATACAGGATCATCAACGGGTAATAGGATTACCCAAATCAAGGTAAATTAAATTTGATTTAATTTATCTTAATTTTATTTTATTTTATTAAAATAATAAGAATTAGATCTAAAATATCTCAAGATCTGATTAGATCAAAGAGAAAAAATTTTTGAAATATATCTCTTGATCTGATCAGATCTGAACGAACCTGGTCCGGAAAATCAGGATTTTCCTTCAACTGGTATCAGAGCCAAGGTTCTAAAAGTATTTAGATCTGATTTTAAATTTATTTTAATTAAAAAATAAGTGATTTTAGATGTCACATGAGATGTGATCAGATCTGAAAATCAGAAAAAATTAAAATTAAATGATTTGGATCTAAGATTAGAAAATATGCATGACTAGTTCTAAAATAGAATAGTTCTATAGAATAGTCTTGCATGTTTTTGAATTTAATTTGATTAAATCATATTTTAGATCTATTTATTTACTATTTTTTGATATTATAATGGTTATAATAACATCTAAAAAATAGTAAATAAAAATTATTTAATTTTAAATATCATATGAGATATGATTGATGCATGTCTAGACTAGTTGTAGAATAGTTCTACATAATTATCTAGATTAGAATTTATTTTGATTAGATCAATTTAAATCTAATTTTTTAGATTATTATGAGATAATTTAGATCTGAAAAATATGCATGATTCGATACATGAGATGTATGCAAAATATGCCATGATTAGATCTAATTTGTATATGAGATATATGATATAGATCTAAAACTATTTTGTAGTATTGCATGTTCCTGATTAAGGCGTTCCTCTTGGCCGTCCGGTCATAAGAATGAAGAAGGGTTTAAAGGCCCTCTCTTCCCATTCGATGGGGTGTTCTTATGATGTGTAGGGGTGCTGCGTGTTCGTCCTTAATCAGAAACCCAAAACTTACTTTCTGCAAAACCCTAGATCCTGAAACCCTAGGATTTATTGTGCATATTTTGTTTATGAACCCTACTTAATTAAGAATTAAGATTATGGAAATATTAATTAGGTCTAAAATTGAGAATTTCAGATCTAAGACATATTCATAATACTGGGTTCGGGCTTGGGTAGCTCAATTAGGTCTAAGCGGTTGATCAAACCGAATCAAGAGTTGGTTAGATGGGATCAACAATGCTTAAATTGACCAGCCTAATAGGATTAAGTCTGGGTCAAGATCGAGTCACGATCAAGCAAGACCTAATTAGGCTCAGAGGTTAGAGTCTGGATTGTAGGCTAACCCAATTGGTTCTGCTCAACAATTTGGTGTCTAAGGTAAGTTTGGCACATACGACCGACTGGTTTTTAATTGGAAGCTACTCGACCTGAATGCATTCTTGTACGAGTTAATGGCATATTCCTTCCACCGGTCTCACTTACCTGGCCATATCTGTTGACACAGTTCTGATCTGAGGTGGTCAATAATCCGAGCTAACCCATGCCACTAGGTTAGTCATAATTGTTATGACTATGACAAGTCTAGTTTAATGAGACCTGAATCAATTCTCCCTAAGAAAAGATTAAGTCTGAGGTCTTCCACCATTGTAGATGTGCGGGCCCTTCCCGGGGTTGATTGTTCTCGGCTGGATACAGTGGCTCAGTTGCACCGGGAAAGATGCAACCATGTCTATTAGGCATTGGATGCTATGGGCTGGAGGATGAGTTGGGCTCAATATTTTGGATACGGTGAGAGACTCAATTAGGAACCCAGTCTATGCAAATGGTGGGTCTGACTTAACTAAGGAGTGGATCAATATTTCGGATACGGTGAGATTCATGAATTAGAGACCAAGTTTGGGTGCACCATGATTAGAGAATCATTGAACAAGAGTTGTTCACTCATTGGCTAACCCATCACCAATAACTGTTAGGTGAGGTGATGAGTCAGTTGGTGAGACCGCACCACCCACTAGAAATCATTAATCATGGAGATTTTTGCATCTCTACAGAGGGAGTGTAGGGATCCGAGAAAATAGTGGGAGCTAATTTGTTTAAAAATAAAATCCTAAATAAATTGGTCAAGTCATAATTACAGTATCTAACTAGAATCTTTGACTCTCTACAGGAAAATGTCTGCGTCCAACCCATTGGCACGTATCCTGGACACACATAGACTGACTGGACCCAATTATAAAGATTGGCTCAGGAACTACAAAATAGTTTTGGGTTCGAGAAGTTAACCCATGTCCACATTCCCACTCTGCACCAATCTTTCTCTTGAAAGACTCCCATTTACACCCAATAGGTATATACCTTCTGGTGGAATCTACCAAAGGTCCAGACTGTTTGGAAGTGCATCGAGATCGCAAGATCTCGCTTCATTGCCTTCAAGGCCATTTTCCAAGAGTTCGATATCTGAATTCACCCGCTTGTAGGTTTTGTGAGGATCATACATACCATTCGTAGCACCATTACGCTACGAGGAACATTTCCCTCTATCCCTTCTGAAATAATCTAAGTATCTTTCAGGAGGACGAAAACTCTTTCCGATCTAACAGGTGGAGAGGTAGTGTTGCTTGATTTGGTTCTTCTATAAAAGAGTGGTTCTGTTCCATTGGTCCCTGAGCAAATCAGTTCTGCTGTGGATCGACGGGTACACTAGCAAGCTGTAAATCTGGTGTCTGTTTCCAATGCGAGCTATCTTTGAGTTTATCCGACGCTGTTTCTCTTCACCACACCACAACTATGTCAATCTGTCTGAGACACTGACGATCAATCACGAATGTGGAATTCTTTCTGGAATGTCGAAAGAGTATCCTAATGACTACTTATATTCCTATGAATCGAGCTCTAAAAGACCTAAACTCTAACTTGTATCGCTTTGTTTTGTCTTTTTTTGACATAGCCGGGACAAAATCCCAAATCCTGAGATGAACTCAGACTGGTTCTTAACCGTGCCAATATCTCAAACGGTGTGGTAGGAACGGTTTAGCGGAGAGACCCTATTATCAGTTAATAGGATTGGATAGCACTCACACTAATGAACTGTCCCCGAACAGAAAATTTCTGGGAGGTCTGTGACTAGTCGGCGTCATCGATCGGACAGCGTCGACCATGATCCAATAGAGTCTCGATTTCATCCCGTCCATCCTGAAAAGATCCCTTCCATGATTTGTTGTAGTTGGTGTTCATGACGAAGGCGTGTTGATCTCACGCTAGATTGAGAGACAGGCCATTTTTTGTTCTTAGATTGGATAGGTCTAGGAGGGGTGTTCCTGGCCGCTAGACGACTACTGCAGCTCGCTTTCGGTTATCTGGATGTCTTGTATTTATTGAATCTCGTTATGAGGGCGTTTTTTTCCGATTGTTTGTTTGCTGTCTACTCTCCAATCCGTCGAGAAAGGTTCTTTTGATGACTTATGTTCAATCTATGGCTTTGCAGTTGAACTTGTGTCTCAAGATGATCACTGGAGTTGTATCAGATATCCCGATGATATCGAGCCCACCGCCAGTGAATTCGGCTAAAGGTAATATGTACGTTTACATCGAGATTATGATCGCCACTCCCAGTTCTCGCACACTATCTCGTCGATATAGAGCGCCGGCTCGCCTTGCACTACGATTCGAGCTGGTTATGGTGTGATGGTATCTTTAGGGCAAGAGCAATCTGTGGCCCTCTCCCCATGTCCAACAAAAGGGAGTATAGTCATTTTTTGGCCGTTTGAAGACAAGTATGCACAAGTTGGGATAGGGTTTGCCTCTCAAAAGTTTTCAAGGACTCAGATGTCTGCATTTTGTTCCTCACAATTTGTTATCCATCTTCTGTCTATAAACTGACGCTAGCCATCTCCCAGCGCCTGCCCAGTACGATATTCTGCTCCGTTCCCTGGACTATCCCTAGGGCTCACGTTTCGGCACACTTCTGTTGCTCGATAGATTTAAAATAGGTAACAACAATATCGCAACTGATAAAGACGAATGACAAGTGAGATAACGCATTTGCAATCGTTTATTTTCTTTTCGCATTAAAGAGATGGTTACAATGGTCTTGAATGTAATTTGTGCGTGTACACCAGTCTACCTTCTTGTGCTTATCGAGTGCATAGCGATTATACGAAATTATCACATTGCCTCGACTCAGCTGCAGACATTATTTTTAGCGACAGGGTATCTTTGTTTAGAACTAAGTGTTTTCTTCACCCAGAATGTCGCTTCGATTTGGCCGCAGAGGCGTATAGGTGCCCCTACTACGCGCATTCATTTGAGGTTGCGTATATCCTCCTTCGACTCTATGCGTCAGGCATGGAATCTGATCCCTCACAACTTGCTCATATCGCACACGCACTTCTATTATATAGCAGCAGCGTATGCACCTCGTGAACACATGCGACGAACGGTATGCATAAGTATATCCGTAAGGTTATACTCCTAATTTTCGGAGCAGTTATCTGAGTGATTGATGCACACACACGCCCGTGGAGTCTCTCGTTCTAACGGTCAGCGGTGCGCCACTATGATTTTGTTGTCGCTGTTCCAGGCGTCGTGCGACGTCGCAACCTCACAGACTTCTCGTCACACTCGCGACAGAGCCTCGTGCGCGAGGTGCCGCGTTGCGGGTTCTGCCTTTCTTCTCTTCTCGTCGATCGCGGTCGAGCGCGTCTCTGCCCCTTCTCTCGCTATCAGCCTGTCTTCTCTCCTACCACTATATCTCAATTCGTTCGGCACAGTAGAGTGCGTCGGTCACAACGCACTACGCACACTTGTCTATACTCTATATATCTTTTCTCGACTATATCCGCGAGCGGTAACCCGCTCGTCTGGCTGCACACCAGTTCACACCTAACTCCGGCCTCCGAGAGTTATCCACTCCCGTCTCAGTACACCGTCGAGTGCTGCGAGTGTTCGCAACGCTATGCTGAGGTTCACCATCTCGCCAATGGCTCAACGGCTATTGCACACGCTGGAGAGCTTTGCCAACGAGACATAGTATATTCGTTCTCACCTCGTGCAGCGATCACACTGCGAGTACTCCTATGAGTAGCTCCACTCGCTCTTCCATGACTCCGTGACAACTCACACACACACTGGGACTGCCGCATCACAGACACATTCTCATGTGCACACACTTCTCTATTGAGAGAAGCAGCTATATGGTATCTCTCGGAGTGAGTTTGCGTATTGCCGAGCTGACACTATCGGCACACGCGAGAGAGACCGCCCGTGTGCCCTCTACGCACTTATGTGCAGGCTCACACACTATGCTGAGCGACGTGGTCCACTCGTTCATCTCACAGGCTAGCTGTTAGCACTTATCTCGAGCAGCTGCAGATCTAAGCTATAATGGCTATAGAGGTCAGTCAGTGTACGCACATGCTATCGTATATCACACGCACTTATATCACACTACGTGCACGTTCTTCGCGTCTGTGTGTTCGCCGGGCAGCGGCTCAACTCACTTTTTGCCTGCCGTTGAGAGAAGAGTCACTTTTCTCGCGCTGTCCCGCATGTTGCTCTCCTCTCCCACCGCCATCGCCCCCCCTGCACCGTCGCGCTCTTCCTCCACACTCCCCCATCACGACTGGCCTCCTACCCACGATTGGCCGTCTGGCTTGACACACATCCTACACGTTCACATCTCAGTCCCACCACGCTGCACCCCGTCACGGCAACACCGCTTTGCTAGGACACGCTTCACCTACACGGTCCTCACCGTCTCTTCCACGTACGGCTTGCGACGTGTTGAACGTCCACCCAGCCATGTCCTCCGACAGTAATCGAACAGCTCCTCCCTTTTGCTCCACTGTTGCGATCTCGGTTCACACACAGCGTTGAACCGCGAAGCCGCCGTGGTCCCCCCTTCCGCCCCGCGCTGCACTTGACTAACACTAGGTCACACAGTACCGCACCGCTTTAAATCTCGCCTTGTGATTGCCGGCCAGCGGATCGGATCCTAGCTTGTTTGATGTTAAGGTTCCAGTGTTAGATAATTGCTCGCGTCTTGGATGCTGTCAGAAAATGCCCAAACAAAGATAAGAGTAGCATCCTTAAGTGGCTCTCAGCGCGATGAGAAACTAGTAGACCCGTGCCCGTAGCCCCTGATCGCTTCACAGAGATCGTATTGCGGAAGAACTGTCTTGGAGAAGAAGTAGGAGTGTCATGCCGACTTGATCCTAGCCCTCGTTTGTTGCTACCGTACCCCACGATAACCAAACCCGCCCCGCTGACCCAGGTGTAGATTTGATTCTTCTGAACTGTTCTGGCTATGAATTGTCAAAGCCAGTCGTTACGAGATACATCGCCGGAGCAGTGTGATTGGCTACCGATCCCGAAGAACCCCGTGCGTCGCTTTAGGCCCGCCGGATTAGTCGACGCGGTTGACAGAGGACCCGAGTGCCCAACAATGGCAGTTGAGCACTGCGGTTTTAATATATGAATATCTGTAGATCCGTTGATGGATTCTGAACACAAGCCTAGGTTTTAATCGAATAGTGTGGCTGGATAACCAAAGGAACGGTAGATTCTTGGTATATAGGTGCATCACGGCTTTGTCGTCTGGCAGTCGTTGGACGAAATCGGGACGGAGAAGTTACCCGGCCGTGCCTGGATGTATCCTCGGAAGACGCCTATTGCTCGTGATTAATTAGACGCTCGGAAGGGAGACGACAGTGCTAAGTTGTAATGCCATCATTCGGCTAGAAATTGGAATAAGGGAGGGGTAGAGCAATACTTGATCTGTCCGAGATGACCGTCTAACGTATTATGATGTGATGAGCACTAGACCGATAAAAGAGGCTAGATTGATGTCTCTCATCGGGATAGGCGGTTTAATAGACGGTGATTCTTCTTATCTCCCCTATGAACAGCATGAACTCCTGATACGCCCCGATAGCGGGTTGATGTAGCTAGTATTAGTGTATTGAAGCGGTCGTTTTGCTGAAACTCTTCTGAACTGTCTTAGGGGGGTGGGGGGAGGGGTTATGTTTAAAAGAATGAGCATGGTAGGTGGGAGGGCCTGTAAACCAAAATATTTGAATGCTTCAATGAACGAAAAAACAATTTCTTGTAGTTCTGAGGCAATCTTTATAATTGGGTCCAGTCAGTCCTATGTGTGTCTAGGATACGTGCCAGTGGGTTGACGACGAATATTTTCCTGTAGAGAGTCAAAGATTCTAGTTAGATACTGTAATTTTGACTTGACCAATTATTTAGGGATTTATTATAATAATGATTAGCTCTCCACTTTTTTCTCGGATCCCTACACTCCCTCTGTGAGAGATCGAAAATCTCCGTGATTCATGATTTCTGTGGTGTGCGGTCTCACCAACTGACTCATCACCTCACCTAACAGTTATTGTGATGGGTTAGCCAATGAGTGAACAACTCTTGTTCAATGATTCTCTAATCATGGTGCACCCAAACTGGTCTTCTAATTCATGAATCTCACCGTATCCGGAATATTGATCCACTCCTTAGTTAAGTCAGACCCACATTGCATGGACTGGGTTCCTAATTGGTCTCTCACCGTATCCGGAATATTGAGCCCAACTCATCCTCCAGCCCATAGCATCCAATGCTTAATAGACATGGTTGCGTCTTCCCGGTGCAACTGAGCCACTGTATCCAGTCGAGAACAATCAACCCCGGGAAGGGCCCGCACGTCTACAATGGTGGAAGACCTCGAACTTAAATCTTTTCTTAGGGAGAATTGATTTAGGTCTCATTAACTAGACTTGGCTATAGTCATAACAATTTGACTAACCTAGTGGCATGGGTCAGCTCGGATTATTGACCACCTCAGATCAGAACTGTGTCAACAGATATGGCCAGGTAAGTGAGACCGGTGGAAGGAATACCGTTAACTCGCACAAGAACGCAATCAGGTCGAGTAGCTTCCATTAAAAACAGTCGGTCGTCTGTGCCAACCTTACCTTAGACACCAAATTATGAGTCAGAACCAATTAGGTTAGCCTAACAATCCAGACTCTAACCTCTGAGCCTAATTAGTCTTGCTTGATCGTGACTCGATCTTGACCAGACTTATCCTATTAGGCTGGTCAATTTAAGCATTGCTTGATCCCATCTAACCAACTCTGATTCGTTTGATCAACCGCTTAGACCTAATTGAGCTACCCAAGCCCGAACCCAGTATTATGAATTGTTCTTAGATCTAAAATTTTCAATTTTAGACCTAATTAATATCCATAAACTTAATTCTTAATTAGTTTTAAAGGTATCAAACAACAATAATGCACAATAAATCTCTAGGGTTTTTAGGATCTAGGGTTTTGCAGAAAGTAGTTTGAGTTTCTGATTAAGATGAACACGCAGCACCCTACAACGTCAATATAGAATCATCCCCATCGATGGGAAGAGAAGGGCCGTTAATAGCCCTTCTCGTTTCGTTCATAATAGGATGTCAATGGGCAAAGAATCGCATATAATTATAACGGCTATATCTAGCGGTACAGAGATTAATAGTTTCTAGCGATAAGAGGTTAATTGACGATTGTAGATATATTCATCGGCATGAACATGGTATATTTACGGTATCACAGTATCTAAGTGTCATAGTGTGGTTTGCGTCGACACTCAGAGTTATCCAATCACTTGCAGATGCATGTACTTTCGTGGGTGATCTAAATACTCATCATATGAGAGAGAGAGAGAGAGAGATCCCTAATCAATAATTTAAATTCTAGTCCAGACATAGTATGAACTATTCTACAATCTTATCTATGATCACCACGATCCGGTGATATTCGGATTATTGCGTCCTATCTTTATGGTACTGATGTAGTTCTCTAAAACTAATTAATAATTTTATTTGCCTGTTTATCAAGATGTTATTATAATACTTTATAAAACGAAGACAATAGTAAATACAGAAAGTATCTAAAATATGATTATCAGTTATGTAAAGTTCAAAGACATGCTAAACTATTCTATAGATACTATTCCTATTTCTAGAACTAGTCCATCGGCAAATCTTCTTAATCTTAGATCCAACATTTATATTTTAATTGTTATTTCTGATCAATCTGATCACAATCTCATGTGACATCTGAAAATCACTTTTATTTTCTAACTTAAAATAAAATTAAAAATCAAGATTAAACAACTTTAGAACCATGCTCTGATACCTAGTTGAAGGGAAATCCTGAATTTCCCGGTCCAGGTTCTCCAGATCTAGACTG
>QRFJ01000337.1:225426-566438 GCA_006176705.1 Cocos nucifera | reverse complement strand
TGCACAGCAAGCAATGTGCGGATGGATTTAGCATAGCTACCGAGGAAAAGGAATCCTGATTAGTCAAATGCCTTCACATTGACTAATAACCTTTTGCCACCAGTCTAGCCTTGAAATGTATCCACTCATTCCCATCTGCACCAATCTTTTCTCTTGAAGATCCATACACCCATAGGTACTATACCTTCTGGTAGAATCTACCAAGGTCAGACTTGGTTGAGTGCATCGAGTCGATCGTCTGACTCTCATTGCCTCAAAGCCATTTCTCGCGAGTTTCGATAATTCTGATATCACCCATGTAGGTTTTTTGGGATCATCTCCATGAGCACCATTACCTACGAGGAACCATTTCCTCATACGTCCTTCTGAAATAATCCTAAGTATCTTCAGGTATACACTCATCTCCCACAACGCCAAAGCACCAATATAAATAACCGGACCATAACAACATCACCACAACAAAGACTAGCTAACATAGACATACACTACAGCCACACAGACACAACACCACATGCATACGAGCCAATAATTCTAGCAAATAGCACCATCAGAAAGCCTATTCGCGAACCACGTATCCAGTCACACTCAATCCACCACTGTCAAGTATCCGCACTCAGCTACGTCAGCCGCTACAACTTCAAGCGCACACCGCCCAATCCCCATCCCCAATAAACGAACATCACTAACACGAAACAGTCACCCAAATACAACAATATATAGGACAACGTCACCCTACGCAACCACCCAACACACCATAATACACAAAACCCCGACAATCTACGAGAAAATCCACCACGATAAGCAGCTCATACACCGAGAAACCGTGCAGGCGAGAGGACGGAAAATCTCTTTCCATCTACGGGAGAAGGAGGTAGTGTTCTTATTGCCTCAACCATGATTATTGGTTCCACTTCCTCTAGCCTCGTTCTGTTGTCAGACTTTCATCATCAGCTATTATCTGCTTTCCAACTGCCGTCTATCTTGAAAAAACTTGTTTCAAAGAGAAATATTGGCCTGTCGACTCATGAATCACATTGTGTCTTTGATGTAAATGTATCTAATGACTCTTTAGGAACTATTTCTAAAATGAATCGAAGCTCTACAGGACCAATCTAACCTTGTCGCTTGTTGTCTTTTGACCTTCTAGCCGGACAACCCCAAATTCTGAGATGCACCAGACTTGGTTTCTTACCGTGCATGACCATATCTCATACGAGACTGAGCTCAACAAGGTGGGTCACATTTTACTAGACCACCGCCTCTCTGGGTAGAGGAAGGTTTTAGAGAGACGAGAACCCTATCAGTAATAGATTGAGTTAATAATGATGTCACCCAAAGAAAATCTGGAGGTCTGGAAGCTCATCATGAGGCATCGGAGGGACCATATCCAAGGAGAGTCCGATTTCTCCGGTTCTGAAACCCCGTTTGGTGAGTGTCGATGGGGGGGAGTCCATTGGAGAACTATGGCCATTGGGGGTGGGTGGGGGTTGGGTGCGGGTGGATGGTGAGTCTGAGGAATTCCTGGTAACGGTGTTCACCCTCCTTCGATCTGATCGAAGACCTAATGGCGTTTTCCATTTGATTTTTCTACTTTCATGTTGCGAAGTCTATTGAACTTCAAAGCTTTACAGACTGTGTCTCATAAATAACCACTACCCATACCTAGACAGATCATCCGGTTAAAGGTAATGAAGTAGAAAAATTGCCTTTTAGCCGCACATCGAATGGCGCCGCACATCACGGATTTAGCTAGTGCAAGGAGATCTGTGGCCCTTCTCCCCATGTCTCAACAAAGGGGTTTAGTCATTTTTGCCTGAAGCAGATTCACAATTGAATATGACTCAAAAGTCAAGACTCAAATAGCTTCTAGATTCTCCAATTTGTTTATTCCTTGTCTTCAGCTATATGATCATCCTAGATGCCATAGCAATTACGTATCTTTAGACTATCCCGATAGGATCGTTTGCATTCAGCATTCCGTTTGTACTCGATATTGAAAATAGAAACATCATAACTGAACTGATAGAGAGACCTTTATCAAGTGAGAACCATTGACAATTTATTCTTATCGTATAAGAAGTTGATAATGGTCCTTAAAAAAAATAATAATTACATGCCTTTTGTGCTAACAATTGAACAAGACATCAACATTCCTACTACTGAGAGCACATCATAAATATTTAAGAACTAATCAAATCCACGATGGGTAATCAAGGGATAGTATCCATCATGACTACGAGCAACTCTGTCTGCGCATTTTACACGCGTTAGGATCAGTCTACCATCCCTCAGCCTCCATGACTAGTGCTCAAGGACCTGAAGAAGTGCACAGATGAGCACTAGAACCAAGTCAAGCACCCAAACTGGGATGCAGAACAGAAATCCGGTTTACGAGTAGACTCAATAACGAGCATTACCTCCGAAGGACTTCCTCTTCGTTCTTCAGGTGGCCCACTGGTATAGGGCAGTTCCGCTCTCCAGAATGGCCGTCGCTGTTGCATGGAACACTTTCTTTTTGCCTCGACCTTCTGTCTCGGTTCTGCCTTCTCTTCTTATGTTTCCTCACCTTTTTTGCTTTTTCACAGGACTTCTTTTCTCTTTCATTAAGACTTCTTTTTGGAAGAAGTCCGTTCCATAGCGAAGGCAACTGAGCATTTTAAGAACCTTCATAGAAAGCTCTAGCTGGTCAACCAGCATACTATCATTCAAACTCGGCCAAGGAATTTTGAGTTATGCATGTGGTTAATTCATGATGAATTGCCCATATGCATCGTCAATGATTGCAGTATAATACGTCTCTGCAAATTCAAGTCAAACTCACATCGGCTCTCAAGCCTCTGTCCATGTCCTTTATCCATTTCAGGCATGATCTTGGAGCTGACTGCCCCATCACGCATCTTAGCTTAAAAGTCATTTCGTGACTTGAATTTGGCTGCAGCGACTCTGTTCACCAAACATCTCCTACGATGCAGGTTGTAGCTAAACATTTGGCAGCAGTCCCGATATCTCATGTTGGCACTGGAGCTCATCAAGACATCGAGCCAACGTAGTTATCTGCACTTATTGTCTCTTCTCAATCCATTTTTCGAGAGACGTTCTCTGTTCAACAGATGGATCGGGCTGGTAAGGGTGGGAGGGGGGCCTTGGTCCAAAACATATCAGACATTCAAGGCTAGACTGGTGGCAAAAGGTTATAGTCAACGTGAAGGCATTGACTATCAGGATACCTTTTCCCGGTAGCTATGCTAAAATCCATCCGCACATTGCTTGCTGTTGCAGCCTATTTCGATTATGAAATATGGCAAATGGACGTGAAAACGGCATTCCTAAATGGATATCTTGAGGAAGATATCTATATGGAACAGCCGCTAGGTTTCACATCCAGTGATACTGATCACAAGGTTTGCAAGCTGCAAAGGTCCATATATGGACTTAAGCAAGCATCTCGGAGCTGGAACACTCGTTTCAATGATGTGATCAAAAAGTTTGGTTTCATCAAAAATGAAGAGGAACCATGTGTTTTCAAAAGGGTCAGTGGGAGCGCTGTTGTCTTCCTCGTATTGTACGTGGATGACATCCTCCTTATTGGGAATGATATTCCCATGTTGACATCAGTCAAGATGTGGTTGTCCAAGGAATCTCCATGAAAGACCTAGGTGAAGCATCCTTTATTCTAGGAATTAAGGTCTATAGGGATAGACCGAATAGGATGCTAGGACTTTCACAGAAGATGTACATAGAGGAAGTACTAAAGAGGTTTAGTATGGAAAACTCTAAGAGGGGATTAATACCCTTCAGACATGGTATTCATCTTTCCAAGAAGATGTGCCCCAGCACACCTGAGGAAATAGAACGCATGAGCAAGATCCCTTATGCTTCTGCAATAGGGAGCCTCATGTATGCCATGCTATGTACACGACCTGATATAGCCCATGCTGTGAGTGTCACAAGCAGATATCAGTCAAATCCAGGTGAAGAACACTGGACTTCTGTGAAATGTATCCTTAAGTACTTGAGAAGAACTAAGGATATGATGTTGGTCTTTGGTAATGGAGAACTCCAAGTCCAGGGATACACAGACTCGGACTTCATGTCCGATATAGATGATCGAAAGTCGACATCTGGCAGACTGTGTTTGTGCTGGAAGAGTTCCTAAGCAAACGGTGATACCATCTCATCCGCGATTACCTTGAGAAAGGTTACGTTGAGGTCAAGAGAGTCAACTCCGCAGATAATGTGGCAGACCCACTTACAAAGCCGTTGGGCCAGCAGAAGATCGAAGCCCACCTTGAGAAGATGGGACTTAGACTTGTAGCCAATTGGCTTTAGGACAAGTGGGAGATTGTTAGATATATGTGCCCTAGAAGCCAGAATTGGCTGACACTTGTAATACACTTCTAGGGGCAAAATTATAATTTTGACTATAATTAATAAATGGGTTATTTTCTATCACATATGTGTATTTAGTGTCTGTGATACATCCTTTGAGTTAATGGTAATGATAATTCATATTTTCAAGAGTTGAAAATTTAAGACATGAATAATCATTATTAACTCATAAACAGCTCCCGACCATAGGATCATCACGAGGATGGTGATTGATCCGGAAGGTTGGTGTACAATCGCTTCTCTTTAGTAGATGAGTCTTGAGTCTACGGTGTGGAGACACCGGAGCGAGAGTACAGGTACTCGTTAGAGAACGAGGGCACTGAGCGTGACCACCTCGAGTAGTCATTAGGAAGTCTACCTTCTCGTCAATGACTGACTCGATGCTGCAGTAGTGTGTCTGGTTCTTTGACCTGAGATGCATCGGCAGTTCACCTTGAGGGTGTTATAGTTTGACTACACCATTACTCGGTCTCCTAGCCATATGGAACCCTGAGGTGTATGTTGGCTATAGCATGTTCATTGTAGGAACTGGATTGCATCAAGATGGAATCTATCTACCTCGGTGGTAGAGGAGCAGCCCTATGATGATCATGAGAATCAAGTCCAGAAATCCATGGCCATGGTAGAGTGAAATAATAGAAAGAGTTTCTATTTAGATTTTCACATTGGACTCGAATCGAATGATTACATCATATGACAGAGACTAGGGTTTGACGAGTTCACCTTAACCCTAATCTGATCGGGGCTCAAGATAGAAGAACTGAATCACACAGGTAGCTGCACCAAGAGGTTCGCATTCAGCTCTGATGGGTTGCCACCATATACTGCTAGGTGTCACTGGTGGATTTTGGGAGCAATTAGAATGATTTAGATGATCGATCATTCTAGCTGTTCGAATCAGAAGAGTTCTGATCCATCGAAAGGAGTTTCGATGATGTCTATGATAGAGATCATGACATATCCCATTACCATACAGAACTGAACCTAACTGGGTCACACAAACAAGGGTTTGAATCTGGTGATCATCAATTGAACTGATCTAGTTCAATTGATCTGAATGAGATTCAATTAGGTTCAAGGAAATCGTGCTAGCACTCGATTGAACCTAACGTTCTTCTTTTACTATCATAAATAAGTTGTCCTGACTGAGCCAAAGGAGTTTGTGCTCAATCAGAGGCCTTCATATGGTCTGACTGGAGGTTGTCCAAGTCAGAATAGGTTGTCTTATTTGTAAGACATTACCTGCCATTTTTGGTCACCTGCCATTTCTTGTTCTTTGACTTTGGTCAAAAGTCTACCTTTGACTGGTCAAACGTTGACCATTCACCCTTTGACTTTTGACCACATGTCATGCACCTATTGGAGAGCTGGTGGGGGCCTGTCCCCCTGCCAGAACCTGGCAAGGAGAAGGGCGCACGCCAAGGGTGGCGTGAGCCCAAGTAGGAGGCGCCTAGGAGTCCTTGTTGGACAAGGACTCCACCTCCCTTTTGGATTCCAATCAGAGTTCTACTAAGAATCCAGTTTGACTGGTCTTAGGCGCCCTCTAAGGAGGAATCCAGGGGTCTCTATTCCAACCAATCAGATTTAGATCTGATTTCACAAAGGGTTGTGATTGGTTGAGAGGAAGAGGAGTTGGATCACAAGAGGTCTATAAATAAGACCCTGCGCCCAACCCTAATCCTAAGTGAAAGCGAATGCAATTGAGAAACCCCACGCCCCAAGGCTGCCTCTCCCCTCCTTCTCCATGCCATAGCTTCTTCTCCCCTTGCTCTCCACGTCCAAAAGGTGTTTTGGACTTAGGTTGGTGCGATTCAGATCAAGGAAAGGCGATCAAAAGCAAGAAGGCTGCGCTGCTGCAAAAGGACGACTGCAGATCTTCAAAAGAGTTTTGAAGATCCTCCAGATCAGATCCAGATCTGATTTTTGGAGGTGTGATAGAGAAGAAGAGGATCTCCAGATCCAACCCGAGTGGATACCGGTAGAGGCCAGGCGCTTGCGTGGCTAAGATCCAGAACCTTCCGCTGCAATCAGGATCATCTACAGGGTAATAGGATTACCCAAATCAGGTAAATTAAATTTGATTTAATTTATCTTATTTTATTTTATTTATTAAAATAATAATAATCAGATCTAAAAGTTATCAAGATCTGATTGAGATCAAGAGAAAATTTTTGAAATATATCTCTTGATCTGATCAGATCTGGACGAACCTGGACCGGGAAATCAAGATTTCCCTTCAACTACAGCTGTCTTGATATCGAGCCACTCGGGGTCGAATGAAGGGTTGAAGGGCTTTGACGTGTACCCATTTTGGAGGGTTCGAACTCCTGAAGAGGAAGCTCGGAAGGAGTTTAGCTCCTATAGGCATCTGACTGGAGGTGTGCGGCAAAGGCTCGGCCGAAGGGGGTGTCCGGGAGGAGTCTGCTGAAGAAGTCCGGTCGAAGAAGGTGTCTGGGAGGAGTCTGACTCTTGGAGAAGTCCGATCAGAGTTCGGCTGCTGAGGAGTTTGGCCGCTGAGTGTTCGACTGATTGATAGCCACTGAGGAGTTCGATTGAGGGATGACCGCTGAGGAGTTTGACCAAGGGACAGCCGTTGAGGAGTTCGACTAAAGCCCGACCGCTGAGAGGTTCGATCGATTGACAGCCGCTGAAGAGTTCAACCGAGGGATGACCGCTAAGGAGTTCGATCGAGAGATGACTGTTGAGGAGTTTGGTCGAGAGACGACGCTGAGGAGTTTGGCTAAAGCCCGACCACTGAGAGTCCGAAGGAGCTCGACCGCTAAGCAGTTCGACCGGCTGTAGCAGTTTGACCAAGACCCATCCGCTGAAGCTCTTCCACGGCTATCGGCCGCATTAGGCTGAGCACCAAACTGAATTTCGATAGGAGCGGGGTTTACCCCAAACAAAGGGAATTTAATTTTTATTTGATTTCTACTTTATGTCTTCCTTGATTTGGTTAAAGAGCTCTCTTTCTTCTGATCTTTGGAAGCTTAAGAAAAATCTTTTCTTTAATAATCTTAACTTGATGAATTTTTGTGGATCTTTTTTTGAAATGATTCTTCAATTCAAATACCTGAAAAGATCTACATTCACTCATAAAATACATGGTTAAATACTTAAACACTCAAAGTTTGGCAATCATCAAAATGAATCATGGGATCAATAATCTCTCCCTTTTTTATGATGGCAAAACTTTGAGTATATGCATAATGAAAATAAATAATGTGTTTCAATGCATTTTGCTAATATGTATCATGAAGACATGAAGTACTAGATCAAACACATGAATGCACACTTCATGAATGTTCTCAATTAATATTTAAAACATCAAAACTTTAAGTTTCTTAAGCATCAATCCTTCGAGCATATACACAACATACTTCTCCCCATTTTTGACAACATCAAAAAACTCATGGGAAGAAACAAGAAACAATCAAAATCAACATCAAAGCATTAAATTGAGAGATGAATTAAGTTCATAAAATTAATTTAAATGAATCATCTTTCTTTCAAAAATTTATCCCTTAACTCAAACTAAGTTTCAAATATTCATTTTAATTTTAGAAGGCTCTCCCACTTTTTGAATTAATATGACCTTTAATCAGATTTTTAGATATGCACTTTTAAATTTTAAGGAGAATAGAGCTTTTCAAAAGATTTGAACAAAAAATCAAGCATAGCATTTAATTCAATATTCAATATTTTATGAAAAAAGAATTTTAGTCAATTGAGTTCGAAAAAGATATATATCGAGAATGTATCAAGCAAAGTAAAATGAGCAGTATTAAAGCAATAAATAGATACATTTTCAAATTCATTTCTTTAAGTAAAAATTACTTCAATACTAATATTTCATAAAAATTTTGCAATGCACATCAAAAATTTAGTATCAAATTTAATTTTTTTTAAAAAATTTAAATTTGAATTTAAAGATTCATTTCTTGGAGTAAACATATGCTTTAAATTCAATTTCACTCTGAATAGTTATCAAAAATGATATAGCAATCAATTAAAGTAAATTAAATTGAATAAATATATGAAAGCCTAATTTAAGAAGATTATAAATTAATTGATTGAGAACTTAAAATCAAAATATATTTATCTCAATACAATTAATCAGAATTTTCAATCAAATTAAGATAAAAAAATATTTCTCCTCTTATTTTGAAGATCCTAAGAGTTCATTTTTTTTTTAATATTTCAATAACATTATCTCCCCCTATTTTTCATAACTTTGGCTCGATTATTTTAGCTTACAAGTTTTCTCCTCCTTTTTCTTTCAAATCAAGCATATTTAATAAGAATTTAACCACTAAATTTAGATTTTCTAAAATTAAAAAAAATTAATTTTAAAGCTCTTTTTAAAATAAATGATCAATTCTTCTTTAATATTTTCTTTTCCATACTTTAGCAAACAAAGCTATTTCTTTGAAAGATTATCTTGATACCAATTAAACTAAAATTAAGACTAACCATGATATTCTTGGTTCAATATTATTTAAAGATTAATTTACAAATTTAGCTTGATACCAGTGATTTTAGTTTTGAATTGATAAAGATAAATTGATTCAAATAAATCAATTTGAGTTGATATTAGCCAATCAGTTAAGATACACCATAAAAAGATTTTAAGTTATTATTCAAAATATCATCTATTCCTTTTCTTAAGAAAAATCAAGCAATTATAGTTTCGAAAAGATATAAATTTTTGAATTTATCTCGAGCGATATTATATCAAATGATATAGCAGTGCAAAACTAGATTTGAACAAAGACATTCTTATTTTTTTGCCAAAAGATAGATCAATCAAATACATGGCACATAGTAAAATGTTTGATACCAATCACTTAAAATTGAAGTCCTCTTTAAAAGTTTAGCTTTAAGGATAAATGATAACTTCCTTGAAACATCTTGTTAGATATCAACTTCAAAAGATTCAAGAAGATCATTTTTCAAATTTAATTTTCAAAATCAATCAATTGAAAAAATAAGAATGTTCATTAATAAATTTTTTTTTAAGATCAAAGAGTCAATCAAATTAATGATCAAGAGAGATATTCAAGAAAATTTAGAGGATCATAAAAAATAATCAATTGGAGGGTTCCAATAATCAATTTAAATAAGATCAAATTAAGAGGAAACTAGATGAAGGCTTTATGTGTTCAATTCAATTAGGAAGTTTCAAATTTTCAGAAGAATTTTGATAATTTAGCTTTTTATAGGAAATTCCAGAAAAAATAATTTTTCTTGTAGGTTTAGCAATTAAAATATTCATACAAAATTAAGTATTTTTTAAATTAAATTCATCAATTATAAAATTGATATGGGGAGGCTTCAGATATTATGCTAAATTTTAAGATAAAACCATTTCATCCATAGCATGATATATGGAAGAAAGCATGTTGATTTAAAAATCAAAGTATTCAAATCATTTCAAGCATCAAAATCAATCAATCATTCTAATCCCGTCGAAACATAGAGAGTATTTCAAGCAAGTAAATATAATACGAAACTACATAAATAGATTATTAGAATCAATAGAATTAATCAAACAAATATTGATGGTATGATGTGAGAAAAGTTTAGATTTTACCCAAAAGCATCATCCATCCATTTTTATTTTCAAGGCATCCATCAAAAAAAAAAAAAAATTATTTCATTGGATCCTTGGTGTACCTGCAAAATCATTTACTAGATTTTGGTACCCAAGTCATTTTAGGTCCATGGATGTTAGAGCACATAGTTCCATTTGGAACCCATATTTGCTTTATCAAGGCTTGGCCAATTCTTTTATTGCATTCCAAAATTTTATGGCCAATTTGATTATATTTAAAGCATTTAATGGTATAATCTTTAGTTGAAGCTCTTGTAAAAATATTTCTAGCATTTTGCTGCTTTCTAGAAATATTAAAACTAGTTTCTATTTTATTGAAAATAGTTTCATTAACTTTTACCTCAGATTGGAGATTTTAAAAACTAATGGTAAACTTTTCAGCAATAGATTTTAAAACTTCAATCTCTCTTCTTAATTTTTTATTTTCTCCTAAGAGCTCTTTCTTTTCATTTAAAAAATTTTTATTTTCTTTTAAGAAGAATCTTAAAGTATCATTATCCTTTTTAAGCTCCATGTTTTCTTTAACTAAAGAATTTTCAGATTTAATCCATTCTTCTTTTTCTTTAGCCAAAGTATTTTTTTCTTTCAAGATATCTTCTTTTTCAGTCAATAGTTTATTTTTTTCATCAGCTAGAAGAAGATTAGATCATTTAAGCTCTTTATTTTTCAGCCTTAGTTTTTTGTATTCATCCATTAAATCGGTAAAAGCTTCAAATAACTCATCGAATGTGAACTCGGAGGAGTTTTCAGATTTTACCTCATCCTCAATGGCCATGAGGCAAAGATTTTCTACTTTCTTTTCTTCATCTGAGCTTGAAGTATCACAGTCATCCTAAATTCTTAGCATAACTCTTTTCTTGGTCCTTTTGGGATACTTTTTGAACAGAGGGCAATCCGGCTTGTAGTGTCCCCTTTTGTTGCAGTTATAATAGGTGATACTCTTTCTTTCTTTTTCTTCTTCCTTTTCTTTCTTCTTCATAGTTTTCTTTATGAGAAACTTCTTGAATTTACTTACAAGGAGCTCCATGTCCTCATCATCATCTTCACTCTCTTCTTCATCTTCTTCTTCTTCCGACTCATTGCTTTCTTCATGTTGTGCAATGGATTTGAAGGCGATGGTCTTCATCTTTCTTGGCTCTTCTTCTTCTTCCTTTTGAGCAAAGTTCAACTCATGAGTCATGAGTGAACCTATCAATTCTTCTAGGGATAGCTTGGTGAGGTTTTTTACTTCTTGTATGGCTGTCACCTTTGCTTTCCATTCCTTTGGCAAAGATCTTAAAACCTTACAAACAAGTTCATAGTTAGTAAAGATTTTGCCAAGACCATTTAGAGCATTAATAATATCAGTAAATTTAAAAAATATTTTAAAAGTTGACTCATATTTTTTTATTTTAAATATTTCATATTTATGAACAAGCAAACTAATTTTAGAGTCTTTTACTTGGCTTATTCCCTCGTGAGTCACTTCTAATCTTTTCCAAATTTTCTTTATTAATGTACAAGTGGATATTCTATTAAATTCGTATACATCAAGAGAGCAATAGAGAACATTGATGGCTTTTGCATTTAATTGAGCCATCTTCTTATCAAAATCATCCCAATTCTTTTTCAATTTGGGAATAGACATACCATTAATTTTAATTATGGGTGTGTGTGGTCCTTTAGTTATGACTCTTCACATGTCATAATCCAAAGCTTGTATGAAAATTTTCATTCTAGCTTTCCAAAATGTATAATTTGTGCCATTAAATAGTGGTGGTCTAGATGTAGATTGGCCCTCAATAAATAATAAGTCAAATGGGATTGCCATGATCTTTTACTCTAGATGGTTAGGTCAATAATCAATAACAGAGCACCCACTTTGATACTAATTGTTGCCTAAAGATAGCAACCCAAGAGGGGGGGGGGATGAATTGGATTCTTATAAAATTTTAACCAAATTTACTTTCTAAATATGTATGTATTTTGATTTTAACTTAAGTAGTATATTTTAAATATAAACAATATAAGCAGTAGCAATTTTAGGATATATAAATGCTATGAAGAAATTTGAAAGTTAATCTAAATAAATAATAAAGCAAAAATTAAAAATATAACATAGACACACAAGATTTTATAGTGGTTTGGAGCAATCCACTCCTACGTCCACTTTCCAAGCTTTTCTTGAAATTTTCACTATAATCTACTCTTGATTATAATGTGTTTGTTTTTCCAAGCTTATAAACAAACCTAGTTGGTTTTCATAGGAGCACCAACCAAAACCTTATACTAATAGTTTTTTGAAATCACTATTAACCTAGTTGGTTTTTTGAGCTCACCGACCAAAACCTACAATGTCCAATTTTAGGCTTGGATAGGCCGAATCCCCTAGTTTCTTTCTCCAAAGAAACTTGTAAAGAAATCAAAAATATAAGTACAGAAATTTAGCACAAATAAAAATAGAAATGAAACTCTTTAAATCCTAATGAAGAAGCTAATGATGTGCTCGATTAAAGCTTGGCTTTTCCTCAATTTATACTTGAGAGGATGAAGAAGATGTTGGAGAAGATTGCTTTGAAGGCTCACTGAAATCTGTGCATAATTTTTCTTCTTTTTCTCTTTTTTTTGGATATTCAATGTTCCTCACTGAAACTGAAAGATTCTCTCTTTTAATTCCTTTTTTTCTTGCTTTCCAATTGATTCTCCATCTTTAAATACCTTTAGAGATGGTTGGAGTAAGAGTTCTAGCCGTTGGGAGCTCTAAAATAGCCATTAGGGTCGAAAAATAGCCGTTGCAAAACTATCCATTGAAGGTTGTCCATACAGAATGAGTCCTCTCAATTTTTCATGAGACCTCTCATCAGATTTCAAGATCTCTCGATTCTGAATTGAGACGTCTTATAGAGATCGTGAGACCTCTCAAAAATCCTACGAGACCTCTTGCTCTCAAGGCATAAAAACTAGATTTATATCACCTGAGATCGAGAGCTCTTGAGATTCTCTCGAGACCTCTCGAAACCATGCCAGAATAGTGCTTGAGCATGCCAGTCCACTCGAGAGCTCTCAAAAAAAATTTGAGACGTCTCCAAAATTGCTCCAAGGCTATTTTGAGGAATTTTTTGCATCAATCTAGGAGATTTGATTTTTACTTGATTTCTACTTTATGTCTTCCTTGTTTTGGTCAAAGAGCTCTCTTTCTTCTGATCTTTGAAAGCTTAAGAAAAATCTTTTCTTTAAGAATCTTGACTTGATGAATTTTTGTAGATTTTTTCATGAAATGATTCTTGAATTTAAATATCTAGAAAGACCTACATCCACTCATGAAATACATGGTTAAATACACAAACACTCAAAGTTTGGCAATCATAAAAATAAATCATAGGATCAACACTATTAGATATGGTTCGATCCATGATGAATTTCACAGACCTTTCTAAGTTTCTTTAGGAACATAGTCTGATGACTGCTATGTATTTACTGAATAGAGTTTTCTCTAAGACCATTCCTACCACACTGTATGAGATATGACATGATAAGTAACCAAGTCTGAGTCATCTTAGAATTTGGGGTTGTCCAGCCCATGTCAAGAGACAATAGGCAAACAAATTAGAGTCTAGGTCCTTTAGAGCTTGGTTTATTGGATATCCTAAAGAGTCATTAGGATATTATTTCTATCTTCTGGAAGATCATAATGTGATTGTGAGTCAACATGCCATCTTTCTTGAAAAATAGTTTATTCTAGATGGTGGCATCAGAAGATAGATTAGACTCGAGGAGAAAGTCTCTGATGAGAAACGAGCTAAGAAACCTATGGAACCCAGTCAGATTGAGCCAACCAGACACTACCTCCTCCATCTTATAGATCAAGTAGAATTTTTCATCCTCCTAAAAGGTACTTAGGTACTATATCAAAAGATGTAGAGAAAATATTCCACATAGAAAATGAAGTTCATGGTGATGATTTCAAAACTTATGATGAGATGATATCAGATATCAACTCTGAGAAATGGTTAGAGACAATGAGGTCAGAAATTGACTCAATGCATTCCAACCAAGTCTGAACCTTGGTAGTCCACCTGAAGGTATAGTACCTATTGGGTGTAAATGGATCTTCAAGAGAAAGATAGGTGCCGATGGAAATGTAGAGACATTATTCAAAGCAACGCTCATAGAGAAAGGGTATAGTCAGCACGAAGGCATTGACTATCAGGATACTTTTTCGTCAGTAGCCATACTCAAATCCATCCACACATTGCTTGCTATTGCAGTCTATTTTGATTACGTAATATGGTAGATGGATGTGAAAATGATATTTTTAAATGAATATCTTGAGGAAGATATCTATGTGGAACAACTGCTAGATTTCACATTTAGTGATAATGATCACAAAGTATGCAAGTTGTAAAGGTCCATATATGGACTTAAGTAAGCATCTCAGAGCTGGAATGCTCATTTCAATAATGTAATCAAATCATTTAGATTCATCAAGAATAAAGAGGAGCCCTATATTTTCAAAAAGATCAGTGGGAGCACTGTTGTCTTCCTCGTACTGTACGTGGATGACATCCTCATAATTGGAAATGATATTCCCATATTGACTACAGTCAAAATGTGGTTGTCTAAGGAGTTCTCTATGAAAGATCTAGGAGAGACATCCTTTATTCTGAAAATTAAAATCTATAGGGATAGACTGAATAGGATACTGGATCTCTCACAGAAAATATACATAGAGAAGATGCTAAAGAGGTTTAGCATGAAAAACTCCAAGAGGGGTTTAGTATCCTTCAAACATGGCATTCATCTCTCCAAGAAGATGTGCTCTAGAACACCTGAGGAGATTGAACACATAAGCAATATCCCTTATGTTTCAGTAATAGGGAGACTCATGTATGCCATGCTATGTACACGACCTGATATTGTCCATGTTATAACTGTCACGAGCAAGTATTAGTCAAATCTAAGTGAAGAGCACTAGACTTCTGTAAAATATATCCTTATGTACTTGAGAAGGACTAAGGATATGTTTCTAATCTTTGGTAATAGAGAACTTCAGGTTTAGGGATATACAGACTCAGATTTTATGTCCGACATAGATGATCAAAAAGTTGACATCTGAAAGTCTATTTATTTATAATGATGGAGCTATCAGCTGGAAGAGTTTCAAGCAGACAGTGATAACAAACTCCATCATGAAAGCAAAGTATATCACTACGTCGGAGGCTATAAAAGAGGCATTCTGGTACAAGAAGTTTGCCAATAGAGCTCGAAGTGATGCCATCAGATGTCGTCCTTCTATACTGCGATAATAATGGCACCATAACTCTAGCTAAGAAGTCGAGATCTCATCAAAAATTTAAGCATATCGAATGGTGATACCACCTCATATGTGATTACCTCGAGAAGGGATACGTCAAGATCAAGAGAGTCAATCGATAGATAATGTGACTGACTCGTTGACAAAGCCATTAAGCTAGCAGAAGATCGAAGCCCACCTTAAGAAGATGGGACTTACATTTATAGCCAATTGACTTTAGGTCAAGTGGAAGTTTGCTAGATGTGTGCCCTAGAAGCTAGATTGGCTAAATACTTATAATACACTTCTAAGGGTAATTTTATAATTTTGACTATAAATTAATGAAAAGATTATTTTTTATCATAGTATGTATTTAAAATGTCTGTGATACATCCTTTGAGTTAATGGTAATGATAATTCATATTTTCAAGAGTTGAAAATTTAAGACATGAATTTTTATAATAACTCATAAATAGCTTTCGACTATAGGATCATCACGAGGATGGTGATCGATCCAAAAGATTAGTGTACGATCGCTTTCGTTAGATAGATGTATCTTGAATCTATAGTATGGAGGCATTAGAAAGAGAGTACAGGTACTCATTAAAAAATGAGGGCACTGAGCATGACCATCTCGAGTAGTCATAAGGAAGTCTATCTTTTCGTCGATGATTGACTTGATACTGTAGTGATATGTTTGGTTCTTTGACCTAAAATGCATTGATAGTTCACCTTGAGGGTGTTATAGTTTGACTACATCATAACTCAATCTCCTAGCCATTCAGAATTCTAAGGTGTATGTTAGCTATAGCATGTCTATTGTAGGAATTAGATTGCACCAATAGGAAAACTATCTACCTCGGTAGATGAGGAGCAGCCCTATGATAATCATGATATTGAGTTTTTAAGTCCATAACCTTGGTAGAGTGAAGATGATAGAAAGAGTTTCTATTAGAGTTTCACATTGGATTCGAATCGAATGATTAATTCATATGACAGATATTGGGTTTGATGAGTTCACCTTAACCCTAATCCCGTCAGGGCTCAAGATAGAAGAATCCAATCACACAGGTAGCTACACCGAGAGATTCGCTTTCAATTCTGATGGGTTGCCACCATATACTGCTAGGTGTCATTGGTGGATTTTGAGAGCAGTTAGAATGATTTAGATGATCGTTCATTCTAATTATATGAATCAAAAAAGTTTTTGTCCATCGAAAGATATTTCAATGATGCCGATGATAGAGATGGCAACATGTCTCATTACCATACGGAACTGAATCTACTTGGGTCACATAAATAAGAGTTTCGATCTGTATGTCATCAATTAGATTAATCCAGTTCAATTGATTTGGATTAAATCTAATTTGGTTCAAGAAAATCATGCTAGCATATGATTGAGCCTAACATTCTTCTTTTTATAATCATTTTGGTTCATCTCGGTTGAGCCAAATTTATTTGGGTTCACTCAGGAATCTTATCTTAGTCTGACTAGAGCTTGTCCAGATCAGAAAAGGGTTATCTTAATTCATTAGATGGATTTAAGATAATACCTGCCAATTTCTGTCACCAACTAATTTCTATTTCTGGACATAGGTCAATAGTTGACCGTGAACACTTGGACATAGGGCCATGTGTCATGCACCTATAGGAGAGCACCTGGGGCTCTTGTCTCCCTGCTAAAAGAGGTAAGAGAGAGGGTGCACACCATCCTAGGTGGGTGCCCCATATGGATAAGTGATGGAGTCCCATATAGATGGGACTCCAGGATTTCTTGATGGGCTGAAATACCTAGGTGCGAAAGACTTTTACTTTATCCAGTCTTGGTGCCACCTATATGGATTTTTGAGAGACTCTCATCTGATTGGATTAGATGACATCATTCCACCAATCAGATTTACATCTAATTGAATTAAAGCCTCTGATGGCCGGGATGATGTGGCACTATATGGTGCAGCAGGATCTATTTAAACCCTATTTGCAGCTAGAGTTTAGAACACTTGATAATTCCCATTCCCCAAGGCTGCCTCTCTCTCCTTTCCATGCCCTATCTAATTCTCTTTCTCCCCTCTCCATGCTTAAGGAGTTGGGCATAGGTTCAAGTATGATCCAAGGAAGAAAGGTGTCCAGATCAGGAAGAAGGCAGTATTGCTGAAAGAGACGATCACTGCTTCTTCAAAAGAAGTTTTGAAGAACTTTAAGATCAGATCTAGATTTAATTTTTGAAGAGGTGATTCAGAAAGAGAACACCTCCAGATCCTGCTCGAGCGGATAATGGTAGAGGCCAGGTGCATGCGTGGCTCCTTTCAGAATCTCAGGATCAATCAGGATCATCACATGATAATTTAATTATCCAAAATAAGGTATGAAATTAAATTAAATTAAATTTTATTTTTATTTTTAATATCAGATCTTTAAGATTAGATCTGAGATATCTTAGATTTAATTATGATCATAGAATTTTTTTTTAAAATATTCCTTCAAATTCAATCAGATCTAAATGATCCTGTGTCGGAAAAATAGGATTTTTTCTTCAAAAAGGATCATTGAAAGGGCCTTTCTTTTTCATGTCAGGATGAGATCCTCCTCCTATTCTTGACATGGTGGGCTTTAATCTTTATTAGAATAAGGTTCTCCTCCTATTCCTAACAAGATCATCAGGGCACAAAAGGACCGTTGAAAGGGCCTCTTCTCTTTTTTCCATATCAGGATGAGATCTTTCTCTTATTCTTGACATAATGGGCTTTTACCTTTGTTAGAATAAGATTCTTCTTCTATTCCTAATAAGATCGTCGAGACACAAAAGGACCGTTGAAGGAACCTCTCCTCTTTTTTTCATTTTTGAACGAGGTCCTCCTCCTTCTCCTGATATGGTAGACTTTTATCCTTGTTAGGATGAGGTTCTTCTCCTTTCCTAATAAGATCACCGGGGCACAAAAAGGCCATTGAAAGGGGCTCTCCTATTTTTTTCATGTCAAGACGAGATCCATCTCCTATTTCTAAGATGATGGGCTTTTATCCTTGTTAGGATGAGGTTCTTCTCTTGTTCCTAACAAGATCGCTGGGGTATAAAAAGGCCATTGAAAGGGCCTCTTTTCTTTTTTTCATGTCAGGATGAGGTCTTCCTCCTATTCCTAACATGATGGGCTTTTATTCTTACTAAGATGAGGTTCTCCTCCTATTTCTAACAAGATTATCGGGGCATAAAAGGGCCGCTCAAAGGGCCACTTTTTTTTTCATGTCAGGATAAGGTCCTCCTCCTATTCTTGATATGATGGGCTTTTATCCTTGTTAAGACGAGGTTCTCCTCCTATTTCTAACAAGATCGCTGGGATACAAAAGGGCCATTGAAAGGACCTCTCTTTTTTTTTTCATGTCAAGATGAGGTCCTTCTCTTGTTTCTGACATGATGAGCTTTTATCCTTGTTAGGATGAGGTTCTCCTCCTATTCCTAACAAGATCACTGGTGCACAAAAGGATCATTGAAAGAACCTCTCTCCATCACCTTCTATCTTAAATGACCAGAGGTCTTCTACTTTGCTTTGAAATGAAGCTCGGTTAGATCACTTCATTACAAATTCACACCAAGAATAAGAATTGTTAAATAAAAGTTATTAAAATGGTTATTGATAATACATCAGTAGGTTTTCTGAGTTTCAAGGTCGTGGAAATGTTGACCCTCCAATCTTTCAGATAATAAGTTCTCAGTTGGACAATTTACACGACCTCATGAGGACCTTCCTAATTCAGGATGAGCTTTTTTTGATTCTGTGGCTGTGAAACATTTGCTCGTCGGAGCACCAGATCTCTCACTTTGAATGTTTTGCTCTTTACTTTAGAATTGTAGTGACGTGATACTCTTTGCCTATAGGTGGCCATTCTGATCTGAGCTTTTTTCCGCTTTTCTTCTAATAGGTTGAGGTTTGCCCTGAGGTCTTATGAATTACTTTGTTCATTGAAAGCTTCAACTTGCATTGAGGAAAGTTCAAGTTCAATTGGGATGACAGTCTCTATTCCAAAGGCTATTACAAAAGGAGTTTCTCTTGTTGGCAATCTTTGGATGGTTCGGTAGGCTCAGAGTACATGATAAAGTTTGTCCATCCATGTTTCTTTTACCCTTTTAAGTCTTGCTTTTATCTCCTGAAGTAGAGTTTTGTTGGTTACCTCAGCTTCACCATTTGCTTATGGGTGTGCCATAAATATAAAATAGTAGAAAATATTCAAATCTTCATAGAACTCGACAAACTTTGCCCCTGCAAACTGGCATCCATTATCAGTGATTAGCATTCGAGGTAGGCCAAATCTGTAAACTATCAACTTTCAGATGAAATTCTGCACCTTGGCTTCAGTTATTTTTGCTAGAGGTTCAGCCTCTACCCATTTAGTAAAATAATCCACTACTGCCAAAAGAAATTTTTGATGTCCAGGTGTCATAGGAAAAGGCCCAAGTATATCCATTCCTTACTATACAAACAGCCAAGGGGCACTTAAGGGTGTGAGTTGTGAAGCTGGTTGTCTCTGAATTTTGCATTCCTCTGGCATCAATCATATTTTCTCACATAATTTATAGCATCCTAATGCATGGTTGGTCAATAATATCCTTATCGAAGTAACTTGTAAGATAGAGATCTGGCCTCTAGATGGTTTCCATATATTCTCTCATGAACTTCTCTCAGAGCATAATTAGCTTCGAAAGATCAGAGATACTTGAGGAGTGGTAAGGAATATGACCTCTTATACAACTTATTTTCATAAAAACATAACGGGAGGCTTGATTTCTCAAATTTTGAGCTTCTTTGGGGTCTCTAGGAAGAACTCCATCTTTGAGATATGAAACTAACGGGTTGATCTAGCTGGGTTCATGGTCAATTTACATTACTGCTTGGGACTCTTTCAAGCTTGGATGCTACAAAACTTCAAAGAAAACCTCTTTTTGGCAATTCATTTTGTGCCAAAGTAGCCAACTTAGAAAGAAAATCAGCTCTGGTGTTTTCTGCTCTAGGGAGCTATTGGATAGCAAAGCTATTAAAGGTTGAGGTCAAACTTCTTACATCTTCTAAGTACTTCTTCATGTTTTTCTCTCGAGCATCGTAGTTGTTATTAACTTACCCCACAACCAGCTAAGAGTCACTATAAACTTTCAAGTGTTATGCTTTCAGCTCTTTAGCTATTCTTAGTCTTGCAATCAGAGCTTCATATTCAGCTCTATTGTTAGTGGTAGGAAACTTGAAGTATAATGCATACTCAATAATAATTTTTTTTGGATTAATTAAAATTAGTCTTATGCCTACCCCTAAGGCATTGGATGAGTCATCTACATACAATGCCCAAAAATCTTTAGGAAGATTAACTCTTTCTTCAAGAGAACTAAGAGTACAAACTTCTTGGTGCTCAAGTTCAACTTCATCTGGGATGGTGCATTCTACTATAAAGTCGGCCAATATCTAGCTTTGATGGATGGTCGAGGTTGAAAATTGATATCAAACTTGGTTAGCTCGATCGCCCATTTTGCTATCCTTCTGAAAGTATCAGGTCAGTGAAGAACTATCTTAATAGATTGATCAATGAGAAGTGTAATTATATGCCCCTAGAAATAAGATCGAAGCTTCCTGGCTGTAATCAACAAAGCATAAGTCAATTTTTCCAATTTGGTTTATCTTGTTTCTGCATCTCTCAAAACTCTACTTATATAGTAGATTAGCTTTTGAATTTTAGCTTCTTCTCTAACTAGGATAGCTCTAATGGCTGCCAAGAACATCGCTAAATATAAAAATAATTCTTCTTAAGGTTTAGGCTTGGCGAGGAGTGGAGGTGAACTAAGATAGTTCTTCAATTCTTCAAAAGTCCACTGACACTCAGGAGTCCAATTGAAGTTCTTGGGCTGCTTAAGTACTTGGAAGAAGGACATGCAACACTCCATCGATCTCAAGATGAAGCAATTCAGGGTTGCCACCATGTCTGTAAGGTGCTGAACTTTATTTATTATTTTAGGGATAGTCATTTTTTGGATGGCTATGATCTTCTCTAGGTTTGTCTCGATGCCGCATCTGTATACCATGAATCCTAGAAACTTCCCCAAAGTCACTCTAAAAGTGCATTTCATAGGGTTCAACTTCATTTGGTACTTTCGAAGGGTATTGAAGGTCTCCTCAACGTCGGCGATGTGATTTGGAAAAGATCAGCTTTTAACAAGCATATCATCTACATAGACCTCCATATTGCGGTCGATCTGCTTTTTGAATATCTTATTTACCAGATGTTGATAATTGGCATCTGCATTGTTTAGTCCAAATGGCATAATCCTGTAACAATAAAGAACATGGTCAGTAATAAAAATAATTTTTTTCTTATCTTCTAGTGCCATTCAGATTTGATTGTAGCTGGAGAAAGCATCTATGAAAGTGAGGAGCTCATGGCCCAAAGTTGCGTCCACCAGTTGATCAATTCTCGATAAGAGGTAGTTGTCTTTTGAGCAAGCCTTGTTCAAGTCTATGAAATCTATGCACATCCTCCACTTGCCATTTGCCTTCTTGATGAGGACGATATTCGCAATCCAGTTCGGATAGTGTATTTCCTGGATGAACTTGGCTTTGAGGAGTTTGTCAACCTCATCCATAATGTCTTCCTACCATTTTGGTGCAAATCTATGCTTCTTTTGCTTTACCAGCCAATATTTGAGGTCCACGCCCAGTCAGTGCTCCATGACTTCAGCATCAATCCTAGGCATGTTTGTAGGTACTTAGGCAAAAACATTGGCATTCTTCTACAAGAAGGTAGCGAGCTGCTTTCTTACCTCCTCTCTCAGGTTGCAGTCAATCTTAACAGTATGATCTTCATGAAAGGAATATGCCCTCAAGCCAATCAAAATTTATATTTTGATGGGCTATTCTTTTATCTTCCAAACTCATGTAATGACATTTTCAAATAAATAAAGATATTCAATTTCATCATATGCTGTATCTTAATTATTTATTTAAGATTATGATGAATTCCATAAATTAGAGCTATGATTTTAGGGTTATGATGAGATCATACTTGTGAGATCTAAAATCTCAAAATTCTAATCTAAAATATTTCTTGTCGATGGAGCATTGAGTTGGGGATCAATGTTTCTAGAAAGATTGGCACATCCGATATATGTTTGATGAAATGATGATTGATCTCACTATCACTTGTATATGATACTAATATAAGGATGTGGGTGCTCATTAGGGAATGAATTCACAGAATTGATCCAACTCGAGAATATCTAATGTAGTCTTATCTACATGTCAATAGATGATTCTCATAGTAGGAGTTGTGCATGTAATCCTTTGACCTGAGACTACCATAGAACCTTATATGTATGAATCTATATTTTAGTTCATACTCATTCATAACTTAGTCATGTATGGGTGTTCTAAATATGGTGGATTATATATAAAGATTGTGAGTAGGTCAACATGGAATCGATCACTCCTGGTAAGAGGAGATCACATCCTATCTGCTTCAATCAAATGATGATTCAGAAAGTCTTTGATCAAAGCATGATGAAAATTAAAAATTATTTTTAATGTTTCATTAATCAAATCATCATCATAAGATTGAGAGAAATATGAATATGATATTGGGTTTGACATATTTTTATACCCAGAGTTATATTCGGGATGCAGGATGATCGAAGGATCTTATTGCATGATAACTTTTCACTGAAGGATATTTTTTGGTATTTTTATCAAAATTTCATATCTTTCAGATAGACATGATATGTTGCTAGACGTTAATCTTATCTTATCGGTTCGATTGAATTAAAGAGATTAATTTGATCATTAATTAGAAAGTATTCTAATTGGTCGAATCGGGTTAGCTAATTTTGACCTAAATCAGTTTGATTGAGTTCTAACTAGATTAGGTCAAATTGCATCCAGACCCATTGCTGGCTAGATGTGGAATCCAATGGGTCACACATAAAGAGAATTGATCAAGGATCTAATTGGATTAGATCATATTTGCAAGATGAACATGCTAGCACATGTTGCAAATCCTAGCACCAAAATTCAAATCGGATTCGTATCGGATTTTGATTTGGGCTAATTAGATCCAATTTGGGTAAAATCTGATTTGGTCCTTAATTGGGTTAATCCTTGGCTTGTTGACCTGGGTTTGGGCCTTACATACTAGAATCCCACACCCCAGAGAGTCTCTATCTTGCATAAGGGGAGGTGTTTTATGCACCATAGACTCTTAGCGCATTGTTTTGGTTGCCGCCCCATCTTTGTTATCTTATTCATTTTTATTTTACATAACTTATGTTACGTAGTAGTCTCAGATCTGAAAGAATGCGCCCAAGATTTCTTCTGTAGATTAAACACTTTGATGTTTAAAAGGAATTTAAATGGAATAGAACTCCTAGTTGCTCCTCCTTATCTTAGCGCCTCTTGGACCAAGTTCAAGTTGATAAGGCGTTGACTTTTCTTCCACATCCCATCTAAAATTGGCACATGAGATGATAGCCATTGGATGGCATTCTCATCAGATCAAAACCCTTTATTGGTGGTGCCAAAGAGAAAGAAAAACTACGTAACATTTGTGAAACCATGAAGAATTATTTTCCAAAGAGTCCCTCTGCTTGAAGCGACTCTTGAAACTAATTCTCATGCTTCCACATGGCGTATTTTTCTGGTGGGGTGTGAGAAGGTTGGATGGATATGAGATATTTCTAGGGAAAGTGCATGAGAAATTATGGAGGCACCCCTACATTATAAATAGGGGTGCGCACCGAGAGTCCAAAGCATCAAAAATTCCTCCCTTCTTTCTTACAATAGATTCTCTTGTCTAATTTTCTTTATTTCTTTTCTCTTGTCTAGATAAGATCCTAATTTAAGAACAAGAAGTCTTCCAATAAGACAAAGAGATTAGAAATAAAAATTAAGGAGACAAGGAACAAGAAAGAAAAGCAAGGAAGGGCTAAGAGGGTGATATTAAAGGCTAAGAAAGGTTATGCCCAAATAATTAAAGTTCTTCTTATAAGAATTTTAATTAAAATAATTAGAGGTGCTGGTGTCTTGATCAAGTTTCTGTGTAGATCAACGTTAGAGGGTGAACACATGGGCACCTAGTGGAACCCCTAACGGACTGCTGTCGACGATCAGAGTCAAATTAGGATTTTGCAATTAGAGGTATGTTCCAATATCCTCTTATATGTCATAAATGCATATTATATGATTTAAATTCTAATAAGACAGTCCTAGGATTTGGGTTTGATTTTATGATTTCATTATTTTTTTTGAAATCCATGCTTTCGTTCTGCACACTAAACCCAATAGTGGTATCAGAGCAAATCTTATTAGACTAAATCATATGTTATTATCTTTATGCTTTAATGGCAAAATTATCAATATGATATGATCATATTTGAAATTTTAGCATGTTTTTAATGTGATGAGATCATGTTTCATTATTCATAATTAGATTATGATATATATCATTCTGTAAGGTTGCCCTGGCATAATGACAAATGTTCACTATGTGATGATGGTTGTCCTAGAATGATTATACATGCTATTATGTTTGTTATATATCATAATTGATATATATTCTTGTGTTCAGTATGATTTTAAATTAGAATATACAAAGAGACCATTTAAAGCCCTCTATAAAATATATATTAAGTTGTAGTGCAATCAACCGATAGTAGAACCAATCTAAATATAAAATTGATCAATCGGTGTCTAGAAAAAAGGTTCAGGATTGGTAAAGAGAATGTGATTTTTAATTGGTTTCATTCTCTGACTTAACCAATTCATTGGTGTCTAAGGAAAGCAACGAAGGGACCCCACCTCTCTCCCACTTACCTGGCCAATTCGATTGATTTAATTCTAGATTGAGTGCTTAGGCATTGCTGTTGAAATTTGGATCCGATACGTAATCGAGCTGACTCGGATATGCAACCGAGCTGGCTCAGGATGAGATCGAGCCGGCTCGAGGTAAATTTGAGCCAATTCTCTTAGGCGGATAGAAAGCAGTGCTTAGGCTAGATGCTGTCGAGCTAGCTTGATTGTGGATCGAGCTAGCTCGATGGATGGATTCTTTTGATTCACTATATTAAAGACCTTCCTTCATGCTAGTTCATTATTATGTCATAAACCATATTAGGTTTGTTGTAAAAACACAAGACCAATTATGGAACTAATGTAATATTGATCTAGTGCATAATGATGCTTATGGCATTTTGGATATACTGCTTTGTTGTGTAACCACAAGGGCAGTTATATTTCATTATGACTATATAGAAATGAAAGATCTTACTTAACTAAAATATTATAGTTTGTTGTGCTAACATAAGGCTATTAATATTTTAAAGGCCAAGAATATATTGAGAATTGCATGAGATGTAATTAGAAAGAGTCTCCTACCTTTGAAGTTATAAAAAGGTTTGTTGTGTAACCATAAGACTTTTTTATAAGGAATTAGGATCTCAATCCTACTAAGAAAAATAATTAGATTTTCTTGATTATCATATTTGAGGCTTATGATATTCGATAAAATAGTGAAAGATAATTAAATTAAAGTCCTAATTTAATTGTGTTCATCATCATGAGTTATTTGCTTATGTAATGTTCTTTATTATGTAGAATAAATGGCTTCTTCACTTTCACTATGTTCAATTTTGGATTCAAATAAGTTGACCAATCCTAACTATGTGGATTGGCTGAAAAACTTAAAAATAATACTCAGTTAAGAAGATCTCTCTTATATTCTTGATGTCCCTATGTTGGAAAATGTATCCCAAAGTTAATTGTTAGCCTATTGACAGTTGAGCTATATTGTATCTATAATTGATTCAGTAATAAATAAAATATATTTTTGGTATTTTTATCATAAAGTATTCATCTTCTAATGAACTCCATTATTATGATGAAGTTCTTAGAACTATTTAGCTTCGATAAAATAAGTATTTATCGATTAGTTCTTAAATTTGCTCATGACCAAATGATAGGCTGTTAATTAGGATGACAGCATCTATCGAGCATAGGTCATTGTATGCTATAAGGTTGGTTGTCCTCCTAATCAAGAAGTATGAAGATACTAGTATGGCATATAGGTTAGATGTATGGGTACATCATCATTGAATGTGACCAACTTTAGAGCATTCTGCTCTCAAGAATGTCTCTGATGAGATATAGGTATAAGTGTCCCTTAGATTTAAAATCACATCAATGATTTACAAGCATCTCACTATGCTTTGGTATCGGACTAACTAAATTTCTAATTTAGTAATGAAAGGCTTCTAGGTACAGTCAAGTACTTATGAAGTTAGAGTGTGATCAAGATAGAATTGACCAATCCAAGAGTTGAAGAAAAATGTATCACTGTATTTCAATATAGCAAAATCTTGGCCAGGATAATCTATCAGATGGATTTGATATTTTGAAATATAATGTGGATAACCTTATTAGAGTTGATAGTTGAACTTTGAGGTGTCCTAAAAATATTTTGGTTAAGGGTATGAATTATATGAAAACTATATCTGTATGGGTTCTAAGGATGTTGTTCTACACATTCGACCTATCTGACTGTCGGGTACCATTGCTAGTTGGTAACTTTGATTAGTATAGAAATTTATTTTTGTACTATTAGCTTAGGTTTAGATCTATGAGGTCATGCACAATAGAGTTCATAATTCGATCAGATGGTTGATCAATGATTAAGAATCATTCTAGGGTTAAACGATCAATATGATTGATGTTTAACCTAGTGCAAGTATTGCAAGAGGATCGATTAGCAATTAAATTACTAATTAACTTAATTTAATTAAGCCAAAGGATTAAGATTAAATTTAATTAAATATAATTTAATTAAATTTAGTTTGGACTTGATTGGATCAAGTATAATTGATTTATTGGATAAGCCAAGTGCAAGGAAGAACAATCCTAGTTCAACTAAGACTTGGGTCGATCCAATTTTCTAATTTGATTAAAAGATTAAATTAAAATTAAATCTAATTTAATCTAATTTAAATAAGTTTTTAATTAGTTTAGGATCTAATTTAATTGGATTGAATTAATTTTGGTTTGATTTGATTTAAAAAATCATGTTAGACTAAGTCAAAATAAGAATCCTAGTAAGACTAGGAACTTCCCTCCTTGTGCCACCTTAGTCCCAACGCCCACCCTTCACGTCCCCTTTGATTTTGTATGAATTCTCCATGCCCAAGAGAAGTCCACCACATCCTAAAGTCCTTCTCTTTCTTTCTTACATGATAAATTAAGTATGGACCAAGTTAAAGTAGGAATTGGTTTTGATTTCGAATTCTATGAGATAGAATTTTAGGAAACCAAAACTCTTCCTACAGTGCACTGATTCCACCCAGATTTTTTTTTAGATTTTTATGGCTTTTAAAGAGTTTTTGTATGATAGAACCTGATGGTCCATAGTAGAAAAGAAGGATGGTCCATAGTAGAAAAGAAGGAGGGGGCGCCCAAGGTCCATAGTAGAAAAGAAGGAGGGGGCGCCCAAGAGTTGGGCGCCCCTTGTCTTGCCCAATTTGGATATTCCTTGTCTAGGTATTTGACCTAGACAAGGACTCCTCTATATCTCTCTATATATGATGAATTTTGGATTGATTTTTGGATATATTCTAGACCATTGAGAGTCCTTTGGGATATATAAAAATTAAGAAGAAAAAGTATTAGGGCATGAGGATTTCATAGACACCAAACTAGGTGTCTATGTGAGAGAACAAAGAAGAAGAAGAAGGGTTCTTCTTCTAGGATTTTTTTTTTTATCTCTTCCTTCTTATTTAGAGATTTTTGAGAGGTGTCTTAGGTTCAAAATCTCTTTCACCTCCTTCTAAAAGTTTAAGAGTCCAAGATTTGAAGAAGGTGGTTCCAGATCGATCATCAATGAAGGATCAGTACAGTACTAGCATACTATGCTAATTTCCTACATTAGACTTCTGATCGTGGTTCATGGGCTCGTGTGGATGACTCCTAGAGGCTGGATGTATGTGCGGCTCATAACATCATCCTCAACTCTAGATCAGCAAGTTAGAATATCTAACTTGCATAAGTAATAGATCTGATCTATTATTTTCATACCTACACTAGATGTAGTGTATTTACATGTTGATGTGATCAACATGTTTTAGTTTTTTTTTCAGATTGTTAATTTTTGATTTAATAACATGCCATGATCATATAATAGATCTTAGATCTAGGAGATTTTTTAGAATTTAAAATTAATTTTAATTAATTTTAGTCTTCCGCTGCCTGATCTTGAAAAAGTTTCAAGATCTAGCCCTGAAATCCTAGATCCGATTCTATCACCCTAATCTTGAGCCATTAGGTGAAAGATGCTATAAAGGAAGAAAAGTCTACATACAAGATGTGGCAAAATGATTCTCTTACTATCAAGTGCATCATACTTGCCTCCATGAGTAATGAGTTATAGAGGCAACATGATGGCATGGATACTCAATCCATATTGCTCAATCTAAAAAAACTTTATGAAGAGTAGTAGAGTAGGACTGCTAGATATGAGATATCTAAGCAGTTATTTCATACTAGGATGGCAGAGGGTTCATCCATGCAAAATCATGTTCTAATGCTAATTGACCTAATCACTCGATTAAGTCAATTAGGTTTTATCATGGATGGGAAGTTGAGTCAGGATCTAATCCTGCAATTACTTTTAGAATTATTTTCTCAGTTTGTCATGAACTATCACATGAACAAACTGAATACTTTCTTGCCTAAGCTGTTAAATAAGTTTAAAATAGTAGAGAGTCATATTAAGAAAGATAAGGCTCCTCTTCTTCTTGTAGATGGGATCTCCAAGAAGAAGGCAGGCAGAAAGGATTCTAAGAGGAGGCTGAACCCTAAAGGTAGCATAAATAAGAAGAAGAAAGGAAAGAAAGCCTCCAGACAGATAACCTATTTTCACTACGGCAAAGCAGATCATTGGAAGAGGAATTGCAAGGCTTACCTTGCAACTATGAAGACTGGTGCAAATGTTGCACCAAAAGGTATGTATGAGATACATGCAATTTTATCATTAAATTCTTTCATTTCAAACTCTTGGGTATTGGATACCAGCTATGATTTTCATATCTACAAATCATTACAGGGACTACAGAAAATTAGGAGTTGGAACAAAGGTGACTTTGAGCTCTACAGCACTAGAGGAGAGTCCATCCAAGCAAAAGCTGTAGGGACAAATATATTGAAGTTACCTTTTGAAAAGATCTTAGAGCTGATAAATTATTATTATATGCCTAAGATCATTAAAAATATTATATCTATACCCTTATTATTAAAATAAGGTTATCGTCTTGATGTAATGAGCAATGGTTGCTCGATCAAATATTCTAATAAAATAATATGTTCTGACATTTTTAACAATGGCTTGTTAACTCTATGTTTGGATGATAATATTTTTTATATTGATAAAAATAGAAAATGTAAGAGAAAAAAGATAAATAATACTTTACTTTGGCATTATCGACTTGGTCATATTAGTGAGACTAGGATTAACAAGCTATACAAGGAAAAGTTTTTTGATCCTTATGATTATGAATCATTAGGAACTTGTAAATCATATCTCATGGGCAAAATGACCAAGACTCCATTTAATGGATATGGAGAAAGGACAAGTGAGTTATTAGAACTTGTACATACAGATGTATGTGGTCCTATGACAACTCAAGCCAGAGGTAGATACTCTTATTTTATAACATTCACTGATGATTTATCTAGGTTTGGATATGTGTATCTTATGAAACACAAATCCGAAGTCTTTGATAAATTTAAAGAGTATCAAAGTATGGTCGAGAAACAAACTAGAAAGAGTATAAAATTCCTTCGATCTGATCGGAGAGAAGAATACTTGTCTAGTGAATTTCTAGACTATCTTAAAGTAAAGGGCATTCTCTCTAAATGGATCCCTCCTTATACACCGTAATTAAATGGTGTAGCCGAAAGGAGAAATTGTACCTTATTAGATATGGTATGAACCATGATGTGCTTCATAGAATTATCTATTTTCTTCTGGGATCATGCCTTGGAGATCATAGTATATATCTTGAATAGAGTACCATCTAAGTCTATATCTAGCACTCCATATGAGATATGGAGAAGAAAGAAATCTAATCTTAAGTATCTTAAGATATGGGATTGTCCAGCATATGTAAAAAAAAATTTTGGACATAAGCTAGATGTTAGAGCAGATAGATGTCTATTTGTAGGATATCCTTGAGATAGTATGGGATATCTATTCTACCACCCTACTGAGCAAAAGATGTTTATAAGTAGGCATGCCACTTTCATGGAGAAAGAATTGATTCTAGAAAGAGATAGTGGGAGAAACATTGAACTTACTGAAGTTCAAGAAAAACAAATAGATATTTCTTAAGCAAATAAACACATAAATAAGGAAGAACCAGAACACACAACTTCAATCCGTAGGTCTGATAGAGTGCGACATGCATCTATGAGGTATGAGTTTATTATTCAGAATAATGAAGCCCAAGTCATTGAGAATGATGAACCTCTAACCTATACGGAAGCTGTTATGAGTAGGGACTCAGACTAATGGCTGGCTACCATGCAATCCGAAATGAACTCCATGTACACTAACAAAGTATGGACTTTGGTGGATGCACCAGAGGGTGTGAACCTTGTTGGATGCAAATGGGTCTATAAGAAAAAGATTGGAGTAGATGGTCAACTTGAAACCTATAAGGCCAAATCAGTGGCTAAGGGTTTCAAGCAAAAATAGGGTATTGATTATGATGAAACATTTTCATCTATTGCCATGCTCAAATCTATTTGGATTATGCTTGCAATAGCAGCATACCATGATTATGAAATATGACAAATAGATGTGAAAACCGCCTTCCTTAATGGTTTTCTTGAGGAGGAGGTCTACATGTCACAGCTAGAGGGATTTGTCTCAAATGAGAGATCAAATTAGATATGCAATCTTAAAAGATCCATTTATGAATTGAAGCAAGCTTCAAGGAGTAGGAATATCCTGCTTTGAAGTTATAGTCAAAGAGTTTGGCTTCATGAAGAATGTGGATGAACCATGTGTATATAAGAAAACTAGTGGGAGTACCATAGTTTTCTTGGTTCCGTATGTAGATAGCATACTCTTCATTGGGAATGATATCTCAATATTGCAATCAGTCAAGTTATGGCTATCAAATAAGTTTTTCATGAAAGA
This sequence comes from Cocos nucifera, assembly GCA_006176705.1. NCBI lineage: Eukaryota > Viridiplantae > Streptophyta > Magnoliopsida > Arecales > Arecaceae > Cocos > Cocos nucifera. The sequence continues at coordinate 534,960 of QRFJ01000337.1, read as the reverse complement.
CTTGGGAGAAGCATCCTATATACTAGGTATAAAGATCTATAGAGATAGATCTAAGAGGATGCTAGGGTTATTCCAGTCTAGGTATATTGACTTAATACTGAAAAAGTTTAGTATGGATATGAGTAAAAGAGGTTACTTACCCATGAGTCAAGACATACATCTCTCTAAGAAGATGTCTCCTAAGATACCTGAAGAGAGAAATAGAATGAGTTTTATTCCTTATGCTTCGACTGTAGGATCAATAATGTATGCCATGTAATATTCTAGGCCTGATGTTGCTTATGCTTTAGGCATAGCCAGTAGATTTCAGGCTGATCCAGGAGAGGATTATTGAAAAGCTGTGAAAAATATTCTTAAGTACTTAAGAAGGACTAAGGATATTTTTCTGGTCTATGGTGGATCTGATCTCAAACTAGAAGGATATTTTGATTCTAGTTTTCAATCAGATCCAGATGATAGCAAATGCATCTTAGGGTATATGTTTACTCTGAACGATAGAGCAGTGAGTTGGAAGAGTACCAAGCAGCTAATTGTAGCTGACTCAACCACTGAGGTAGAGTACATAGCTGCAAGTGAAGTCACTAAGAAAGCTGTTTGGATAAAGAAGTTCATCACTGAATTAGGTGTTGTTCCTAAAATTGAGGACCCAATACCATTTTACTATGATAATACTGGAGCAGTTGCTCAAGCACAGGAACCAAGATCTCATCATAAATCCAAACATATTCTAAGATGCTTCCACTTCATTCGTGAAATAATCGAGAGATAAGATGTTGTCATTGAACAAGTAGACACAAAGAACAATATAGCAGACCCGTTCACTAAGGCTTTACCATAGCAGCAGTTCGATCACCACCTTGATTGTATGGGATTTAAATAGAAAGGTAATTTGCTTTAGTGCAAGTGGGAGATTGAAAGGAATATGCCCTCAAGCCAATCAAAATTTGTATTTTGATGGGCTATTCTTTTATCTTCCAAACTCATGTATTGACATTTTAAAATAAATAAAGGCATTTTATTTCATCGTATACTGCATCTTAATTATTTATTTAAAATTATGATGAATCTCATAAATTAGGGCTATGATTTTAGGATTTTAATGAGATCATATTTGTGAGACATAAAATCTCAAAACTCTAATATAAAATATTTCTGGTCAATGGAACATTGAGTTGGGGATCAATATTTTTGGAAAGATTGGCACATCCTATGTATGCTTGATGAAAGGGTGATTGATCTCACTATCACTTGTATGCGACACTAATACAAGGATGTGAGAGCTTATTAGAGAATGAGTTCATAGAATTGATCCAACTTGAGAACATCTAATGGAGTTTTATCTACATATCAATTGATGGTTCTCATAGTGAGAGTTATGCATGTAATCCTTTGACCTGAGACTACCATAGAACTTTATATGTATGAATCTATATTTTGGTTCATACTCATTCATGGCTTAGTCATATATGGGGTGTTCTTGATATGGTGGATTATATATGAAGGTTGTAAGTAGGTCAACATGCAATCAATCACTTCTGGTAAGAGGAGACCGCATCCTACCTACTTCAATCAAATGATGATTCAGGAAGTCTTTGATCAAAGCTTGTTGAAAAATAGAAATAGTTTCTAATATTTCATTAATTGAATCATCATCATACGATTGATAGAAATATAAATATGATATTGGGTATGGCATATTTCCATACCCAAAGTCATATTCAGGATGTAGCGTGATCGAAGGATCTTATTGCATGGTAACTTTCCACTGAAGGATATTTTTTGGCATTTCCATCAAAATTTTATATCTTTTGAGTAGACATGATATGTTGCTAGATGTCAATCTTATCTTGCAGGTTCGATCGAATTAAAGAGAGTAATTTGATCATTAATTAGAAAATATTCTAATTGGTCGAATCGGATTAGCTAATTTTGACCTAAATCGGTTTGGTTGAGTTCAAACCAGATTAGGTCAAATCACATCCAAACCCACTACTGGCTAGATGTGGAATCCAATGGGTCACACATAAAGAAAATTGATCAAGGGTCTAATTAGATTAGATCATGTTTGCAAGATGAACATACTAGCACATGTTGCAAACCATAGCACCAAGATTTGAATCGAATTTTGATTTGGGCTAATTAGATCCAATTTGGGTCAAATCTGATTTGGTCCTTAATTGGGTTAACCCTTGGATTGTCGACCTAGGTTTGGGCCTCACGTACCAAAATCCCATGCCCTAGAGAGTCTCTCTCTTGCATGTGGGGACGTGTTTTATGCGCCATGGACTCTTGGTGCATTGTTTTGGTTGCCATCCCATCTTTGTTGTCTTATCCATTTTTATTTTATGTAACTTATATTACGTAGTCTCAGATCTGAAAGAAGGTGCCCAAGAGTCCTTCTGCAGATTAAACACTTTGGTGTTTGAAAAGAATCTAAATGGAACAAGACTCCAAGCCGCTCCCCCTTATCTTGGCACCTCTTGGACCAAGTCCAAGTTGATAAGGCATTGACTTTTCTCCCATTCCCCATCTATAATTGGTGCATGAGATGAGAGCCATTGGATGGCATTCTCATCAGATCAAAACCCTTTATTGATGGTGTCAAAGAGAAAGAAATACTACGTAATATTTATGAAACCATGAAGAATTATTTTCCGAAGAGTCCTTCTGCTTGAAGCGACTCTCGAAACTAATTCTCATGCTTCCACATGGCATATTTTTCTGGTAGGGTGTGAGAAGGTTGGATGGGCATGAGATATGCCCATGAAAAGGGTGTGAGAAATTGTGGAAGCACCCTTACATACATTATAAATTGGGGTGCACACCGAGAGTCCAAGGCATAAAAAATTCGTCCCTTCTTTCTTACAATAGGTTCTCTTGTCTAATTTTCTTTAATCCTTTTCTCTTATCTAGATAAGGTCCTAATTTAAGGATAAGAAGTCTTTTAATAAGACAAAGAGATTAGAAATAAAAATTAAGGAGACAAGAAACAAGAAATGAAGGTAATGAAAGGCTAAGAGGATGACATTAAAGGCTAAGGAAGGTTATGCCCAAATAATTAAAGTTCTTCTAATAAAAATTTTAATTAAAATAATCAGAGGTGCTGGTGTCTTGATTAAGTCCTCGTGTGGATCAACATTGGAGGATGAACACGTGGGCACCTGGTGGAATTTCTGATGGACTGCTGCCGACGATCAGAATCAAATTAGGGTTTTACGATCAAAGGTATGTTCCAATACCCTCTTATATGTCATAAATGCATATTATATCATTTAAATTATAATAAGGTGGTCCTAGAGTTTGGGTTTGGTTTTATGATTTTATTACTTTTTTTTAAAATCCATGCTTCCGCTTCGCACACCAAACCCAACACTTCATGCCCATCGTTTAAAGAAATTGTAACAAGATCTTTGATTGGTTCTCCTCATTCTTCCATCAAATCATCATGGGTATCAAGCCTATCTACCAGATAAGATTCTATCTACTTTTTCCCTTGCAAAGCAATAGTGTAATATTGCCGCATGAGAGCTTGATCTCCTCTGACTTCTCCAATCTCATAACTGGTTGAAAACTTCACCTTCAAATAATAGATCGAGACCACAGTCCGAAGTACATTCAAGCCAAGTTGGTCAAGAATGGCATTGTAAACTGAGGGAGCCTTCACCATAAAAAAATCCACTTGGGCCTTTTACTTCCTTAGGCATTGATCTGCCATGATAGATAAGGTTATTATTCCTCAACAAGCACTACATCATCGGTGAATTCCACTAGTGGGGAACTTATTGGCCCCATTCTATTATCAGATATAAATATTTTTAAGAATGTATTGTAAAATAAAATATTAGCAGAGCTTCCATTATCAATTAAAATATAGTGTACATCATAGTTAACAATATTTAAAGTTACTATAACTACATCATTGTGTCGAAATTGAATCCCTTGAGCATCTACTTTAGTCAAAGCGATAGGTTCTTCAGTCCATTTCTTCTTCATCAGCTCTACCAATCCACTTGCCTCCTCTCATTGATGTCTCCCAGCAATGTAAGGATTGATGGTGCTCCCAAGCCTTAAAAGGCCATAGGAGGAGCCAGGGTGTTGGCTTTGGGGATTCCAGGGGCTTGGTTGGTGCTCTGAAGATTTAAAATTCAAGGTGGAGCAAGAAACTAAAATCGAAGAATCAAGACAACAGAAAGGATATTTTCTATAGGTTAGCCAACTCAGTTTGAAACTGGATCGGCTAAGTCTTAGAGGATAGACCAAATAGAGAGGAGCACCTTTGGGACTGCAGCATGGCATGCAACTGGGTTGTCTCGATCTAAAACTAAGCCGACCCGATCTTAGGTTAGCCGACTCAGTGCTGAGACTGTGCCAGCTCAGTCCATGGGCAGAGCTACGTGAGGGTCTATTTGGGGCTAGGATAGGGACTTATCCTAGGGATCTTAAGGCCTAGTTTGAGAGTCTTAAGGGGGCTAACTCATGTATGGGTCGAGCTTAGATCCAAAGGATAAAAGCATAAGAGACATGGGTGTACATGGTTTCGATGAGTGCTTTCATGTATTGAGTTAGCTAGGAGAGTTTTTGATCGGATCTAATAGCTATGTATAAATACATAGGTTGTATTAGGGTTTTCAAAAGTTCAAAGAGGTGCAAGCAATACAGATCTTTTCTTCCTTCAACCTCTCTTCTTTCTTCTCTCTAGAGTAGTTATCCTAGGTTCCTGAAGAAGCCCTAGAGAGAGGGGGCGCCTCCCTCAAGCCCAAGGAGGGAGATGCTCTAGCATAGATTTAGATGATGGATCTATGATATGCTATCTTAGAGAAAGTCAAAGGTGTCCTATGATCCACGCTAAAGATCAAGGGCTTCCATAATATGTCATCAGAGCTAGGTGATGTCAGGACGATGCACCAACAATTGGTATCAGAGCAATCCCAGATTTCTTATAATTGGTATCAGAGCCTGATGGTGCATGAAAGCAAAGGAGAAGTCATATAGGATGAAATCAAGAATCTGCACAAGTATTCCATGGTATGTCTCAGATCTACCTTTGTTATTGCTATGGTTTGGCCAATCGAGAGCAATGGGTTAAAGGTGGAGGCTGAGAGGATTAATGGAAAGAATTTTTCTCGGGGTGAAAGGTTTAGGTGCATGATTTACTGGTCAGTCTTAGTGAAAAGATTGAGGTGTATGATGGTAGACAAGGTAGAAAGCACTAGAGTGCTGTAGTAGTGCTTCGCTGGAGATGTAGGATTGAGAGAGGCTCGACGATGTAGCAATCGAGGAAGGTATCTCAATAAAGAGCATTAGAATTCTCTAAAAAGATGGGCAATGTGGAGCTGTTGAAGAGAGATTTTTCAAAAAATAATGGTCAAAGGAAGGTTGAAGAAGCGACTATACGTCCTTTATTTACAGGAAGGTAGGAAAGTAGTCAAAGATGTATTCAGCGGTTTGACCAAAGCATGGATTTACAGAGCCTTGGGGATGATGGGGATGGATGATCCATGGAGGTCCAGTAGGTTAGGGCTGGGCGACTGTAGAGCGGTGTAAAGATGAGTCAGGGAGTGCTAGAGTACTATAGAAGTGCTATCTTGAGGCATAGGGGCTGAGAGAGGCTCGGTGGTGCAGTAGCCAAGGGAGGTATCTCAGTAGAGGGTGTTAGGAGCATCTCAGTGAGATCAGGAGTAGATCTCAGAAAGAGCCAGAAGGTCTCAAGGAGCGCGAGGAGGTCTCCGACAATCAGGAGTGTCCTGGATCAGGATTCTTCTATAGGAGCACCAAGAAGAGTTGTAGTTTAGTGGAAGATGGTTTGTCTATAGCAAGAGAGGATCTGGATACCTATGAGGAGGCAGTATTGAGATGAGTCAAGAAGCACTGGAGTGCTATAGTAGTGCATTCCTGGAGACACGAGGTTGAGAGAGGCTCGATGGTGCAGTAGCCGAGGAAGGTATCTCAATAGAGAGTGTCAAGAGGCATCTTAGAAAGACCGAGAGTAGGTTTCAGGAAGATCCATGGAGTCTTGGGAGCCTCAGGTTGAGGTAGGTGGGTCTAAGCCTAGGATAGGGTTTGAGCTATAGTTTCTCCGGATGCAACTGAAGCGATGGCTGGTGTAGGGGCAGAATAGGAGAAGGCTAGGATGGAATTTTTTAGGATTCAGTCGCTGGATTCAGAAGAGTTGGATGAGTTCTTGGGTTTCAGAGGTGCTCACGGGTTACAGAGGTATCTGAGATAGCTTCAAAGAGGGCCGCAAGTGCGAAGGGTGCGAAGGGGTAGCGATGGTGTTCGGCGTGTAGTGGTAGACTTAGCAGTGCAGCGTTGAGTAGTTGGCCTTGAGAGACTCGATGATAGAGTCAACTTCTGTGGCATCAAATGGACTTCGAATATAGGTGGAGTTTCGTAGTGGTGGCTTCACAAGTGAAGAGAACATTTGGCATGAGTTCAGAGCTGAGGGTCAGTGCCGATGATGCATAGTTTTTGATGGAGTGGCATGTGCAGGTGGATAGGCATAGCTTTAAGAAGATCGTGTCAGATGGTACAGCATGTGCTGGTGCAGAAATGCTATAGGTTCTTCAGGAAAGTCTAGAGAAAGTGATGCAGCTGCTAAGCAAAAGGTATCCTATAATTCTAGGATGGTGGCAAGAAGCAAGCATAGGTCTTCAGTAGTGGAGATGGTCATCTTAAAGGCCTCAAAGATGCACAATAGCTAAAGAAAATTGATGGAGGTAATGTTTGCATAGGTGTTGTCAGGGTGCGCATCAATAGTAGGATCGTGTAGGAGTGCATTACCAAGGGGTTTGCCAAGGCTTGGGGCGTCAAGGTAGAGATTATGAGGATTGATGGTGCTCCTAAGTCTTGAAAGATCATGGGAGGAGCCAGGATATTGGCTTTGGGGATTCTAGGGGCTTGCTTGGTGCTTCAGAGATCTAAAATTTTAGGTGGAGCAAGTAATCAAAGCCGGAGAATCAAGACTACTAAAAGGATCATTTCTACAGGTTAGCCAGCTCAGTCTGAAATTAGATTGGCTAAGTCTTAGGAGATAGGCCAAATAGAGAGGAGCGCGTTCGGGACTGCAGCATGGCATCTAACCGGGTCGGCTCAGTTTTAGGTTAGCCAACTCAGTCTGAGCTGGCTCAGTCCACAGGCAGAGCTATGCGAGGGTTTGTTTGGGGCTAGGATAGGGACTTATCCTAAGGGTCTTAAGGCCTGGTTTAGGAGGTCTTAAGGGGGCCAACTCATGTATGGGTCGGACTTAGATCTAGAGGATGAAAGCATAGGAGACATGGGTGTACATAGGTTCGATGAGTGCTTTCATGTATTGGGTTAGCCAGGGGACTTTTTGGTCAGACCTAATGGCTATATATAATTACATAGGTCATATTAGGGTTTTCAAAAGTTCAAAGAGGTACAAGCAATATAGATCTTTTCTCCCTTCAACCTCTCTTCTATCTTCTCTCTAAAGTAATTGCCATAGATTCCTGAAGAAGCCCTAGAGAGAGGGGGCGCCTCCCTCAAGCCCAAGGAGGGAGGTGCCTCAGCATAGATCTAGGTGATGAATCCATGATACACTGTCTTAGAGAATGTCAAAGGTCTCCTATGGTCCATGCTAAAGATCAGAAACTTCCGCAATATGGCATTAGAGTTAGGTGATGCCAGGAGGATGCGCCAACAATTAGTATTAGAGTGATATCAGATTTCTTACAAGCAATGGTATTGATGATTCTGAGTGGAGGCCAATCTTCCTGCAGCTCATCTCTCTGAGATGGTTCAAGCTATAGCTGTTGAAAGGAAAAATTGGGTTTTCCTATCGTAGGATGCATCTGATCAGATCAGATTTACAATGGAATAATTTTAAAAATTTTCTATGATCTGATAAGATCTAAGAATTCTCAGATCTGAATATATTGATCTAAAATTAGAAGTAAAATAAAAATAAAAATAGTGATAATAATTATCACCTGATCGAGTAAATCATTTACCCATTGTGATGATCTGACGATTGATTCGAGATTCTGATTGAGCCACGCACGCATCCAATCTCTATCAATATCCACTTAGGTCAGATTTAGAAGTCTCCTCCTTCTGGATTTGATCTCCAAAGATCAGATCTGATGTCTTACCATAGAGCCTTCAAATCAAACTTTGAGGGCTGTGCGTTGATCTCACGAACACCATCATCTCTCATTGATCTTTGCATCAACGAAACTTGATCTTTGCTCACAGATTTTGCCCAACTCTTAGGCAAGAAGAAGAGGAAGAAGATCAGATGAAGGAGGCAAGGAGATGGAGATTTTAGCAGGACTTTACCATAGAGAAATTATGATGCACAATAGCTTGCGCAGGGCCCTATTTATAGACCTAGTCAAGAGTCCCTTCGCATATGACTTTGAACAAGTCAAAGCCAACATGCAGGACTCTTCAATGATCTCCATGCCCCACACCACATTCTTCTAAATTTTTGTCACACAAAAATCACAAAAAATGGCATGGAACAATTTGGAATAAGAAAAAGCTGGCGCACAACTCTTATCTCCCAAGAGTTTGAACTATTCAAACTTTTGACCCATTCAAACTTAATTTGAAAGGGATGCCTCCATACATACCCATAAGGATGCACACCATAAGGGGCATGGCCTTCTTTTCCTCATGTAAACCTCATATGAATATGTGCCCTCAGATAAATTCTAGGGGATGCATGCCATATCTCTTCTTTCCTACAAACTGGATCAACATTTGACCCTTGTCCTGTTTCTATCTCATGGGATTTTGGATAAATATTTTTCAAGTCCCATCCAATGGATTTATATCAAGTCCTAATTAAGTTAGAACAAATCTTGATCAGACCAGTACTCAATCCAGTCAGATCAAGAAAAATCCATCTAGAATTTTTAGGAGAGGCTTGTCCAAATTTCATCTCATGATTTTAGGACAAGCCCTAATCTAGCAAAGACAATCCTTGTCTTATTTCCATCTTATGAAATTTAGGATAAGCCTTAATTAGTCTAGGATAAAATCTAGTGAGATCAAGATAAATCCGCATAGAGTTCTTGGATGAACCTTATCCAAATAATTTCAGAAATTAGCAGGTCTTGTCCTTTTTCCATCCAATGGATTAGAATAAGCCTAGATTGGGTTAGGATAATACTTTTCTAATCTGAACAAGTTTCAGTCAGACTAGGATAGAGCCATACAATGCTCTCGAGTGAGCCAAATCTAATTTGGCTCAGTCGAGATGAACCAAAAAGATGATAAAAGAAGAATGTTAGGTTCAATCATGTGCTAGCACGATTTTCTTGAACCTAATTGAATCTGATCCAAATCAATCAAACTGAGTTAGCTTAATTAATGACATTCAGATCCAAACTTTTGTTTGTATGATCTAGTTAGATTTAGTTTTATATAATAATCAGACATGTCGTGATCTTCATCATCGACATCATCGAAATATCTTTCGATGGACCAAAATTCTTTCGGCTCACCCAATTAGAATTATCGATCATCAAGATAATTCTAATTGATCCCAAAATCCACCAGTGACACCTAGCAGTATATGGTGAAAATCCATCAAAATCAAAAAATAAATCTCTCGGTATAGCTACCTATGTGATTGGGTTCTTCTATCATGAGCCTCGATGGGATTAAAATTAAGGTGAACTCATCAAACCCAACACCCATCATATGAATGAATCATTCGATTTGAATCTGATGTAAAACACTAATAGAAACTCCTTTCTATTATTTTACACTACCATGGCCATGGGTTTTAGGACTCGATCTCATGATCATCATAGGACTACTCCTCTACCAAGGTTGATAGATCCCATCTTGATGCAATCCAATTCCTATAATGAACATGCTATAGCCAACATACACCTCAGAATTCTGAACAGCTAGAAGATCGAGTTATGGTGTAGTCAAACTATAAAACCCTTAAGATGAACTATCGATGCACCTCAGATCAAAGAACTAGATACATGCTACAGCATCGAGCTATTCATCGATGATAAGGTAGGCTCCCTTATGACTACTCGAGGTGGTCACGCTCAGTACCCTTGTTCTCAACAAGTAGCTATACTCTCACTCTGGTGTCTTCATACCTTAGACTCAAGACTCATCTATTCTAAGAAAGCGATCATACACTGATCTTTCAGATCGATCACCATCCTCATGATGATCCTACGATCAGGAGCAGTTTATAATTTAAATATGATAACTCATGTCTTAAATTCTCAACTCTTGAGAATATGTGTTATCATGCCTATTAACTCAATGGATGTATCATAGATATCTTAAACATAGTGTAATAGAATAAATAATTCTTTAATCAATTTTAAGTCAAAATTATAAAAATGATCTTAGAAAGTATTTAATAAGTGTTAGCCAATCTGGCTTCTAGGACACACATCTAACAAACTCCCACTTGACCTAAAGCCTTGGCTACAAATCTATGTCCTATTTTCTCAACATGGGCTTAGATCTTCTGTGGGCCTAAAGGCTTCGTCAATGGGTCAACATCATGATCTGTAGAGTCGACTCTCTTAACCTCGATGTGTTCCTTCTCGAGATAATCGTAGATGAGGTGGAACCATCTTCTTGGAACTCTTCCAACTTATAGTACCATCATTACATAGGAACAAACTTTTAGATGTCGACTTTTGATCATCTATGTTAGACATAAAGTCTGAGTCTGCATACCCCTAGATCTAGAGTTCACCATGCTGAACCTTTTCAGCACCTCCTCTATGTGAAAAACCCAGCATCCTCTTTAGTCTATCTCTATAGACCTAAAATGAAGGATGCCTTACCTAGATCTTTCAGAGAAAATTCCTTAGATAACCATACTTTTGTAAGCTTAAAAGTGATACTCCCAAGTCTTAAAAATATGAGAAGATGGGTCATGAAAAGATGAAAGCAAGTCGAAAGAAAAATCAGTCCAGATAGCAAAGTTCAGAAACTGAGCAGGCTCATCCTGAGACTAAGCCGGCTAAGTTGGAAACTAGGCTGGCTTAGTACAGGACTAGATCGGCTATGTCTCAAAGAAAAATCTAGATAAAAAGTAGCATTTTTGGACTGTTGGTATGGTACACAACTGGATTGGCTCAGTCTCAGATGGAGCCAACCTAGTCGCAGGTTAGCCGGCTCAGTCTGAAACTAGACCGACTTAACTTTTGTGGATTTGTTTTGTGTACGTGGGATGTTTGGATTTTAGAAAGTTTTTCTACGAGCTTGGGGCTTGACTCTTTTGTAAAGTATAACTACTAAAAATAGGTCAAGGTTGTATATGATGCTGAATTCATTGAATAAACCTCTTTTCTCTCGAAAAACTCTTATGCTCTCTTTCTCTCTTTTCTCTTGAATCCATTATTTTGCTTTTGCGCTGATCCTAGGAGATTGTTCCTTATTGCTTGGCTAATCACCAGCAGCCACGTCGGTCCATGAGAGGATAGTTTATCCTAATAATTGGTATCAGAGCGGTGTTGCATGGAAGGAAGAAAGAAACCTAGGGTTACTACATCTAGGATCTATTGCACTAGGTTTTACCCAAAATCTTCTTATTTCTTCATTGTTTGTCTCTAGATTAAGATGGAGATTAGTTACATGAAGGGATCTGTTCTTGACTTGTTTGAACTCATGAAATTGAGTGGACTCAAGATGGATTTTGAGAAGTTCGATGGCAAGAAAAATTTTATCCTATGGTAGCAAAGGATAAAGGACTTGTTGGTTCAGTAGAAGATCTACAAGGTCTTGATAAGAGAAAGGCCGAAAAAGATCAGTACTGAGGATTGGAAAGAGTTGGAAGAAATTGCTTTCAGCATAATCTGGAAGTGCTTGGCCGATCAGATTTTGCCCAAGGTTTGCATAGAGACTACAACAAAGGGGCTCTGGATGAGACTGGAGAACACATACATGGAGAAAAACATGATGAACAAGCTGTGGTTGAAGTAACAACTATATAGTTTAAGGATGCCCGAAGGCGGAGATCTTATTGCACATATCCAAAGATTCAATCAGGTGTGTTCTGAGGTGATGAGTTTGGATGTGAAGATCAATGAGGAGGATCGGGCATTGCTGCTATTATGTTCTCTCCTAGGTTCGTATGATGATTTCATAACAACTTTAGTTTATGGGAAGGAGATCCAAAACTAAGAAGAGGTTGTTGGTGTGCTCAAATCAAATGAGCAAAGGAAGAAGATCTACAAGGGAGATCCTAAGTCTGAGATCTTGGCTATGAATGAAAGACAGAAAAGATCAAAGGAGAAGACAAGAGGAAAATCCAAGAGTGGGTCGAAGTCTCGGGATCAGAGGAAGATATTGAAATGTTATAAATATCATCAGCCTAGACACCTAAGGTGAGATTGTCTCCTTTGAAGATCAGAAAAAGGGAAGGATAGTAAGAAAGATGATACAACTTTTGTGAGTAGTGGAGAAGACCTATTAGTTGTATCAGATGGATCCATAGAGTGCGATACTATGTGGATATCGAATTTAGCTGAAGAAAAAATCATATTTTCCCGATGCAGGTTCTTTCAGATCTAATTGGATCAAGAGGGATATTTCAAAAATTTTTCTCTAAGATCTTAATCAGATCTGAGACTCTTCAGATCTGATCTTATTAGTCTAATAAAAAAAAATAAATTAAATTAAATTAAATTATACCTTTGTTATGGGTAATCCTATTACCCTATGATGATTTCGATGTTTGTCTGAGGTTCTGGATGTAGCCACACAAGCGCTTGGCCTCTACCGATATCTACTTGGATAGGATTTGGAGATCTTCTTCTTCTCAATCTATCCTCCAAAAATCTAATCTGAATCTAATCTTGAAGGTCTTCAAAATGGCTTTTGAAGATCAGCAGTTGTCCTTCTTGCAGCAGTGCAGCCTTCTTCCTTTCCTGATCGCCTTTCACTTGCTTGGATCGCACCTAATTCATGCCCAAATCCTCTTGGGCATGGAGAAAAGAGGGAAGACCAAAGTGTGGCATGGAGAAGGATGGAGAGGGGCCATATGGCATGGGCTAAGGTAGAAGCTCCTTTAATCTAGGCACAGATAGGGTTTTATAGACCCTGCTGCACCATGCAGTGCCATATTATCCCGACCAATCATGACCTTTTGTGCAATCAGATCTAAATCTGATTGATGGGATGATATCATCTGATCTAATTAGATTAGAGTCCCTCAAAACTCTCCTTAGATGGTGCCAAGACTGGTCAAACAGGACTCCTTGGCACCATCTAGGTTGATTCCCTGAAGCAACTGGAATCCCATCTATATGGTACTCCAATCCTTATCCACTTGGGCGCACGCCTAGGGTGGCGTGCATCCCTTTATCCTTGCTAGGTTTTGGCAGGGGGACAAGGGTCCACCAAGCTTTCTCCAATAGGTGCATGACATGTGGATCAAAAGTCAAAGTATCAAAGGTCAACATTTGACCAAAGTCAAAGGTACAAGATTTGCAGGTGATGAAAAATGGCAGGTGTTGTCTCAAATACTCAAAATAGACAACCTTTTCTGACTTGGACAACCTCCAGTCAGACCATATGAAGGCCTCTGATTGAGCACAAACTCCTTTGGCTCAGTCAGACAACTTTTTATGATAGTAAAAGAAGAACGTTAGGTTCAATCGAGTGCTAGCACGATTTCCTTGAACCTAATTGAATCTCATTCAGATCAATTGAACTAGATCAGTTCAATTGATGATCACCAGATTCAAACCCTTGTTTGTGTGACCCAGTTAGGTTCAGTTCTGTATGGTAATGGGATATGTCATGATCTCTATCATCGACATCATCGAAACTCCTTTCGATGGATCAGAACTCTTCTGATTCGAACAGCTAGAATGATCGATCATCTAAATCATTCTAATTGCTCCCAAAATCCACCAGTGACACCTAGCAGTATATGGTGGCAACCCATCAGAGCTGAATGCGAACCTCTTGGTGCAGCTACCTGTGTGATTAAGTTCTTCTATCTTGAGCCCCGATCAGATTAGGGTTAAGGTGAACTCGTCAAACCCTAGTCTCTGTCATATGATGTAATCATTCGATTCGAGTCCAATGTGAAAATCTAAATAGAAACTCTTTCTATTATTTCACTCTGCCATGGCCATGGGCTTCTGGACTTGATTCTCATGATCATCATAGGGCTGCTCCTCTACCACCGAGGTAGATAGATTCCATCTTGATGCAATCCAGTTCCTACAATGAACATGCTATAGCCAACATACACCTCAGGGTTCCATATGGCTAGGAGACCGAGTAATGGTGTAGTCAAACTATAACACCCTCAAGGTGAACTGCCGATGCACCTCAGGTCAAAGAACCAGACACACTACTGCAGCATCGAGTCAGTCATTGACGAGAAGGTAGACTTCCTAATGACTACTCGAGGTGGTCACGCTCAGTGCCCTCGTTCTCTAACGAGTACCTGTACTCTCGCTCCGGTGTCTCCACACCGTAGACTCAAGACTCATCTACTAAAGAGAAGCGATTGTACACCAACCTTCCGGATCAATCACCATCCTCGTGATGATCCTATGGTCGGGAGCATTTTATGAGTTAATAATGATTATTCATGTCTTAAATTTTCAACTCTTGAAAATATGAATTATCATTACCATTAACTCAAAGGATGTATCACAGACACTAAATACACATATGTGATAGAAAATAACCCATTTTATTGATTTATAGTCAAAATTATAATTTTGCCCCTAGAAGTGTATTACAAGTGTCAGCCAATTCTGGCTTCTAGGGCACATATATCTAACAATCTCCCACTTGTCCTAAAGCCAATTGGCTACAAGTCTAAGTCCCATCTTCTCAAGGTGGGCTTCGATCTTCTGCTGGCCCAACGGCTTTGTAAGTGGGTCTGCCACATTATCTGCGGAGTTGACTCTCTTGACCTCGACGTAACCTTTCTCGAGGTAATCGCGGATGAGGTGGTATCGCCGCTCAATGTGCTTGGATTTCTGGTGAGACCTCGGCTCCTTAGCAAGGGCTATGGCGCCATTGTTGTCGCAGTATAGAGGAATGGCATCTGATGGCATTACTCCAATTTCAGCAGCAAACTTCTTGTACCAGAATGCTTCCTTCGCAGCCTCTGATGCAGCGATATATTCTGCTTCCATGGTGGAATCTGCTATCACCGTTTGCTTGGAACTCTTCCAGCTGACAGCACCACCATTGCACACAAACAGACTTCCAGATGTCGACTTTCGATCATCTATATCGGACATGAAATCCGAGTCTGTGTATCCCTGGACTTGGAGTTCTCCATTACCAAAGACCAACATCATATCCTTAGTTCTTCTCAAGTACTTAAGGATACATTTCACAGAAGTCCAGTGTTCTTCACCTGGATTTGACTGATATCTGCTTGTGACACTCACAGCATGGGCTATATCAGGTCGTGTACATAGCATGGCATACATGAGGCTCCCTATTGCAGAAGCATAAGGGATCTTGCTCATGCGTTCTATTTCCTCAGGTGTGCTAGGGGCACATCTTCTTGGAAAGATGAATACCATGTCTGAAGGGTATTAATCCCCTCTTAGAGTTTTCCATACTAAACCTCTTTAGTACTTCCTCTATGTACATCTTCTGTGAAAGTCCTAGCATCCTATTCGGTCTATCCCTATAGACCTTAATTCCTAGAATAAAGGATGCTTCACCTAGGTCTTTCATGGAGATTCCTTGGACAACCACATCTTGACTGATGTCAACATGGGAATATCATTCCCAATAAGGAGGATGTCATCCACGTACAATACGAGGAAGACAACAGCGCTCCCACTGACCCTTTTTGAAAACACATGGTTCCTCTTCATTTTTGATGAAACCAAACTTTTTGATCACATCATTGAAACGAGTGTTCCAGCTCCGAGATGCTTGCTTAAGTCCATATATGGACCTTTGCAGCTTGCAAACCTTGTGATCAGTATCACTGGATGTGAAACCTAGCGGCTGTTCCATATAGATATCTTCCTCAAGATATCCATTTAAGGAATGCCGTTTTCACGTCCATTTGCCATATTTCATAATCGAAATAGGCTGCAACAGGCAAGCAATGTGCGGATGGATTTTAGCATAGCTACTGGGGAAAAGGTATCCTGATAGTCAATGCCTTCACGCGTTGACTATAACCTTTTGCCACTAGTCTAGCCTTGAATGTCTCCACATTCCCATCTGCACCAATCTTTCTCTTGAAGATCCATTTACACCCAATAGGTACTATACCTTCTGGTGGATCTACCAAGGTCCAGACTTGGTTTGAGTGCATCGAGTCAATTTCTGACTGCATTGCCTCTAGCCATTTCTCGGAGTCGATATCTGATATCGCCTCGTTGTAGGTTTTGGGATCATCACCATGAGCACCATTACCTACGAGGAACATTTTCCTCTACTTCCTCTGAAATAATACCTAAGTATCTTTCAGGGGGACGGGAAAACTCTTTCCGATCTACGAGGTGGAGGAGGTAGTGTTCTTATTGGCTCAACCTGATTTGGTTCCACTTGGTCCTTAGCTCGTTCTGCTTGTGAGACTTTCTCATCAAGCTTAATCTGCTTTCCAATGCCGCTATCTTGAATAAACTATTTTTCAAGAAAGATGGCATGTCGACTCACAATCACATTGTGGTCTTCTGGAATGTAGAAATAGTATCCTAATGACTCTTTAGGATATCCTATGAATCGAGCTCTAAAGGACCTAAACTCTAACTTGTCCGCTTGTTGTCTTTTGACATGAGCCGGACAACCCCAAATTCTGAGATGACTCAGACTTGGTTTCTTACCGTGCCATATCTCATACGGTGTGGTAGGAACGGTTTTAGAGGGAACCCTATTCAGTAGAATAGATTGAAGTTAACAATGAATGTCCCCAAAGAAAATCAGGGAGGTCTGTGAAGCTCATCATGGATCGAACCATATCCAATAGAGTCCGATTTCTCCATTCTGAAACCCCGTTGAGTTGAGGTGTTCCTGGTGGAGTCCATTGAGAGACTATGCCATTTTCCTTGAAGATAGTCTAGGAATTCCCGGCTAAGGTATTCACCTCCTCGATCTGATCGAAGAACCTTAATGGGTTTTCCAGTTTGTTTTTCTACTTCATGTCTGAATTCTTTGAACTTTTCAAAAGCTTCAGACTTGTGTCTCATAAGATACACATACCCATACCTAGACAGATCATCGGTAAAGGTAATGAAGTAGACAAAATTGCCTCTAGCCGGCACATCAAATGGGCCGCACACATCAGTATGTACTAGGGCAAGGAGATCTGTGGCCCTCTCCCCATGTCCAACAAAAGGGAGTTTAGTCATTTTGCCTTGAAGACAAGATTCACAAGTTGGATATGACTCAAAAGTCAATGGACTCAATAGCCCATTTTTCTCCAATTTGTTGATCCTATCTTCTGCTATATGACCTAATCTCAGGTGCCATAGATATCTGTCGTTTGGACTATCCCTAGGTCGTTTGGCATTCACGTTTTGCTCGATAGTTAGAAAGGTACATCAATATGTAGCTGATAAAGACCATTAATAAGGAAACCATTTGCAATTTTATTTCTTTCATAAAGAATGTTACAATGGTCCTTAAAGAAGGTGATCACATAACCTTCTTGTGCTAAGCATGAAACAGAAATCAAATTCCTGCTAGCTGCAGCTGCAGGCACATAATAACAGTCTTTCAAAACTAAGTCTAAACCAGATGGTAATCGAAGAGGGTATGTTCCCACGGCTACTGCAGCAACTCTTGCTCCATTACCGATGCGTAGGATCATGTCTCCATCCCTCAGCCTCCTGCTATCCTCAAGACCCTGCATAGAAGTGCACAGATGAGCACTAGAACCAGAGTCAAGCACCCAACTGGATGCAGAAGAAACCGTAAGGTTAGACTCAATAACGAGCATACCTCCAGAAGGACCTTCCTTCTTGTTCTTCAGGGTGGCCAGGTAAGTAGGGCAGTTCCGCTTCCAATGGCCGTCGCTGTTGCAATGGAAACACTTTCCTTTGCCATCGGCCTTCTTCTTCGGTTCTGCTTCTTCTTCTTTTTTTCCTTCCACCTTTTGCTTTTTCACAGACTTCTTTTTCTTTCCATAAGACTTTCTTTTGGAAGAAGTCCGTTCCATAGCAAGAACTGAGCCTTTAGAACCTTTCATAGAAAGCTCAGCGGTAACCAGCATATTCATTAACTCGGCCAAGGAATTTTGAAGTTTATGCATGTGGTAATTCATGATGAATTGCCCATATGCATCAGTCAAGGATTGCAGAATAATATCGTTCTGCAGATCCAAGTCCAACTTCACACCGAGCTTCTCAAGCTCTTCCATGTCCTTGATCATTGTCAGACAGTGATCTTGGACTGACTGCCCATCACGCATCTTAGCCTTAAAAAGTCATTTCGTGACTTGATATTTGGCTGCGCGACTCTGTTCACCAAACATCTCCTGCAGGTGAGCCAACATTTGGCGAGCAGTCCCGATATCTTCATGTTGGCGCTGGAGCTCATCAGACATCGAGCCCAACATGTAATATCTGGCCTTATTATCTTCGTCAATCCATTTTTCCAGAGACGCTCTCTGTTCAGTGGATGGACGAGGCTGGTAAGGTGGGAGGGTCCTGGTCCAAAACATGGGTTAACTTCTCTGAACCCAAAATAATTTTGTAGTTCCTGAGCCAATCTTTATAATTGGGTCCAGTCAGTCTATGTGTGTCCAGGATACGTGCCAATGGGTTGGACGCAGACATTTTCCTGTAGAGAGTCAAAGATTCTAGTTAGATACTGTAATTTTGACTTGACCAATTTGTTTAGGGATTTTATTTTTAAACAAATTAGCTCCCACTATTTTCTCGGATCCCTACACTCCCTCTGTAGAGATGCGAAAATCTCCACGATTAATGATTTCTAGTGGGTGGTGCGGTCTCACCAACTGACTCATCACCTCACCTAACAGTTATTGGTGATGGGTTAGCCAATGAGTGAACAACTCTTGTTCAATGATTCTCTAATCATGGTGCACCCAAACTTGGTCTCTAATTCATGAATCTCACCGTATCCGGAATATTGATCCACTCCTTAGTTAAGTCAGACCCACCATTTGCATAGACTGGGTTCCTAATTGAGTCTCTCACCGTATCCGAAATATTGAGCCCAACTCATCCTCCAGCCCATAGCATCCAATGCCTAATAGACATGGTTGCATCTTCCCGGTGCAACTGAGCCACTGTATCCAGCCGAGAACAATCAACCCCGGGAAGGGCCCGCACATCTACAATGGTGGAAGACCTCAGACTTAATCTTTTCTTAGGGAGAATTGATTCAGGTCTCATTAAACTAGACTTGGCTTAGTCATAACAATTATGACTAACCTAGTGGCATGGGTTAGCTCGGATTATTGACCACCTCAGATCAGAACTGTGTCAACAGATATGGCCAGGTAAGTGAGACCGGTGGAAGGAATATGCCATTAACTCGTACAAGAACGCATTCAGGTCGAGTAGCTTCCAATTAAAAACCAGTCGGTCGTATGTGCCAAACTTACCTTAGACACCAAATTGTTGAGTCAGAACCAATTGGGTTAGCCTACAATCCAGACTCTAACCTCTGAGCCTAATTAGGTCTTGCTTGATCGTGACTCGATCTTGACCCAGACTTAATCCTATTAGGCTGGTCAATTTAAGCATTGTTGATCCCATCTAACCAACTCTTGATTCGGTTTGATCAACCGCTTAGACCTAATTGAGCTACCCAAGCCCGAACCCAGTATTATGAATATGTCTTAGATCTGAAAATTCTCAATTTTAGACCTAATTAATATTCCATAAACTTAATTCTTAATTAAGTAGGGTTCATAAACAAAATATGCACAATAAATCCTAGGGTTTCAGGATCTAGGGTTTTGCAGAAAGTAAGTTTTGGGTTTCTGATTAAGGACGAACACGCAGCACCCCTACACATCATAAGAACACCCCATCGAATGGGAAGAGAGGGCCTTTAAACCCTTCTTCGTTCTTATGACCGGACGGCCAAGAGGAACGCCTTAATCAGGAACATGTCAATACTACAAAACAGTTATTAGATCTATATCATATATCTCATATACAAATTAGATCTAATCATGGCATATTTTGCATACATCTCATGTATCAAATCATGCATATTTTTAGATCTAAATTATCTCATAATAATCTAAAAAATTAGATTTAAATTGATCTAATCAAAATAAATTCTAATCTAGATAATTATGTAGAACTATTCTACAACTAGTCTAGACATGCATCAATCATATCTCATATGATATTTAAAATTAAATAATTTTTATTTGCTATTTTTTAGATGTTATTATAACACTTATAATATCAAAAAATAGTAAATAAAAGATCTAAAATATGATTTAATCAGATTAAATCAAAAAACATGCAAGAACTATTCTATAGAACTATTCTATTCTAGAACTAGTCATGCATATCTTCTAATCTTAGATCCAAATCATTTAATTTTAATTTTTTGATTTCAGATCTGATCACATCTCATGTGACATCTAAAATCACTTTATTTTCTAATTAAAATAAAATTTAAAATCAGATCTAAACAATTTTTAGAACCATGGCTCTGATACCAGTTGAAGGGAAATCCTGATTTCCCGGTCCAGGTTCGTTCAGATCTGATCAGATCAAGAGATATATTTCAAAAAAATTTTTCTCTTGATCTCAATCAGATCTTGATATGTTTTAGATCTGAATTCTTATTATTTTAATAAATAAAATAAAATAAGATAAAAATTAAATCAAATTTAATTTACCTGATTTGGGTAATCCTATTACCCTGTTGATGATCCTGATTGCAGCGGAAGGTTCTGGATCTAGCCACGCAAGCGCCTGGCCTCTACCGGTATCCACTCGGGTTGGATCTGGAGATCCTCTTCTTCTCTATCACACCTCCAAAAATTAGATCTGGATCTGATCTGGAGGATCTTCAAAACTCTTTTGAAGATCAGCAGTCGTCCTTTTGCAGCAGCGCAGCCTTCTTGCTTTTGATCGCCTTTCTTTGATCTGGAATCGCACCAACCAAGTCCAAAACTCCTTTTGGACGTGGAGAGGAGAGGGGAGAAGAGACTATGGCATGGAGGAAGGAGGGGAGAGGCAGCCTTGGGGCATGGGGAATTAATCTCTTTCAATTATTGAGTTGGGCGCAGGGTCTTATTTATAGACTAAGCTGTGATCCAACTCCTCTTCTTCCCAACCAATCACAACCCTTTGTGAAATCAGATCTAAATCTGATTGGTTGGAATAGAGACCCCTGGATTCCTCCTTAGAGGGCCCTAAGACCAGTCAGTCAAACTGGATTCTTAGAAGAACTCTAATTGGAATCCAAAAGGAGATGGAGTCCTTGTCCAACAAGGACTCCTAGGCGCCTCCAACTTGGGCACGCCACCCTAGGGTGGCGTGCGCCCTTCTCCTTGCCAGGTTCTGGCAGGGGGACAGGCCCCCACCAGCTCTCCAATAGGTGCATGACATGTGGTCAAAAGTCAAAGTGTCAATGGTCAACGTTTGACCAGTCAAAGGTAGACTTTTGACCAAAGTCAAAGAACAAGAAATGGCAGGTGACCAAAAATGGCAGGTAATGTCTTACAAAATAAGACAACCTTTTCTGACTTGGACAACCTCCAGTCAGACCATATGAAGGCCTCTGATTGAGCACAAACTCCTTTGGCTCAGTCAGGACAACTTATTTATGATAGTAAAAGAAGAACGTTAGGTTCAATCGAGTGCTAGCACGATTTCCTTGAACCTAATTGAATCTCATTCAGATCAATTGAACTAGATCAGTTCAATTGATGATCACCAGATTCAAACCCTTGTTTGTGTGACCCAGTTAGGTTCAGTTCTGTATGGTAATGGGATATGTCATGATCTCTATCATCGACATCATCGAAACTCCTTTCGATGGATCAGAACTCTTCTGATTCGAACAGCTAGAATGATCGATCATCTAAATCATTCTAATTGCTCCCAAAATCCACCAGTGACACCTAGCAGTATATGGTGGCAACCCATCAGAGCTGAATGCGAACCTCTTGGTGCAGCTACCTGTGTGATTAAGTTCTTCTATCTTGAGCCCCGATCAGATTAGGGTTAAGGTGAACTCGTCAAACCCTAGTCTCTGTCATATGATGTAATCATTCGATTCGAGTCCAATGTGAAAATCTAAATAGAAACTCTTTCTATTATTTCACTCTGCCATGGCCATGGGCTTTCTGGACTTGATTCTCATGATCATCATAGGGCTGCTCCTCTACCACCGAGGTAGATAGATTCCATCTTGATGCAATCCAGTTCCTACAATGAACATGCTATAGCCAACATACACCTCAGGGTTCCATATGGCTAGGAGACCGAGTAATGGTGTAGTCAAACTATAACACCCTCAAGGTGAACTGCCGATGCATCTCAGGTCAAAGAACCAGACACACTACTGCAGCATCGAGTCAGTCATTGACGAGAAGGTAGACTTCCCTAATGACTACTCGAGGTGGTCACGCTCAGTGCCCTCGTTCTCTAACGAGTACCTGTACTCTCGCTCCGGTGTCTCCACACCGTAGACTCAAGACTCATCTACTAAAGAGAAGCGATTGTACACCAACCTTCCGGATCAATCACCATCCTCGTGATGATCCTATGGTCGGGAGCATGTTTATGAGTTAATAATGATTATTCATGTCTTAAATTTTCAACTCTTGAAAATATGAATTATCATTACCATTAACTCAAAGGATGTATCACAGACACTAAATACACATATGTGATAGAAAATAACCCATTTTATTGATTTATAGTCAAAATTATAATTTTGCCCCTAGAAGTGTATTACAAGTGTCAGCCAATCTAACTTCTAAGGCACACCATATCTAAATAAACTCCCACTTGACCTAAGCAATTGGCTACAATCTAAGTCCCATCTTCTCAAGGTGGGCTTCGATTTCTTCTTACTTGGGCCAACAACTTTATGAGTGGGTCTGCCACATTGTATGCGGAGTCGACTCTCAATGACTTGACGTTAACTTTCTCGAGTAATTGTGATGAGGTGGTATCGCGCTCGAAAAGAGATATGTTGCTTGAATTTTTTATGCAGACCTCAGCTCCTTAGCAAGGGCTATGGTGTCATTATTGTCACAGTACAGAGGAATGGCATTCGATGGCATCACTCCGATCTCTATGATGAATTTTTTGTACAAGAATGCCTCCTTCACAGCTTTTGATGCAGTGATGTATTCTGCTTTCATGATAGAATCTGCTATCACTGTCTACTTAAAACTCTTCCAATTGACAGCACCACCATTACACACAAATGGACTCCCAAATGTCAACTTTTGATCATCTATATCGAACATAAAATCTGAATCTATATACCCTTGGACTTGGAGTTCTCCATTACCAAAAACCAACAACATATCCTTAGTTCTTCTTAAGTACTTAAAGATACATTTCATAGAAGTCTAGTATTCTTCATTTGGATTCGATTGATATCTGCTTGTGATACTCATAGCATGAGCTATATCAGGTCGTATACATAACATGGCATACATGAGGCTCCCTATTACTGAAGCATAAGAGATCTTGCTCATGCATTCAATCTCCTCTGGTGTATTGGGACACATTTTCTTGGAGAGATGAATGCCATGTCTGAAGGGTACCAATCCCCTCTTGGAGTTTTTCATGCTAAACCACTTTAGCACTTCCTCTATACACATCTTCTGTGAATGATCTAGCATCCTATTTGGTCTATCTCTATAGACCTTGATTTTTAGAATGAAGGATGCTTCTCCTAGGTCTTTCATAGAGAATTTTTTAGATAACCACATTTTAACTATGGTCAACATGAAAATTCAATTTCCAATAAGGAAGGATTCATCCACGTATAGTATAAGGAAGATAATAGTGCTTCCACTGACCTTTTTAAAAATATATGGCTCCTCCTTATTTTTGATTAAACCAAATAATTTGATCATATCATTAAAATGAGTATTTCAGGTCCAAGATGCTTGCTTGAGTCCATATATAAATCTTTGTAGCTTGCATACTTTATGATTAGTATCATTGGATGTGAAACCTAGCGACTATTCCATATAAATATCTTCCTCAATGTATCCATTTAAGAAGGCCATTTTCATGTCCATTTGTCATATTTCATAATCGAAATAAGCTACAATAACAAGCAATGTGCGGATGGATTTTAACATAGCTACTAATAAAAAGGTATTCTGATAGTCAATGCCTTCATGCTGACTATACTCTTTTGCCACTAATCTAGCTTTGAATGTCTCCATATTTCCATCTGTACTAATTTTTCTCTTGCAGATCCATTTACACCCAATAGGTACTATACCTTCTGGTTGATCTACCAAGGTCCAGACTTGGTTTGAGTGCATCGAGTCCATTTCTAACTTCATTGCCTCTAACCATTTCTTGGAGTCGATATCTGATATCGCCTCATCATATGTTTTAGGATCATCACCATAAATCCCATTACCTATGAGGAACATTTTCATTACTTTCTCTGAAATAGTACCTAAGTACCTCTCAGGAGGTTGGGAAATCCTTTTTAATCTACGAGGTGGAGGAGGTAGTGATTGTATTGGCTCAACCTAATTTGGTTCCGTAGGGTCCTTAGCTCATTGCTCTTGTAAGACTTTCTCCTCGAGCTTGATCTGCTTTCCAATGCCGCTATTTTGAATAAACTATTTTTCAAGAAAAATGGCATGCTAACTCATAATTACATTATAGTCTTCTAGAATGTAGAAATAATATCTTAATGACTCTTTAAGATATCCTACAAATCGAGCTTTAAAGGATCTATAGTCTAACTTCTCTGCTTGTTGTCTTTTGATAAGAGCTGGACAATCCTAAATTCTGAGATGACTCAGACTTGATTTCTTACCATGCCATATCTCATAGGTATGGTAGGAAAGGTTTTAGAGGAAACCCTATTCAGTAAAATATATAGCAGTTAACAGGACTAAATGTCCCCAAAAAAAATCAGGAAGGTCCGTGAGCTATCATGGGTGGACCATAATCTATAGGGTCTTGGTCCTTCATTCTTGAAATCCCATTGAGTAAGGTGTTTAGAGTGAAGTCCACTGAGAAATTATGCCATTTTGCTTGAGATAGTCCAAGAATTTTCAACTAAGATATTCACCTCCTTGATCTGATCGAAGAACCTTAATGGGTTTTCCAGTTTGCTTTTTGACTTCATATTTGAATTTTTTGAATTTTTTTAAGGCTTCAAACATGTGTCTCATAAGATATACATACCTATACTGAGATAAATCATCGGTAAAAGTTATGAAGTAATCAAAGTTGCCTCTAGTCGGTACATCAAATGGGCCGTACACATCAATATGCACTAGGGCTAGTAGATCCGTGGCACTTTCCCCATGTCCTACAAAAGAGAGCTTAGTCATTTTGTCATGAAGACATGATTCATAAATTGAATATGACTCAAAAGTCAATGGACTCAATAGTTTGTTTTTTTCTAATTTGTTAACCCTATCTTCTGCTATATGGCCTAGCCTTAGGTGCCATAGATACCTATCATTTGGACTATCCTAAATCATTTTTGATCTCATTGGCGATTTCAGCCATTTTTTCTGTGATATTAAAGAGTAGATACATCAATATTAATGGTAGAGATAGTTAATGAGAAAACCACTTGCCAATTTTATTTCTTTTCATAAAAGATATTATAATGGTGCTTAAGAAAACATAATGTTATTCAGTAGATGTCTTCTTGAAGCTAAATATGAAATCCATACATCAACAGTTTTCTGCTTGGAATGTAGTAGCATATACATAACAGTTTCCTAGTACTAAATCTAAGCAGACGGCAATGCGTGTAGCAGGAGTAGGTTTCCGTAGTGTGCCTCACAACGGCAGGGCAACGCCGTGTGCTTGTGCCACTTGTTTGAAATGTAGGACGCATCTCACCATCCCTTAGCCTCTGGCTATTTTTCAAGATCCTGCGCATTGGAAGTGCACAATATGAGCACTAGAGACTAGTCAAACACCCAACTGGATGCAAAAGAGAAAATCGTAAGGTTATATAGTCCAATAATGAGCATACCCTAGAAAAGGATCCTACGTTTCTCCTTCTCAATCTTGCAGGATGGCTAAGTATGTAAGCAGTTTCATTTCCAGTGCTGCCGTTAGTTATTATAGTGATGGAGAACACTTTTCTTTATCGGGCTGGCCTTGGGGTCTGTCTTTTGCTTCAGGTCTTGTATTCTTTTTTTTCACACTTCCACCTCTGCCTGTTTTCACAGACTTTCTCTTTTTGGATAGACTTTTCCTCTTAAAAGAAGCCATGTCTATAGCAAGTTACTGATGTCTTTTAAACCATTCAATAGAAAGCTCAGCAGTAACCAGCATATTTCATAAGCGTCAGCCAGAGTATTCGAAGTTTATGCATATGGTAGTTCATGATGATGGCTGCCCATGATGAATCAGTCAAGGATTGCAAAATTTAATATCATTCTGCAATTCCTAATCTAACTTACTTCGAGCTTCTCAAGCTCTTTCAAATTCTTGATAGCATACACGTCCGATAGATGATCTTGGACTGACTATCCATCGATGTGCGATTTTATCCTTAAAATAGTCCGTTTAGTGACCTGATATTTGGTTGCATGACTCTGTTCATCAAATAATTCTTGCAGGTGAGCCAATATTTAGCAGATAGTCTTGATATCTTTATGTTGGCGCTGAAGCTCATCAGACATCGAGCCCAACATGTAGTATCTGATCTTGTTATCTTCATCCATCCATTTATCAAGATATGGTCTTTATTCAGCGAACGGACGAGCAGGTGAGGTGGGAGGATCCTGGTCTAATACATGAGTTAACTTCTCAGAATCCAAAATAATTTTGAAGTTTCGAAGCCAATCTTTGTAATTGGGTTCGGTTAGTCTATGGGTGTTCAGGATACAGGCTAGTGGGTTGGATACAGACATTTTTCTTTTTTCTGTAGAGAGTCAAAATTTCTAATTAGATTTTTGTAATTAAGACTTGACTAATTTATTTAGAAATTTAATTTTTAAATAAATTAGCTCTCACTATTTTCTCGGATCCCTACACTCCTTCTGTAAAGATGTGAAAATCTTCACGATTACTGATTTCTAGTGGATGGTGCAGTCCTACTAACCGACTCATCATCTCACCTAATAGTTATTGATGATGGACTAGTCAATGAGTGAACAACTCTTATCCAATAATTCTCTAATCATGGTGCACCCAAGCTCGATCTCTAATTCATGAATCTCACCATACCTGAAATATTGATCCACTCCTTAGTTAAGTCAGACCCATCATTTGCACAGATTGGATTTCTAATTGGGTCTCTCATCATATCCAGAATATTGAGCCTAATCCATCCTCTAGCCCATAGCATCCAATGCCTAATAGACATGGTTGCATCTTTTTGATGCAACTAAACCACTGTAACCAGTCGAGAACAATCAATCCTAGGTAGGACCCACATATCTACAATGGTGGAAGACCTTAGACTTAATCTTTTCTTAGGAAGATTTAATTTCGATCTCTTTAAACTTGACTTGACATAGTCATAACCATTATAACTAACCTAGTGGCATGGGTTAGCTCGGATTATTAGTCACCTTAGATTCGGACTAAGTCGACAAATATGGCCAGGTAAGTGAGATCGATGGAAGGGATATACCATTAACTCGATAAGAAAGCATTCAAGTCGAGTAGCTCTCAATTAAAAATCAGTCGGTTGTATCTACCAAACTTACTTTAGACACCAAATTATTGAGCCAGAACCAATCGGTTAGCCTACAATCCAGACTCTAACCACTAAGCCTAGTTAGATCTTAACTTGATTGATCACTCAAGTGACTCAACCTTGACCCAGACTTAATTCTATTAGGCTGATCAATTTAAGCACTCTTGATCCCATCTAATCGACTCTTGATTCGGTTTGATCAACTGCTAGACCTAATTGAGCTATCCAAGTCCAAACCCAATTTTTTGAATATGTCTTAGATCTAAAAATTCTTAATTTTAGACCTAATATATTTTATAATCTTAATTCTTAATTGAATTTAGAGTTCATAAATAAAACATGCAAATAAAATCCTAAGGTTTCAGGATCTAGGATTTTACAGAAAATAAGTTTTTGATTTTTGATTAAGGATGAACACACAGCACCTCTACACATCATAAGAAAATCCCATCGAATGGAAGGAGAGAGCCATTAAATCCTACTTCATTCTTGTGATCAGACAGCCAAGGGGAACACCTTAATCAAAAATATGATAAATCTACAAAACTAGTTAGATCTACATATATATCACATATATAAAAATTGATCTAACTTAAAAAACATATTTTGCATACATCTCATGTATTATATCATGCATATTTTTTGATCTAAATTATCTTATAAACAACTAAAAAATAAAATTTAAATTGATCATATCAAATTAAAATTTATTCTAGATAATTTTGTAGAATTATTCAACAACTGTTCTAAACATGCATCTATCATATCTCATATGAATAAATTAAATAAATTTATTTTTTAATTTTTAAATCTAATTATAATATTTATAATATTAAAAAATAGTAAATAAATTAATCTAAAAATTATAATTAATTAAATTAAAATTATGATCATGTTAGACTATACATAGAACAATTCTATTCCTAGTCTAGTCATGCATCTCATACATCTTAGATCTAGATTATTTAATTTTTAATTTTATAATTTTAGATCTAATTATATCTCATGTGATATCTAAAATCATCTAATTATTAGATCAAAAATAAATTAAAATTAGATCTAATAAATTTTGGAACCTGGCTCTGATATCAGTTGAAGGAAAAAAATCATGTTTTTCTGATGCAGGTTCATTCAGATCTGATTGGATCAAGAGGGATATTTCAAAAAAAATTTTCTAAGATCTTAATTAAATTTGAGACTCTTCAGATATAATCTTATTAGTTCGATAAAAAAAATTAAATCTAATTTAATTGTACCTTTATTATGGGTAATCCTATTATCCTATGATGATCCTGATATTTGCCTGAGGTTCTGGATGTAGCCACACAAGTGTCTGGCCTCTACCAATATCCACTCAGATAGAATTTAGAGATCTTCTTCTTCTTAATCTATCCTTCAAAAATCAAATCTAGATCTGATCTTGAAGGTCTTCAAAATGGCTTTTGAAGATCAGCCATTGTTTCTTGTAGCAGTGCTGCCTTCTTCCTTTCCTGTCGCCTTTCATTTGCTTGGATCGCACCTAATTCGTGCCCAAATCCTCTTGGGTGTGAAGAGGAGAGAGAAGACCAAAGTATGATATGGAGAAGGAGGGAAAGGGGCTATGTGGCGTGGGCTAAGGTAGAAGCTCTTTTAATCTAGGCGTATATAGGATTTTTATAGACTCTGCTGCACCATGTGGTGCCACATCATCCCGACCAATCATGGCCCTTTGTGCAATCAGATCTAAATCTGATTGGTGGAATAATATTATCTAATCTAATTAGATTAGAGTCCCTTAAAGCTCTCCTTAGATGGTGCCAAGACTGATCAAATAGGACTCCTTGGAGCCATCTAGGTTGATTCCCTGAAGCAACTAGAGTCCCATCAGTATGGGACTCCAATCCTTATCAACATGGGATGCATGCCTCCCTAGGCATGCACCCTTTATCTATCTACCTTTTAGCAAGGAGACAAGGGTCAAATTTCTCTCCTATGAGTATATGACACATGGGCAGATGTTTAAGTGTCAAAGGTCAACATTTGACCAAAGTCCAAGGACAAGATTTAGCAGGTGATAAAAAATGGCAGGTGTTGTCTCAAATTTATCTCATAAATTAAGACAATCCTTTTCTAACTTGGACAAGCTCCTGTCAGACCAAGTAAAGATTTTTGAATGAGCCCAAATATATTTGGCTCAGTTGAGACAAGCTTTAATGATCGTTAAAGGAGAACATTAGACTCAATCATATGTTAGCAAGATTTCCTTGAACCTAATTGAATCTTATTCAAATCAATTAAACTAGATTAGTCCAATTGATGATATTTAGGTCCAAACACTTATTTGTGTGATCCAGTTAGATTCAGTTTCGCATGATAATGGGATATATTATGATCTCTATCATTAACATTATCGAAATACCTTCCGATGGATCAGAACTTTTTTGATTCAAACAACTAGTATGATCGATCATCCAAATCATTCTAATTGCTCCCAAAATCCATCAGTGACACCTAGCAGCATATGGTAGCAATCCATCAAAATTAAAAATGAACCTTTCGATGCAGTTACCTGTGTGATTAATTTCCTCTATCTTGAGCCTCGATCGGATTAGGGTTAAGGTGATCTCGTCAAACCCTAATATCTACCATATGAATTAATCATTCAATTTAAGTCCTATGTAAAAATCCTAATAGAAACTCTTTCTATTATTTCACTCTGCCATGACCATGGGCTTATGGACTTGATTCTCACGATCATCATAGGGCTGCTCCTTATCTATCGAGGTAGATAGATCTTCTATTGGTGCAATCCAATTCCTACAATGAACATGCTATAGCCAATATACACCTCAAAATTCTGAATGGCTAGGAGATCAAGTTATGATGTAGTCAAACTATAACACCCTCAAGGTGAACTACCGATGCACCTTAGGTCAAAGAACCAGACACACCACTATAGCTTCGAGCCAATCATCGACGAGAAGGTAGACTTTCTGATGACTGTTCGAGTTGGTCACGCTCAATGCCCTCATTCTCTAATGAGTATCTGTACTCTCACTCCGGTGTCTCTATACCATAGACTCAAGACTCATCTATCCTAAAGAAGTGATCGTACACCAACCTTTCGAATCAATCACCATCCTTATGATGATCCCACGGTTGAAAGTATTTTATGAGTTAATAATGAAAATTCATGTTTTAAATTTTTAACTCTTAAAAATATGAACTACCATTACCATTAACTCAAAGGATGTATCACAGACATTTTCAAATACATACTATGATAGAAAATAATCTATTTTATTATTTATAGTTAAAATTATAATTTTATTCTTAGAAGTGTATTACAAGTATCAGCCAATCTGGCTTCTAGGATACACATATCTAACATTAGCATGCTCGCACCACTATACTAATCATCAGGAGTGGTTTGCTACCTACTAGAAGATCGATAGTAGAAGTATCAATCTTGGAGATGATCATCCATGCAAAGTAGCTAGATTTGACTTTATTAGGATGAGGATGTATGATGGGATTATTCATATATTATCAAATGTCAGGCATATACTGAAGTTGAAAAAAAAATGATTCCTTTAAGCTACTTGGAAGAGCAGGGTTATGCTCTTAGTAGCCAAGCTAGGAGTGGATGTTTGAAAAATTCCAAGAAAGCTTTGGTGGTGATGAGAGATAGAAGATTGAGCAACAATTTTTACAGAATGAAAGGTTCAGTGGTGAATGATAGTGTAAAGGTACTAGCAGTGGTACAGGAGGAGCAGATTTTATATCAACTGTGGCACTATCAGATGGGTCATATGAGTGATCATGGGCTCATTGAACTTAGCAAAAGAGGTATGATCCAAACTCTAAATAAGAAGGGTACAGATTTGTGTGAGCCATGTATCTTTGATAAACAGCATAAGATAAAGTTTGTCAGAAGTACCAAGCACAATGAAGAAGTGCTGGATTTAGTGCACTCGGATGTGTAGGGACCAGTTCCTGTATCAGCTAGAGATGGGGCAAGGTGTTTTATCACTTTTATTGATGATTTCTTAAGAAAGATGGGAGTTTATCTGATTAGAAAATCAGAGGTATTTGCCTAGTTCAAAGTCTGGAGAGCTAAAGTAGAGGAGTCAGAAAGATAGGTAAAGTGTCTGAGGTTGGATAATGGAGGAAAATATACTAGCCTAGAGTTCAGAAGGTACAGTGATAAAAATGATATCAAATGCCATTACACGGTGAAGATAACTTTCCAGCAAAATGGTGTCATAGAGAGAATTAACTGGACATTGATCGAGAAGACATGGAGTTTGAGGCTACAAACATTACTTCCAAAATCTTTTTAGGATGATGCCTTAATTTTTTCTTGTTTTATTGTGAACAGATCCCCACATCATAAGCTGAACAGATGCATTCCAGAGGAGGTCAGGAGTGGAAAGAAGGTGGAGCTTGGCTACCTGAAGGTCTTTGATTGTCCGGCCTATGCACATGTGGAGGCAATCGAGAGGAGCAAATTAGACCCAAAATCTCAAAAGATGACATTCATAAGATATCAACAAGGAGTCAAGGGGTACCTACTGTGGGACTCTCAGGCATAGAAATTTGTGATTAGTAAGGATGTTATCTTTGATGAGAAGAGCATCTTAAGGAGGTCTGGGATAGATGAAATTAGAAAGACAAAGGTGAACAGCAATGGCCAATCTGAGATAGATGGCATGCAGTCCGAATCTACGTATAGGAGTGTTCCTATTGAGGTGGAGCTGGGTAGAAGAAAAGATACTTAGATGGAAGACCAGCATGAAGTGCCAGTAGTTCAGACGGATGTGTAGGATCAGCCACAGACATCAAGCAGAGATGTGCTAGTGGGAGTGGCTTTGCACAAATTCTAGAATACTACAAGAGATTAGTTAGATATGGCATTGATGAGGTTATCTCCTATGCACTCATCACTACTAATAGAGATCCAGAAAATTATGTAGAGGCTATAAAGAATGAGGATCATGATTCATGAATACAGGCCATGATGGAGGAGATGAAATCACTTGAAAAGAATCAGACATGGCAGCTAATGGATCTTCCAAAAGGTGCTTGACCTATTGGCTCAAAGTGGGTGTTCACAAAGAAAGCGGTACCTTCAGAATATGGTGGAGTCAGATTCAAAGCAAGACTGGTAGCAAAGGGATACTCACAAAGGGAAGAGATTGACTATACAGAAATTTTTTCTCCTGTGGTGCATCATACATCTATTCTAGTTTTGCTATCACTGGTGGCACAATACAACATGGAGTTGGAACAAATGGATGTGAAGATGGCCTTCCTTCATGGCACATTGGAGGAAAGGATCTACATGAAGCAGCCAAATGGTTTCATGAAGACTAGATAGAAAGAAAAGGTATGTTTACACAAAAGATCTTTGTATGGCTTGAAATAGTCCCCTTGTCAGTGGTATCGAAGATTTGATAGTTTTATTTTGAGCCTAGGTTTTAGTAGATGTTAACATGAATGCTATGTCTATGTCAAGAATGTAGAAGAGGAGGATGCTCTGTACCTGCTACTATATGTAGATGATATGCTTATAGCCAGTAAAAGCATGAAAGCTGTGAAAAGGCTGAAAAGGGCATTATCATCTGAGTTTGAGATGAAGGATCTAGGTCCAATTGAGAAATCCTTCGAATGGAGATTTGCAGAGATAGGTGCAAAGGAGTGCTCCATTTGTCACAAGAAAGATATGTCCAAAAAGTTTTGGAGAGGTTTGGGATGGAGAAGGCCAAATCTGCAGAGACGCCATTGTCGAGCCATATATCTCACTCTAAGTTACAAAACCTCCAATCAGAAGAGGAGAGAGAATACATGAAAAGTATCTCTTATGCGAATGCTATAGGCAGTGTGATGTACACTATGGTATGCTGTAGACCAGATATAGCACATGCAGTGAGCATGGTTAGTAGATACATGGCTAACCCTAAGAAGGAACACTGAAAAGCATTGAAATGGATATTACGATATTTGCATGGAATAAGGGATGATGGTTTGGTGTTTGGTGGACAGCCATAAGGATTTGAAGATGGAGGTTCAAGTCCTCTGGAAGGGTTTGTGATGCAAATTATGCAGGAGATCTTGAAACAAGGAGGTCTACTACTGGATACCTCTTCTATGTCGATGGTGGATCGGTGTCTTGGAGATCAACTCTTAAGCTAATTACGGCCTTGTCTACCATAGAGGCCAAGTATATTGAAATAACGGAGGCTGCGAAGGAAGCTCTTTGGCTTAGAAGGCTGATTGTTAACTTGAGGGTGTAGTAGAGCAAGGTTATACTGTTCAGTGATAGTCAGAGTGCTCTACTATTGGCACAGAATCCAGTCTATCATGCATGCACAAAGCATATAGACTTGAGGTATCATAGGATCAAAGAGTTGGTGGAAGAAGGTGAAGTGGAACTGATCAAGGTCCATACCAAGGAGAATCAGTCTGATGCACTTCGAAGGTACTCCCTAGAGATAGTTTTTAGATGTGTGTGGCAAGGATGGGTTTGTTGAGAAGAAATGAGTTCATAAGAACTTGGAAGCACCAAAGTGGAGAATGTGAGCTAAAAAATGATGCTCCCAAGTCTTGAAAATATGAAAAGATAGATCATGAAAAGGCAGAAGCAAATCAGAAGAGAAATCAGCCTAGGTAGCAAAGTTTAGAAACTGAGTTAGCTCATCTTGAGACTGAGCCAGCTAAGTTGAAAATTGGGTCGGCTCAGTCTAAGACTAGGTCGACTATGTCTCAGAAGAAAATTCAAATAGAAAGTAGCATTTTTGGACTATTGGCATGATACACAACTGGGTCGGCTTAGTCTGCACGATACACAACTAGGTCAGCTCAGTCTCAAATTGAGCCGACCTAGTCGCAAGTTAGCCGACTTAGTTTTTACGGGTTTGTTTTGTATATGTTGGATGTTTGAATTTTGGAAGGTTTTCCTATGAGCTTAGGGCTTGACCATTTTATAAAGTATAAATACTGAAAATGGATCAAGATTGTATATGATGCTGAATTCATTGAATAAAGCTCTTTTTTTTTGGAAAACTCTTATGCTCTCTTTCTCTCTTTTCTCTTGAATCCATTATTTTGCTTCCACGTTGATCCTAGGAGATTGTTTCTTATTGCTTGGCTAATCACCAGTGGCCATGCCGGTCTGAGAGAGGATAGTTTATCCCAATAACTTTGACCTATATTAGTATGAGAATATCATTCCCAATTAGGAGGATGTCATCCACACAATATGAGAAAGATAACAACGCTCTCATTGACCTTTTGAACATACTTGATTTTTTCTCATTCTTGATGAAACTAAATGATTTGATTACATCAAGCATTCCAACTTCAAGATGCTTGCTTAAGTCTGTAGATGGACCTTTGCAGCTTATAGATCCTTGTGATCACCATCACTGGATGTGAAAATAAAACGACTGTTCCATAAATATCTTCCTCAAGATATCCATTTATGAACTCTATTATCATGTCCATCTGTCACATTTCATAATCAAAATATACTGCAATGGCAAGCAATGTGCGGATGGATTGCCACTGGGAGAAGATATCCTAATACCCTTTCGCCACTAGCTAAGTCTTAAATGTCTCCACATTCTCATCTGCACTTGTCTTTTCTCTTGAAGAACCATTTACATCCAATAGGTACTGTACCTTTAGGTGGATCTACCAAGATCCATATTTGGTTCGAGCACATCAAGTCAATCTTTGACTTCATTGCCTCTAACCAATTCTCGAAGTCGATATCTGATATCGCCTCATCATAGGTTCTGGGATCATCACCATGAACCCTATTTTTTGTAAGGAACATTTTCTTTACATCCTTTGAAATAATAACTAAGTATCTTTAGGCGAACGAAAAATCCTATTTGACCTATGAGGTAGATGAGGTAGTGAATTATGGATCGGCTCAGACTAATTGGGTTCTCAGGTTCCTTGGCTCTTTGCTCTTTGGAGATCTTTTTCTCGAGCCTAATCTATCTTTCGATGCCACCATGTTGGACAAACTATTTTTTAAGAAAAATGGTATGTCAATCTATAATCACATTGTGGTCTTCCGAAAGATAGAAGTAATATCCTAATAACTCTTTAGGATATCCAATAAGCCGAGCTCTAAGGGACCTAGACTCTAACTTGTCCACCGCAGGACAATCCAAATTTTGAGATAATTCAGACTTGGCTTCTTATCATACCACATCTCATATGCAATGGCAGGAACAATTTTAGATGGAATCCTATTTAGTAATTTGGTAGTTGTCATTAAACTATGTCCCTAAAGAAACTTAGGAAGATCTATGAAGCTCATCTGGATCGGACCATATCTAATAGGGTCTAGTTTCTCCATTCTAAAAATCCATTAAGTTGAGGCATTCCAGGTGGACTCCATTATAAGACTATGCCATTGTCCTTGAGATAGTTCAAAAATTTTCAACTTAGGTATTCACCTCCTCGATCTGATCGAAGAACCTTAATGGACTTTTTGATTTGCTTTTTTACTTCATGTCTGAACTCTTTGAACTTTTCAAAGACTTCAAATTTGTGTAGTATTAAGTACACATACCCGTATCGAGATAGATTATCGATAAAGATAATAAAGTAGTCATAATTGCCTCTGGCTGACACATTGAATGGGCTGCACATATCTATATATACCAGGATAAGTAGGTTTGTGGCCCTTTCCCTATGTCCTACAAAAAGGAGCTTGGTCATTTTGCCTTGAAGATATGATTCATAAATCGGATATAACTCCAAAATCAATGAACCCATTAGTCTAGATTTTTCTAATTTGTTAATCCTATCTTCAGCTATATAACCTAGCCTTAAGATGCCATAGATACCTTTCATTAATACTATCTCTATATCATTCTGATCCTATGGAATTCATGTTTTGCTCGATAGACTCAATGACGAGTATTCCTTCAGAAGATCCTTCTTTCTGCTTGTTCTTCAGGCTGGTCAGGTGTCTAGGGCAGTTCTGCTTCCAATGACTATTGGAGTTGCAGTGAAAATACTTTTTCTTCTCCACAGTCATCTTCTTTGGCTTGCTCTTCTTTACCCCTCTATTTTCTACTACTTCGTAGACTTTTTCTTCTTTCTAAAAGACTTTCTCTTGGAAGAAGTCTGCCCCATAGCCAGAACTAAATTCTTTGAACTCTTCAAAGTTTGCTCAACAGTAATCAGGATATTCATTAACTCGGCCAAGGTGCATTGGAGCTTATTCATATGGAAGTTCATGATAAACTACCCATGCAAATCACTTAAGGATTGCAAGATCACATCAATCTACAAATCCTTATCCATCAAGATATCGAGCTTCTCAAGCTCTTCTAGGTCCTTGATCATCATCAAGCAATGATCTTGGATCGACTGTCCATCACACATCTATGCCTTAAATAGTCTCTTGAAGAGTTGATAATGCGCTGCGTAACTCTGATCACCGAACAACTCTTGCAGGTGCACCAACATTTGACGAGCAATCCTAATGTCTTCATGTTAGCACTGTAACTCATCTAATATTGAGCCCAACATGTAGCACCAAGCTTTGTTATCATTGTCCGACCACGTTTCATGAGATGCTCTCTGATCTGTGGTCGGATGTGCTGGTAAAGTGGGGTTCTTCCTGGTCTAATACATAGGTTAGCCATTTTGAATCCAAAAGAATTTTAAAGTTCTTTAGCCAATCCTTGTAAATTGGTCTGGTCAACTTGTCAGTATCTAGGATTTGGGCTAGGAGTTTTGATGCAGATATTTTCTTATAGATAGTCAAAATTTCTAGTTAGACTTGTAATTTGACTCAACCAATTTATTTTGGAATTTCATTTTTAAATAAATTAGGCTTCCACTATTTTCTCAGATCCCTACACTCTCTTGGTAGAGATGCAAAAATCTTCATGATCATTGATTTTTAGTGGATGGTGTGGTCCCACAGACTGGCTCACCACCTCACCTAACAGTTATTGGTGATGGGTCAGCCAGTGAGTGGACAACTCTTGTTCAATATTTTTCTAAACATGGTGCACCCAAACCTGGTCTCTAACTCATAAAGCTTACCGTGTCCAAAATATTGCTCTACTCCTTAGTTAAGTCAAACCCACTATTTGCATGAATTGAATTTCTGATTGGATCCCTCACCACATCTGAAATATTAAGCTCAACCCATCCTCCAACTCGTAGCATCCAATGCCTAATAGATATGGTTGCATCTTCCTGATGCAACTGAACCACTGTATCCAGTCGAGAATAATCAACTCCGGGAAGGGCCTGCACATCTATAATGGTGGAAGACTTAGGACTTAATATTTTCTTAGGAAGATTTGATTTAGTCTCTTAGACTCAACAAGTCATAACATTTATGACTAATCTAGTGGCATGGGTTATCTCGAATCATTAGCCACCTCAAATCAAAACTGGGTCAACTCAATCGATCAGGTAAGTGAGATCAGTAGAAGGAATATGCCATTAACTCATCATGAATGCATTAAGGTCGAGTAGCTTCAAATTAATGACCACTAGTCATATCTGCCATTCTTACCGTAGACACTGACTTGTTTGATTAGAACTAATTTGGTTAGCCTGCAATCCAGGCTCGAACCATGGAGCCAAATTAGGTCTTAGCTTGATCGACCATATGTGACTATGAGTCGACCTTGATCCAGACTTAATCCTATTGGGCTGGTCAAATATAAGCACTCTTAATCCTACCTAACCAATTCTTGATTCGATTTGATTAATCGCTAGACCTAATTGAGCTACCCACACTCAAATTCATGATTTATGAAGGTGTCTTAGATCTAAATATTCATAATTTTTAGATCTAATTAATTTCATAAACTTAATTTTTAATTAAGTCTAAGGGCTCAATAACAAAACATGCATAAAAAAATCCTAGGATTTCAAGATCAAGGATTTTATAGAAAAGTAGGTTTTCAATTTTTGATTAAAGGCAAACGCGTAGCACCCCTACACACCATAAGAGCACCCCATCGAATGAAAAGAGAGGATCTTTAAATCCTTCTTACTCTTATGACCGGATGGCTTAGGAGAATACCTTAATCAGAAATATAAACTATACTACAAAATTATTAGATCTAAAGCATATAACTATTACATGATTTAAGATCTAATCTATACATATTTTGCATACATCTCATGTATCAAATTTAACATTTAAATTTATACTTCAAATTTGATTGCATCAAATGTAATATACAGAATTAATAATTTAAATGATCTCATCATAAAAATTTTTTAATCTAGACTACTTATGGCATAGATCTATGAAACTGTCTAGACATGCATTGCATATGTCATACATATGAAATTTTAAAATGCATCTCTAATTATATAATATATAATATCTAAAATTTAGCTAATCTAATCACATAATCTTTAAAAAATTAAATGAATATTTTATAATATTTTTGATCTAGACTACAAGATTAAACTAGAGATCTAGTCTAGAAATATGCTGCCTATACATATATCAAAATTTTAAATTAGATCTTATGTTTTAGATCTGATTATATCTAATGTAACATCTAAAATTTAAATGATCAAATTATAAAAAATTAAATCAGATCTAATTTAAAACATATTTGAAAACTATTATGATGTGGAACAATAGATCTAGACTAGAACATGCATTGTTTATATCAAACATATATATTTAAAATATGCAATTTTTAATTTTAGATCTGATTATATCTTATGTAACATCTAAAAATCAAATAATCAGATCATAAAAAATAATTTTAGATCAATCTAAAGATAGATCTGGAAGCAGCAACCTGGCTCTGATACTAGTTGAAAGAAAAAATCGAGTTTTCCTACCGTAGGATGCATCTGATCGAATTAGATTCATAGTAAAATAATTTTAAAAATTTTTTATAACCTGATTAGATCTAAAAGTTCTTAGACTTAATTATATTGATCTAAAATTAAAAATAAAATAAAAATAGAAATAATGATAATAATTATCACCTGATTGGGTAAATTGTTTACCCATTGTGATGATCTGATGATTGATTCGAGATTCTGATTGAACCGCACACATGCCCGACCTCTACTGGTATTCACTTGGATCAGATCTAGAAGTCTCCTCCTTTTAGATTTGATCTCCAAAGATCAAATCTAATATCTTCCTATAGAGCCTTCAAATCAAACTTTGAGGATTGCGCGTTCGTCTCACGAACACCATCGTCTCTCACTGATCTTCACACCAATGGAACTTGATCTTTGCTTGCAGGTTTTGACCAACTCTTGGGCATGGAGAAGAGGGAGAGGATCAGATGAGGGAGGTAAGGAGATAAAGATTTTGATAAGACTTCGCTATAGAAAAATTATGATGCACAATAGCTTACGCAAGGCCCAATTTATAGACCTAGTCAAGA
Source organism: Cocos nucifera (assembly GCA_006176705.1). Lineage (NCBI taxonomy): Eukaryota > Viridiplantae > Streptophyta > Magnoliopsida > Arecales > Arecaceae > Cocos > Cocos nucifera. The sequence continues at coordinate 494,779 of QRFJ01000337.1, read as the reverse complement.
GTCCCTTAGCATATGACTTTGAACAGGTCAAAGCCAACATATAGAAGGACTCTTCAATGATCTCCACACCCCACACCATCTTTTGAATTTTTGTCACACAAAAATCCCAAAAAATGATGTGGAACAATTTGGGATAAGAGAAAGTTGGCGCACAACTCTTATCTCCCAAGAGTTTGAATTATTCAAACTTTTGACCCATTCAAACTTGATTTGAATGGGATGCCTCCATACATATCCATAAGGGCACTCACCATAAGGGGCATGGCCTTCTTTTCCTCATGAAAATCTTATATAGACATGCACCCTCAAATAAATTCTAGGGAGTGCATGCCATATCTCTTCTTTCCTGCAAACTAGGTCAACATTTGATCCTTGTCCTGTTCTCATCTCATGGGATTTTGGACAAATATTTTTTAAGTCCCATCCAATGGATTTATGTCAAGTCCTAATCAAGTTAGAATAAGCCTTGATTAGGCCAAGACTCAGTCTAGTCAAATCAAGAAAAATCCATCTAGAATTTTTGGGAGAGGCTTGTCCAAATTTCATCTCATGATTTTAGGATAAGTCCTAATCTGGCAAAGACAACTCTTATCTTGTTCCCATCTTATGGCATTTAGGATAAGCCTTGATCAAGCCAAGACAAGGTCTAGTCAGATCAAGATAAATTCCCATAGAGTTTCCAGATGAACCTAGTCTAAATAGTTTCATAAATTAGCAGGTCTTGTCCTTTTTTCATCTAATGGATTAGGACAAGCCTAGATTAGGTTAGGATAATACTTTTCTAATCTGGACATGTTCTAGTCAGACTAGGATAGAGCCATACAAGGCTCTTGAATGAGCCAAATCCAATTTGGCTCAGTTGAAATGAACCAGAAAGATGATAGAAGGAGAATATTAGGTTCAATCGTATGCTAGCACAATTTTCTTGAACCTAATTAGATCTAATCCAAATCAATTGAACTAGGTTAGCTCAATTGATGACATCCAGACCCAAACCCTTATTGTGTGATCCAATTAGATTTAGTTCTGTATGGTAATGAGACATGTCATGATCTCCATCATCGACATTATCGAAATATCTTTCGATGGATCAGAACTTTTCTTATTCATCCAATTAGAATTATTGATCATCAAGACAATTCTAATTGATCCAAAAATCCACTAATGACACCTAGCAGTATATAGTGGCAATCCATCAGAACTAAAAAGCGAACCTCTTAGTGTAGCTGCTTGTATCATTAGGTTCTTCTATCATGAGCCCTGAGTGGATTAGGATTAAGATGAACTCGTCAAACCCAACACCAATCATATAAATGAATCATTCGATTCAAGTCCGATGTGAAACACTAATAGAAACTTCTTTCTATTATTTCACACTACTATGGCTATGGGTTTTAGGACTCGATCTCATGATCATCACAAAACTACTCCTCCTCTATCGAGGTTGATAGATTCCAGCTTGGTGTAATCCAATTTCTACAATGAATATGCTATAGCCAACATACACCTCAGGATTCCAAATGATCAGAAGACTAAGTTATGGTATAGTCAAACTATAACATCCTCAAAGTGTACTGTCGATGCACCTCAGATCAAAGAACTAGAGACACACTACAGCATCGAGCTGGTCATCGACGAGAAGGTAGGATCTCTTATGACTGCTCGAGGTGGTCACGCTCAGTTTTCTTATTCTCAATAAATACCTATACTCTCACTCCAGTGTCTCCATATCGTAGACTCAAAACTCATCTATTCTAAGAAAATGATCGTACATCGATCTTTTGGATCGATCACCATCCTCGTGATGATCCTATGATTGAAATCAATTTATGAGTTAATTATGATAACTCATGCCTTAAATTCTCAACTCTTAAGAATATATGTTACCATGCCTATTAACTCAATGGATGTATCACAGACACCTTATACATAGTGTGATAGAACAAATAATCCTTTAATTAATTTTAAGTCAAAATTATGAAATACCCCGAGAAAGTATTTAACAAGTGTCAGCCAATCTAGTTTCTAGGGCACACACCTAACAGTGGTAGGGCTCTTGACTGATCCTCCCTTCTTTCTGGCCAACATCCTAGAAAGCGATCCAGCCATCCTCATCTAATTAGCTTCTCAATCTCATCTTGGAGCTGGACACACTCTTTAGTATCATGACCATGGTCACGGTGGTAGAGGCAATACTTGTTGGGATTACGTTGGACTGGATGAGTCTGCATTCTTTTAGGCCTTGGTAATTACTCCTTTATCTCTATCAGCACTTCAGTCTTAGGAGCATTCAGAGGAGCATAGTTATTGAATCTTCTTGGGGGAGAGTTCCATTGTGGTCTTCTGTCTGGGCTTCCTTGTCAATGAGCTCAAGATGGAGTTCAGGCTTGTCGACACTCAAGAGGAGTTCTGGAGTGCAGTCAAGCTTCACTCGCTTCTTAATAATTGCGGACTTGCTTGATTCGCTCGCCTACCGCTCTCTTGGAGCCTCTTCATCTTTCAACTTGAAGGCCTCCTCCACTTGAGCATAGCCCTTAGCCCGAGCCAGCATGTCAGAGAAGTCTTGAGAGTACTTCTTTTTCAAGAAGAAGAGAAGATCATTCTTCTGAAGGCCACCCTTCAGTATGGCCATGGCAATAGATTGATCTAGATTACGGATTTTTAAAGCAGCAGCATTAAAATGGTTGATACAAGCTCGAATGGAGTCCCCTTCTTTCTACTTGATGTTGACAAGAGAGTCGATACCTCGCCTCTGGTGCTGGCTACTGATAAAATGAGCCACAAATTCATGGCTCAGCTAATCAAAAGAAAAGATGGTTCCTGATTTGAGATCCGATACTAATTTCTCGCTGCTCCCTTCAGAGTACAAGGAAAAGCTCAGCATAGAATGGCATCAAGCATGCCATGGAGTAGCATCATTATTCTAAAAGCTTCAAGGTGGTTGGCCAGGTCGATGGTCCCATCGTAATTCTCAAATTAAGGAAGCTTGAAGTTCGGCAGGATGGGCTCCTGCATAATCTGAGCAGAGAATGGGGGGTCAGTGCAAATGTCATCGTTGTGGGCTGGGGTAGCATGGCAGAGTTCTTTAATCCATCAATTCATTTTTTGGAATATTTGATCAAGAGTATCATCTCGATCATGAATCTCAAAGGACCACTAGCTATAGATGGGGAGAGTCTCTTCGGGAGAAGAATCATGATCGGAATAGGAGCTCTCTACTCTTTGCTTCCCCTTTCCAGGGATTACTGGTTTGCTTGCCTAGGTGGGTCTTCTTTCCATCGGGAGTCTTTTCGACTAAGCTAGTACTGGAGGCTGCTGCATGACTTGCACCATCTCGGTGAGCCCTCTAACCTACTGCATTAGAACTACTCCAAATACACCATGGCTGTTGGTGGAGGGGGTTGAGATGCTAGAGATGGGGTCGGAGTAGGTGGATCTGGATTAGATCTAGCGGCGGAGGTAGTAGATCGCTGGTTTGTAGTCTTTCTTGGTGGCATTTCACAAGAATAAGAAGTGATCAGAGAAAAAAGGGCTAAAGAATTGAAGATGAAAGAGAGAAGATGAACTCGACTAAGCACTCTTTTTAGAACAAGAGCTCAAGGTCCCTTCCTCTAGTGCCAATCTTATTGATATGAAAAATGATGCTGATGCTGGAGATTATTGGAGCTGGAGAAGATGCGGATGCAAATAAATCCTGCAATATGAAATTCTGGCTGGAGTTGGCTCCAAAAGGATCCTCCGATGGTCAAGTCAGTTCTTTTGGCCAACAAAAATGGAATACTCTGAAAGAAAATGAGTAGAGTAAGAGCAGAGAGTTTGTGCTTAGAAAAGAAAATGTATCTGAAAAGTTCTTTATATAAATGAAGCATATAACAAACTGATAGTGACAGCCGTAACTGCCTACTAGTGGGTCGTTTGGACCACATGAAGTTTGTTATAAAGAGTGGGTTGTTATTTATCGCGACTCGATAGTTTGTTGGAGATCCACGATAGGAGTTCGGGCAGAACCTTTGCACTCATATGCAGGCTTGTATGTGTCGGGATGAAGAACTCGAGCCTGACTAAACTTGGAGATCGACTGTTAAGTGGTAGATGATGAACTCGACCTGATGAGACTGATTATAATCTATTGGTGCTTCCTTTGATAATCTGAAGAAGTTCAGCCAACTAATCAAGGATAGTTTTCTTTGAAGAAATTCGGCTGGAAGGAGTCCGATTGGAAGAGGCACGACTAGAAGGAGTCTAAATGGCAGGAGCACAACTGGAGAGAGTGTGGTTGAAAGGAGTTTGGATAGAAGGAGACCATCCAGAAGGAGTGCGACTAAAGAGAGAGCAGCTGGAAGGAGTCCAGATGGAAGGAGCATGACTGGAGGGAGCATGGCTGGAAGAAGTTCGATTGGAAGGAGTCCATCATTTACAATAGGAGAATTTGACTATCCCAAAAATCTGCTATTCATTAGGGTCGAACAGGTTGGGACCTTGATATCAAAGATCCTATTATTCATCCTGGGTCAAGAAGCAAAGTTAATAAAATGGTACTTCTCTTTATTATCCAAGTTCGTCCTGTTGGACTTTAGTAACTTTTGACAAGTTTTGCACTCAGGAGTTGTTGCTGAGAAGATTGGCAAATTTTCACAGAATGAAGGTTGGCTGCTAAGGACTTCGGTAGGGATTATTTTACCCCCAACACATCTAATTGAATCATGCAAGGTGGCTCTGATACCACTATAAGGTTTGATTGGCATGGCAGAAGCAATAGATTTTCAAAATTCAATCCACCAAACCCTAACACCCAAGATGGATCTTGATGATTTTCAAACATATGCATGCATAGGGAATAAGATTAGGTAACATACTCTTAAAAATCTAATTTGGAGAAGATTTATTTCCACGAGGTGCCCATATGTTCGTCCTCCAATAGTGATCCACACAAGCATTGGGTGCAAGAATGACTTCTCTTGAATCCTTGCTTGCTGAATTCTATTCAAGAATTCCTTGGCCTTCTCTTTCTTCTTCTCTCCTTTTTATTCTCTCTTTAAATCTCTTTTAGCCTTCTTAAATAATCTTCCTAACCCTTGTCTTAAAGAAGACTCCTTGTATTAGTTAAGATCTTGTCTAAAGAAAGACTTCATGTTTATCTAAAATCTTCTAAATTGGTGAAAGAATCCTTCTTCCCATGTTCTTCTCTCAAAAATATTGGTGGAAGAAAATCTAAAACACAAACCCTAGAAAAGACCCTTCTTCTCTAGGCCCTTTCCACCCACCTAGGCACAATAATTTGTCTTTACAAAATCCCACACCCTCTACTCTGATATGCCCAAGGTTTCCATGCCCAAGCTTCTCTCTCATATCTAAAACCTCTCAAAATTTCATGGATTAACTTTCTTTAAATAGAGAGTTAGAGAAGAGTCCCTGTCTAGGTTAAATACCTAAATAGAGAGTGCAAATAGGATAAGGTTTGGGTCATCCAACTCTTGGGTGTCTCCTCAAACTCTTTTGACATAGATTCTAGATATTTGGTGCATAATTAAATCCTCTTTCTTTCATGAAAATTTTTTTAAAAAAATTAAAGTAATTGGTGCCATAATGGATAAGAGTATTGGGTTTGATAAAACTCTATCAAATAGTCTAGATCATCACTACTTCTTAGTTTTCATTAAATCCAAAATCACAAACCATCTAAGAGGGATATGGGGGCAAAGATAGGTGTAGAACCTTTCTAGAAATCAGATTTTTCATGAAAAAATCCATAGGAAAGAAGTGGAGAAAAGAAAGGTGGCACAAGAGAGGAGTCCTGGTCTAACTAGGACTTCATGATTTGACTAGTCAAACCAAATATTTAGCTCAATCAAAATAGATCCTAATGCAACCTAATTAATGATGTTCTTAATCCAATTAGGAACCCAATTAAATTAGATTAAATCTAATATAAATCTGATATAAATTTCTAATCAAATTAGAAATTAGGTGCACTTAAGTTCTAATTCAACTAGAAATTGTTCTTTCTTACAATTGGCTTATTCAATAAACCAATTGAACATGATCTAATCAAGCACAAACCAAATTGAATTACATTCGATTAGACTTGATCTAAGTCTAATTACTCAATCAAATTGAGCTAATTAGCAATCTGATTGCTAATCGATCCTCTTACAATACTTGCACTAGGTCAAATATCAATCGTATTTAATATTTAATCCTAAAATGATTCTTAATCATTGATCAACCATCTGATTAAATTGAGACCTCAAATGTGTGTGTGTGTGTGTATTATGAATTATTTTCAGACCTATAGAAATCATTGTACCTTCTACCAACCTCGAGGAAGTAAGTTGGAGACGATAACAAGCAAGGATGAAGATCAAATGATTAAAAGCTAGGACAGTGGTAGAGAGAGAAGAAGATAGGATTTCTGGAAGAAAAAGGATTTTGATTTTGCTTATAAAAAATATTACATATACAAAGTATTTATATGACCCATGAGCCAACAAGACAGCCCTAAAAAACTCTCTTAAGCTAATCCATACATGAAAGCACTCACCTAAGCCCATGTACACCCATGTCCTACATGCTCTCACCCCTTAGACTAAAGACCTAGCCCAATACATGAATTAGCCACCTTAAGACCTCTTAAACCAAGTCTTAAGATCTCTTAGATTAAATCCAATCCAAGATCAAATGGAAAACCCCATGCTCATTTATCTACCTCGAGCCAGTTTGACTACCTATCAAGCCACAGAATCTAAAAACACGTTCTCTATTTGACTAAGAGAGCTATCTCGATTTCGATCTGAGCTGGCTCAATCTCATCCCGGCTGGCTCGACTTGTATCCGAGCCAGTCTGATTATGTGCCAACCCTCATATCCTGATTGATACATCTTCGACTATTCCTAGCCTTTAGGAGCTACCATCTTGACTCCTTTACGGTCTCTCAAGACTTAAGAACACCATCCTTACTCTTTCAATCTCCACCGTGGTGCCCTAAGACTTGAGGAAACTCTATCTTATCCATCAAACATATCAATTTCATACATCTATGAAAGTTATCCTATGGAAGAATTTTTGTCAGTGCATTCATTGGATTCTACTTTGTGTGGACCTTCACTAGCTCCACCTCACCTTCTTCTACAAGCTCTCTAATCCGATGGTACCTAATGTTGATGTGCTTCATTCTTATATATTAGACAGAGTGCTAAGCAAGTAACAGTGCACTCTAGCTGTCATAATGCACCCTGACAACCTCCTATATGAGACCCATCTCCAATGCTAATCTCTTTAGCCGTAGAGCCTCTTTTGTTGCCTCCGTGACACCGATATACTCTACCTCAGTGGTGGATAAGGTTGTGATGGGTTGTAAGCATGATCTCCATGAAACTAGACCTCCAAATAGGCTAAATACAAAACTTATCATTGACAGCCGAGTGTCCACATCTCTATTGAAATCTGCATCCACAAACCCTCTTATCTATTGCAACCTGGTATTTCTCTAATACCAAGTGTTGGGAATAATCCTTGCTACTTGAAGATTGTGGAAATAGCAACAAGGATATGAGAAAATAGATGGCAATCCTATCAAACCCTAGAATACCCTAGGGCATGAAGAAGAGAGGGAGAATGAAAGAGGAAGAGAGAGTTTTAGAGAGAAAAGGCTTGTGTTGATTTTCCGTTCTCTATATAAAACTCAATACAAAGTATGTATATACTTGGTCAAACAAGATCCAACCTAAAAAACTTTCCTAGCTAGCCTAATGTGATGCACTCCCCAAGTCCATGTACATTCATGTCTCCCATGCATACATCCATTGGACTAATCCCAGTCCAATCCATAGGTTAGCCCCTTAGGACCTCACAAACTAAGGTTCTATGTTCCTAGGATTAAACCCAATCTCAGGCCAGAATAGAATCCACGTACTATTCTATTCACCGCTCGAGCTAACTTAGTTAGCAGTTAGTCCAGCTCGACTATGATGTCTCCTATGAGAGCCTGAATCACCGCTCTTTGCTTTACTGCTTGGGCCGATTCTCTCAGGGTTCGAGTTGGCTTGACTTCTACTCAGACTGGCTCTGACAAGAATCGAGTCTGCCCTTCTAGTGTGTCAGCTTGATATGCTTTCTGAATTTTTGCTCGAGTCAGCTCTCTTAGGATTCGAGCTGGCTCAACATCTGCTTGGCTGGCTCTGATAGGAACCAAGCCAGCTCGACTGAAGCATTGGCTGAAGGTCTTTGATGGTTGGTTCCATTTGCTCCTTGCTCTCTCTTCACCTACTTCCAAGGCTTGAGAGCACCATCCTGAGCTCACGATTATCTAATATCAATGTGCTTCATCCTCGCATGATACACAGAGTTCTATACGAGCATTAAAGCACTATGGCTATCACAATGCATCCAGACTGCATCCTTTGGGAATCCCATCTTCAGTGCCAAGCCCTTCAGCTATAGAGCTTTCTTCGCTGCCTCGATGATATCAATATACTCTGCTTCAATAGTACACAAGAGCATAATTGACTGCAAGCAAGATCTCCAAGAGACTGGACCTCCATACATGCTGAATATAAAACCTATCATCGAATGCCAAGTGTCCACATCTCTACCAAAATCTGCATCCACAAACTCCTTTATTAGCCCTCGAGCCTCTTTGGACATATTAGCATATTCCTTAGGACCTTCCCACTGACCACAGCAGATGCCAATCCTAACTAAACCTGCCAAGTACTGAAGATATCCTTCAGTGCTCTCCAATGCTCCCTACTAGGTTGAGTCATAAACTTGGTCATCTGACTCATTGAATGGGCTAAATCTGGCCTACAACACACCATGGAGTACATAATGCTTCCCACACCAGAAGCATATGGAACCTTATCCATCTCCTGAACCTCCATCTCAATCTGTGGTGATATGGTCTTAGAGAGTTTGACATGCCCAGCTAGTGGCTACTCTGCCTGTTTGGCCTCCTTCATTCTAAATCTCTCTAAGATCTTCTTGATATATCCTCCCTGAGATAGATGCAACAACCTCTTGGTTTTGTCTCTGATGATTTTCATACCTAGGACCTTCTTCGTAGGCTCCAAATCCTTCATCTCAAACTCCTGAGATAAAGCTCCTTTCAACTCCTGCACAACCTCCTTACTCTTGCATGCTACCAACATGTCATCTATATACAAGAGTAGGTATAACCAAGATCCATCCTCCAGAGATCTTACATATACATACGAGTCATGATCACATCTTAAAAGGTCAATACTTTTCACATATGTATCAAACCACTTGTACCACCATTTAGGAGACTACTTCAATCCATACAGCTATTTCTTCAATAAATAGATCTCTCCCTCTGACCCAAGCTTTCTGAAGCCCTATGGCTGCTCCATGTATATGTTCTCCTCCAAATTCCCATGGAGGAATGATGTCTTAATGTCTATTTACTCCAGCTCCAAATCATGAGTAGCAACTATGCTCAATAGCATCCTAATGGACATATGTTTAAATGTTTAAAGCAACACTCTTAGAACCCATGTGGATATGGTTTCCATATAATTCATCCTCTTGACCATAAATGCTCATAAAATGGCTTAGGATTTAATTGTCAACCTTGAATAAGTCATCTATATTGTATTTCAAAATATCAAATCCATCTTATGGATTATTTAGATCAAGGTTTTTGCAAAATTGAAATACAGCCATGCATTATTTTTAAATTCTTGGAGTGGTCAATCCAATCTTAATCACTCACCAACTTTACAAATAATTGACTATACCCCAAAATCTTTCATCATTGAATTAAAAAATTCTAGTAGTCTAGCAACAAAGCATAGTGAGTTGCTTGCAAGCCACCATGGCGATCTCAAGTTCAAAGAACACTGATACCCATATCTCATCAAAGCAATTTTTGATAGCAAAATACTCCAGAGTTGGTCATGTTCAGTGATGATATACCCTTACATCTCATCTATATGCCATACTAGTGTCTCCACGCTCTTTAGTTAAGAGGACAACCAACCTATATGGCACATAATGACCTACACTCGATAAACATTACCATCTTGATTAACAACATGTCATTTGGTCATAAATAGTTTTAAGGACTAATCGATAAGTCCTCCCTTTATTGAATCTAAATTGTCCTAAGGACTTCATCATAACATAAAAATTTATTAGAAGATGTAGATTTATGATGAAAAATGTTAGAATAAATATTTTATTTATTAATAAATTATTTATATTTATAAAATAGCATAACCATCAATAAGCTGAAGATTGGCTTTGAGATACATTTTTCAACAACTCCCACTTATCCTCAGGCCACTCAGTATAGTATCTAATACTCATCTTCGACTTGTGGTTGTCGAACTCCTTTACCACCAAGGCTTTAACGAGGGGGTCGGTCAGGTTCTCCATTTCGTCGATCTTTTGAAGGTCAACTTCACTTCGATCCATGATGTCCCAGACTAGATGGTAGTGGTGTAGTATATGCTTCGTCCGCTAGTATGCCTTTGATTTCTTCACTTGAGCAATTGCTCCAGTGCTATTATAGTAGAGCAGGATCAGACCATCTAAGAAGGATGCTACTTTGAGCTTGGTGATAAACTTTCTATGCCACATAGCTTTCTTTGCAGCATCGGATGTCATAATGCACTCCACCTCGCAAACTGAGTCTACCACAATGTGCTGCTTAGAACTCTTCCATAAATGGATCCACCTTTTAGGATAAAGACATAATCCGACATGCTCTTACTGTTATCATAGTTAAATTGAAAGCTAGAGTTTGTAAACTCCATAAGTTTTAGATTTGACTCACCAAAGATCAGCCACTGGTCCTTAGTATTTCTCAAATACTTAAGGATGACTTTCACCATCTTTCAATGGCTCTCTCCTGAATTTAATTGGTATCTACTCACTACTCCAAGTGAGTATACCATATTTGGTCTCGTACATATCATGGCATATATAATAGATTCCACTGCCAAAGCATATGGAATTCTACTCATATGCTTTCTCTCTTCAAGAATTGTTAAACAATCCCTTTTAGAGAGAGTAATTTCATGGCCTATCGAAAGATAACCTTTCTTAAAATTCTCTATACTGAACCTCTTTAGCATAATATTTATATACGTGACTGGGATAATTCAACCATCCTCTTAGATCTATCCCTATAGATCTTCATCCCTAGGATGTAGAATGCTTCACCCAAGTCCTTCATGGAGAACTAAGATGACAACCATACTTTCATACCTTGCAGTGTGGGAAAGTCATTCCCGATTAAGAGAATGTCATCCACTTATAAGACAAGAAATACAACTATTGGATCATTTGCCCACTTGAAATGAAGGATTCTTCTCTGTTCTTAATGAAGCCATACATTTTGATTACCTTATCAAAATGCATGTCCCAACTCTGAGATGCCTGATTCAATCCATGAATGGATCTTTGATAATTGCACACCTTAGACTCATCTATAGATGTGAACCCTTCAAGTTATATCATATACATCTCTTTGGTTAGGTCTCCATTAAGAAAAGCTATCTTCACATTCATCTGCTAGATCTTATAGTTCAGATGGGTAGCTATCACAAGCATTATCTGAATGAATTTGAACATTGCCAAAGGAAAGAACGTCTCGTTATAGTCAATACCATAACATTGATGATACCCCTTGACAATCAGATGGACTTTGTAGGTCTCTACCTTTTCATCTATGCATCTTTTTCTTTTGAAGATCCATTTACACCCAATATCCATATATTGTTGATCTTCATGGACTCCATCTCGGATTTTATGACCTCAAGCTATTTCTTGGAATCAGGTCCCTACATAGTATCCATGTAGATGATCGGATTCTCATCATTCTCATCAAGATTGTTGGGATCACCATTCTGGACTAAGAAACCATAGTATCTCTCTGACTAACATGGTACTCTACTGGATCGTCTTAATGGTACAATTACACTAGGCTCTAAATTTTACCTAATAAAATTTAGTTTTGGTTCAGCTAACTGTATCGATTTTTCTACCTATTGAACTTTCTCAAGTTCAACCTTAGAGGTAATAGTTTCTTCACCAAGAAACTTCTTTCCTAAAAGGATTGCCCTAGGACTAATGAACATCTTTTGTTCATCAGCATGATAGAAGTAATACCCTTTGGTTTTTTTTGGATATCCTATGAATGTGTACTTATCAAACCTAGGTCCAAGTTTGTCTATCATTAAATGTTTAACGTAAGCTAGGCACCTCCAGATCCTAAGGTGTGAGAGTACTAACTTACTCCTTATTCATATCTCATATGGGATTTTATCTATAGACTTACTCGAAAGATAATTTGAGTGTAGATCCCTAGAAGAATATCAGCAAGCTGGTAAAACCCATCATGGATCGAACCATGTCTAATAGAATCTGATTTTTTCTTTCAAACATACCATTATACTATGGTGTCCTTAGAAGAGTCCATTCAGAGAGAATTTCATTCTCTCTTAGATATGTAAGAAATTCACTAGAAAGGTATTCACCTCCTTGATCAGATCGAAGAATTTTAATACTCTTCCTAGTTTGTTTTTCTACTTCATTTCGAAACCATTTGAACATTTTAAATGAATCCGACTTGTGTTTCATCAAATAGACAAACCCATACCTGGATAAGTCGTCTATGAAAGTTATGAAGTAGAAATATCCATCTCTAGCACTTGTACTCATGGATCAACATACATCACTATGTATTAGACCTAAGAGCTCAATGGCTCTTTCACCTTTCCTAGCAAAAGATAACTTGGTCATTTTTTCAAGCAGACAGGACTCATAAGTTGAAAGTGATTCATAATCACTAACTTCAAAAATTTTTTCTTGAGTCACCATGTTTATCCTATTCTTGTTGATGTGACCTAACCTACAGTGCCATAAGTAGATATCAGACACATTATCTAAAATTATAAAAATTCTTTCTTTATTGAGATTTTATAATTATTTTTGGCCAAAGGACTATAAAAATGATATTAAATAAAAAAGTAGGATAAAAAAGACTATCACAAAGAATAATGGAATGAGACTTAAATACAAGTTTCATAATTTCTAATGCTAGAACTGAAACTTATCTTCCATCTCTAATATCTAGAAATCTTTTGTTAGATGTGTGCCCTAGAAGCCAGATTGACTAATACATGTAATACACTTCTAAGAGCAATTTTATAATTTTAACTATAAATTAATAAATGAGTTATTTTCTATCATAGTGTGCATTTAAAAGTATCTATAATACATCTTTTAAGTTAATGGTAATGATAATTCATATGTTTAAGAGTTAAAAATTTAAGACATGAATTTTCATAATTAACTCATAAACTGCTTCCGATCGTAGGATCATCACGAGGATGGTGATTGATTTAGAAGGTTAGTGTATGATCGCTTTCTTAGGATAGATGAGTCTTGTATCTATGGTATGGACATACCAAAGTAAAAGTATAGATACTCATTAGAGAATGAGGGCACTAAGTATGACCATATCGAGCAGTCATAAGGAAGTCTACCTTCTCATCGATGACTGACTCAATGCTGCAGTTGTGTGTCAGATCCTTAACCTAAGGAGCATCGACAATTCACTTTGAGTGTGTTATAGTTTGACTGTACCATAACTCGATCTCTTAGCCATTCAAAATTCTGAGATGTATGTTGGCTATAGCATGTTCATTGTAGGAACTGGATTATCCCAAGATGGGATCTATCAATCTCGGTAGTGAAGGAGTAGTCCTATGATGATTATGAGATCGAGTTCTTAAGCCCATGGCCATGGTAGTGTGATATAATAGAAAAAAATTTTCTATTAGAATTTTACATCAGACTCAAATCAAATGATTCATTCATATGATGGATGTTGGGTTTTGATGAGTTTACCTTAAACCCTAATCCTATCGAGATTCATGATACTAGAATTGATTCACACAAATAGCCGCATTGAGAGGTCCGCTTTCAGTTTTGATGGGTTGTCACCATATGATGCTAGATATCACTGATGGATTTTGGGAGTAATTAGAATGATCTTGATGATCGATCATTCTAATTGTATGAATCAGAAAAGTTCTGATCCATCGAAAGATATTTCGATGATATCAATGATAGAGATCAGATATATCTCATTACCATATAGAATTAAACCTAACTGGATCACACATACAAGGATTTGAGTCTAGTTGTGATTAATTGGACTGAGTCAGCTCAATTGATTTGGTTTAGATTCGATTAGGTTCAAAAAAATCATGCTAGCATATGATTGAACCTAACATTCTCCTTTTATAGTCTTTCTGGTACATCTCAATCAAAATCTTGATTGGAACTTGTCCAGGTCAGAATAGGATTATCTAAATTCATCAAATGATTTTAGGACAACACCTACCATTTTTGGTTATCTTTCATTTCTGGTCACCTGCCTTTTCTATCGCACACCAGCATCAAAGGTTGACCCTATTACAAGAAAGAAGGGATCAGGGGCACATGCCCCCTGGAGATTTTCTAGGGGCCCACACGCCCACATTTTTGTATGGCATGGAGAGGGTGCATGTCTCCCTAGGCATGCACCCAAAGTGGATAGGCTTTGACTTGGTCAAATTTTAGATTTGATCAGTCAAAGAGGTTTGATAGAGATCAAACTCTAAGAGAGATGGAAGAGCCCATTGCGCACCAAATTTCTTTCCTTCTTCCTACCTATTTTGTATGACATTATATAGAATATTTGTGGGTGGTAATTTTGACATGAGTTGGTGTGAAATTTTGTCAAGAAATCAGAAATAAATCAAGCAATTGGTTGCTTGATTGATTGGAACACTGAGATGGTGCAGGGCTCTATTTAAGAGATCCTGCACCCAAGGATTTCTTAATAGTTTTTGCTCCAAACCACAAGCCCCATATGTTGCCATCCCCTCTTTCTCCATGCCCCTCCTCTCCTTCTTCTCCATGCCCAAAGGCTGGGCCAAGGTTCCAAGAGAAGATCCATAGAAATTAGTGCAAAGGTTTCAAGGAAAGAGACGACGTTGGTGGGATAAGCGCACTGCCTTCATCAGTTGATTCGAAGGCTTTACAAATTAGATTTAGATCTGATTTTTGGTGATCAGATCCAAAAGGAGAGCACCTCTAGATCTAGCCTGAGTGGACTCTAGTAGAGGCCAGGCATGTGCATGGTTTAATCCAGAACCCCGAGCTTCCATAGATCATCGATAGGATAATCAAATTATCCAATCAGGTATAAAGTTTATATCTGATTTAATTTTTAATTTTAGATTTAATATCAGATCATTAAAATTATATCAAAGAACTTTCTAATCTAATTAGACTCTATAGAAAAATTTTTAAAATATTCTCTATAGATCTAGTCAAATCAAATCGATCTTATGGTAGAAAAAATAGTTTTTCCTTCATCTTTCACCTTGCTCGAATCTCCTACTGACCTACAACCCCTACAATGAATTGCAAATATGGTAAGGACTTCTAGTATCCAATATCCGGTCAGTAATATCATAAATAGAGAAATTACAAGGAGTTATCATATAAGTATCTTGCCTAAAAACAATTTGCTTCTTTTTCAGGCTATTCGGGTCTAGAAAGTCAATGTACTGAGAATAGTTCCTCTTCCAATGCCCCCGCTTCTTGTAGAAGAAGCACTCCGCTTGACTCTTGTCAAGCTTATTCTTCTTGGTCTGACCCAGCATAGATGTCCTGGCCTGAACTTGTATCTTCTTGGACTTCTTCTTCTTGTTCTTCTTTCCTTTCTCAAAGGATTGAGAATCAGAAGAAGACCCTCCCACCAGATTCATAGACTCTTTATGGAGCTGTTGATCCTTTTTAAATTTTTGAAGCAATCCTAGCAACCCATGGTAATTAACTTTAGGCTTTGTCATTCTATAATGAGTAAGGAAGGGGAGGTAGGACTTGGGCAATGAGTTCAATATAATATCTTTCCCTAGCTGCTCGTGCAAGGAAAAGCCAAGTTTGCTCAAATGCTCAATCAACTCATTCATGTATAATATATGATCAATGACTGATGCACCATCTCTCATTTGAGCGCTAAAGATGGCACAACTAGTCTTGTACCTCTGAACATCAGCAAAAGTGCCAAAAGACTCGTTTAACACTTGAAGCATGTATTTTGGCTAAGCTAACTTGAACCTGTAACTAAACTCATCGCTCATAGCCACTAGCATAATGCAACGCACTGTAGTTCGATCATTGAGCCAATTTTGATAAGTGTCTCTGACCATACCATGTGCGTTCTGAGCAGGCTCCTCAAGTATCGGATCTATTAGAATGTACAAGATCCATTCATGCCCAAGGATAATCTTCAATTTCTAGTATTAGCTACCAAAGTTTGGTCCCACCAACTTGTCATTGCCTAACAATGATCGAAGCGATAGGATAGTGGCCATAACTACATAAAAAAAAATCAAGATCTAATTAGTAAATGATTTATTAAATCTAAAAATATGAACTTTAATTAAAAGGTTCTGCCACTATTTTATTTGAATTGGTAGCCTCTATCTATAATTTGAGAAATTATCCTAATTTTTTAGTAGATACTAGAATCCACATAGACCGCACATGAGTCCAACTTTGATCGATCAACCCACATACATTTATGGGTAGGTTCATAATCAATTATTTTTTTAAATAACTTTTAGTAATTTAATTTTGTCCTAGTTCCTAATCAATAGGCTTTGGCCTCCACTGAAAAGATTTTGTTAGGTCTAACCATTAACATGAATATACTTGGTCTATCTAACCAATGAATGATTAAGTCCAACTTTGGTTGGTCAACCTAATCACCATTTAGAAAGACGCAGCCAAGAAATCATATTATGAATGACAATTTCATTAGCCGATAAGCACCAGACCTTTGGGCCTCTAATGATTATCTAACTAATAGATCCATTATCACTTACTTAATAAAAGGCTATTATCTAGTTATCTCCATAATTATTTCATTTTTAAGGACCTAATAATTTTAGAAGATTTGATTAATTTATTTTAAGAGGAGTAAGATGAACCAGCTAATCATGATCCTTCCACTGACTTCACCAAGTCAAATTAAGAGAGACCATTACATAGGCTAGTTTAGGAGCACCTAAATCAATCACACTGATTTACCTAGCTGATATGAGTCAGCTCGAATTATTAAGTGATCTGATCAAAACATAACTTCATTGAGAAGGCTAGATAAGTGAGATCGGTGGGAGGGATATACCATTAACTCATCAAAGACCAAATCAGTATGAGTAGCTCTCAATTAAAGACCACCGATCGAAACAGCCAGACTTATCTTAGACATCAACTAGTTAATTAGTTTCGATTGGATTAACCAAATATTTCAGACTAGACTGCTTAGCCAAGAATCAAGTCCATTTTGGTTCTTGTTAAAAATATGAACTTGACCAACTACAACTATTGTAATTAATCTAAAGAGACCTTGACCTAATCTAAGACAATAATTTATTAGATTTAGTCAATTCTCTAATTAAATCTATTTTTTAATCTAACCTTAGGTCTAACCCAATTAAAGGACCTAATTCACTCTAACCCATTAATCCAAGTATTATGATTTGTGTCTTAGGATTCATAATCCTAGATCCTAATCAAAATTGTTAGTGCAAAAATCTATGAGGATGTTGGTGAAAGCTGGAGTTGGAAAAGTGGGGCCACCAATGGGACCTGCAAAATAAAGTTCAAATTGGAGGTGGATGGCTATGGTAGGATCTTCCAACACTCAAGTCAGTTCTTCGGCCAACTGAAATGGAGTGCTCAAAAAAATAAAGAAGCAAAGTAATAGAAAGGACAAGAGGGCTCGAAGAAAAATATATCTGGAGGATTTCTTTTATAGATGGAGCATGTAACAAACTGATAGTGACAGCTGTAACCATCTAGTAGTGGACCGTACAGGCCACGTGGAGTTTGTTACGTGGCTGAGTTATCATTTATCATAATTTGTAGGCAGTGAAAATTCCTCTATTAGAGTTCGAACATAAATCAGAGACTTTGGTGCATGTAGTGCACTCATGACCGACCAAGGTTCATTGGGGGCAATGTCTAGTAGTTTTAAGAAGTTTGGCAGCCTCCTAGACTACGTGCAAGTAGGTGCCCTTCGAACTGAGATCTGAAGCTCTGCACTCCATCCTTCGTGAAGTGGTTGTCATGAATTATTGATTTGGCGAGGTCCTTTTGTTGGGCTTCGATTGATATGTGTAACATGGGCTAAGTAGGTCCACAACTAGCTAGAAGAAGCTCATCCTAAAAGGTATTTGAATGAAAGAACATAGGCTAAAGGTAGCACGACTAAAAGGAGTGTGTCTAGAAGGAGTCCGCTTGGAAGGAGCATGACTGAAGGAGTTCATCCGAAAGGAGCATGACTGGAGGAGTTCGTCCGAAAAGAGCATGACTGAAGGAGTTCATCCAGAAGGAGTGTGACTAGAGGGAGCACCACCGAGCCTTGAACCTACTATTCATATTTTGTCAGAAGGCGAGGTTAGCATAACAACAATTCTACTTTACTATTCAAGATCATGCCGTCAAACTTTTATGTGTTGTTGAGAGGTTCTATGGTATGATCTTGTTGTTGAAGAGATCGATGGATTCCAACGGGAGGAGGGTCGACAGCTAAGGACTTTGATCGAGGACTTCAACGGGGGTTATTTTTTTCCAACACTTATCCTCCTACTCTCGAGTTTGAATTTCAAACAAAATTTCGAATGAAGGAAGTACAGAAGAGTTGCTGCAGCTAAAATCCCTTGCCAATTTTCCACCCTCAGAGAATAAGACCTTTTGTCCTTTTTTCGAATTGGCATAGAAGTTTAATGTGGGATGACCTAAAGGGACAAATTTTCTCAAAAATCCGTCTGGCTTGGAGCTCGAAGTATGGCATAATTATTGTTCCATCAGGCGATAGGTGCGAGTGGGACGTGTGGCGGGTTAGGGTTAGCTAAAGAAGTCCCACAATCATTACTTTCTCCGATTCTATTTTTCTATTTAAACCTCTCCTTCTTCTATGGTCTCTCACCTTCATTTGCATTCCTCCTTCTTTTTTCTCCATTTTTTGTTGCCCCCAAGCATTCCATCCTTGTTGCCCTTATCCTTTCGCGACATTTCTGACCATCAGCATTCTTTGAAGATTTTACTAGATTTTATTTGATCTAAATGCCATCCGAAGTTTCTTAGTAGAGCGATTCTAGATGTTCGATTAACCCAATCTCCCAAGACCCTGAGACCAAAATGGAACCTGAACCTTGTGCAGCACCTTGGCCAAACTTCATACCGAAAACCATCCCTTGCTCATTAACCACTGAAGACCTACTATTGATCAGGATCCAGTATGAGGTGCCTATTGAGTATGAGATGAAACTTCCTAGACTGAGTGGCCGAGCTTGCGACCCACCTCCAGATTGGTTCTGCTTGTATTTAGAGGCCTTCCATGCCAGATTAAGACTTTCTCTCCCCATATTTGTTGTAGCTCTTTTTCATTTTCTAAATATTTTTTTAGTTTTTGTAGTGCCGAACTCATTTAGGTTCAAAATAGGGTTCCTTGCTCTCTGCATATTCATCGAAGTTCAGCCCATTATTTCATTATTTTTAACTTTCTTTACCTTTAAACGTCACCCCACTACAAAGAACTGGTGGTATGTTTCACCCCAGTTCAGCAAGAAGAGATTGCTCAAAGGTGCTCCTTCCTCTATCCATAATTGAAAAGAGAAGTTCGTCTTTATTTCTTTCCTGATCTTACTCTTAGGACTCCCACCTTGGACGAATTTGAGGGATTCAGTCCATTGAGCCTTGAGGTTAGAAAAAGTGGATCGAGAATCGATTAGTAAAATCAAGAACTTCCGAGCTCCTTTTGTGTCCAAGCTAATAAAAGAACAAACTCTATTTAACCTTGACCTCAGTCCCCTAAATCCAACAGATATATGACCGAAGTTGTGGGCTACCCCTTTCTTCCTTTTTTCCTTCCTGACTGTACTTTTTCTTCTTTTACTATAGAAATGGATGCCTAGGTGATCGAAATGCTCACAAGAAGGCTCCTAGCCTGCAAGAAGAAAGGGAAGGCACTGGATGAGAGCTTGAAAAAGGCAAGGGCCGACGTTCTGGGCTCTGCGGCTCCCATCAGTACTGTGGATGCCCTCGAAGCTGTCCCAGAAGTCGAAGCTCCTCCTACCTCCAAGCTCGATGCTATCACCGAGGTCACCAGATCTTCGATGCCATCGGACTCTCCCATCGAGGCCCGCATCTCGAAGCCTCCCGCTAGAGGAGAAAAGAAGGTGGAGAAGAAGAAGATCAAAAGAGCCTTGAGGAAGTCCCAATAGAAGGTCCACCATAACGGGCCCAATAGCTCCGACGAAGAGTTGGAGGAGAATTCCTTCAACAATCATGAAATCATTAGGGGTCTAGTTGATGGGTTTACTATACCCAAAGTCATGGATCGGATAGTCGATGTGGATGTCGACCAACGCCCCTAGGATTTGCTCAGATCCTTTCTTAAGGTAATCATCTTGTCTTTCTCCTTAAACATCCTAATGCTTCCCCATCCGTGCCACCCTCTTCACCATATATATACATCTTTTTAAAAAAAAAAATAGATGGGCCATCAACTGCTTAGATACATCAGATTGCTGAACCACTTAAAATTAGAGTTGGTGAAGGCCTAAGAAGATCATCAGACCAAGATTGAGCACCAACTTAAGAAAAGAGATGAAGTTGATCACTCTTTGATAGAGAAATCTATCGAGGTCGAAGGTCTTCAAGAAGCACTCCACAAGAAGAGGGAAATATCGGCGAGGTTAAAGACTACTTTAGGCTTGGAGGAAGAGTGGAGGAGGAAGGCTAAAGCTGAGATTGCCGAACTATGGAAGCAAATTTTCATGTAGATCTCAGAGGCGATGGCTTGGGCGATAGAGGAGTTCAAGATTCTCCAGAAATAAGAGATCTGAATGTCAAATCTAGCCAAGAGGCCTTCAACAAAGGTTTCGAGCTCTGCGAGAATAGGGTGGCCAGCAAGTTTTTCGAGTTTGACCTTGACTTCTTGTATGGAGGGGCTCCTGAAGATGAAATGGAGCCATCCATCGACGCGGCCGATCCCCATCCTGCCGACCTACTATTGAAGAACTGGGGTCGACTAATACTGTGTCGGACTCCTCATCAGCTTCCCCAAAGATCTGAGACCTCTTAATTTATATTTTTTTCTTTTCATTTATTTTCTTTCTATATTAAAAATATTTTGATCGATGAAGTCAAGTTTATTTTAAGAATGAATCTTTTCTTCTGTGAAATCTATGTGGTGATATTTGCATGCTCCAAGTATAGTCTTCTATCAAAATCGACCCTCTTCCTTAGGGTGTTCCCTTGAAGTCCCACATAAAGAGCCTAAGGAGGGAGGTTCATCATCTTAAGAAAAAATTGGAGAAGACTGAAGACGAGCTTAAAAAATTAGAGAAGAATCATGCCGCCGTCGCCACCAAAATTAACTGCTTGCACCAATCATCCAGATAATTATTTAAAGAATATAATACCAAAAAAATTCATCTAAATGAAGAGCTCGAGGAGGTCAAGAAGCGTGCAAGTGAGAAGTCCTAAACTTTAACAACAAAAGCTTGCACTCTTAAAGTTGAACTTAATGCGGTAAAGAAGAAAATTCATTTATTGGAGGGGAGCTCGACATGGTCTACCAACCGAGAGGAGTCTGGCTGGGATTGGTCCAAAAGATTCTCAGAGCTTCAAAGTCAACTTCATGCCATCGAGGTTTTGCACAAGAATTTCAAGCTCGATCGGAGTAATAAAATTGCCAGCCTCC
The DNA here is from genome assembly GCA_006176705.1 of Cocos nucifera. Classification (NCBI taxonomy): domain Eukaryota; kingdom Viridiplantae; phylum Streptophyta; class Magnoliopsida; order Arecales; family Arecaceae; genus Cocos; species Cocos nucifera. Next base: position 472,979 of record QRFJ01000337.1, on the reverse strand, counting down.
AGCAACAACTTCGAAAAGCAAACGAGAAGATAGCTGGTCTTAAAAGGCAGTTGGTGGAGAAGATGAAGGCTAGCTCGAATAGAGAATTAGATGAACTTCTTTTCTTGAGGAATTCTTTGGAGATCCTATCAGCAACATTCACAAAAGAATTAGCCAAGCTTCAACTGACTTATGAGCGACAAGCTGTCAAGGATACAGAGGCCAAGTCTGAAGTTTTAGGAAGATAGTGTAGGAGTCCAAAAATAATTACCGATGGGCCGATAAGTTATTTATGAGAAGCTTGTTGAGAAAGAAGGAGCTTGAAGAAGAGATCGCTAGCTTGAAGCAATCTCTAATGATGGCAGGGGTAGCAGTCTAAGGTTCGAAGAATCGGATCCTTCTTAGGACTTCGTCCATCTTATTTTTCCTCTTTTTTTATACGATCTTGCAGACCTTTACTTTGTAATGACCTTAAATTTTAATAAAATAATATTTTCTTCAATTGTTTCTTTGTCTTGCATGGATTTGACGTCTATTGATTTTTTTTATTTTCTTCACCTCATCTTTTAACAAGACGACCATCAAAAAAATGCCTTCTTCCTATCTTGGATAACCGTGATTCTTTATCAATGTTAGGATGAGGTTTTTCTCTTATTTTCAATGGAATTTGCTTTTACTTTTGTCAGGGTGTGGTCCTCCACCTGCTCCTAACGAAGTCATTGAAGCATAAAAGAACTATTGAAAGGGCCTCTTCCCTCCTTCTATCTTAAATAATCGAAGGTCTTCATCCATATTAGGATGAGGTTCTTCTCTTATTTCTAACACGGTGGGCCTTTACTTTTATCCTCCTGTCAGGATAAGGTCCTCCTATTCTTGATGGGATTGGCTTTTCTTTGTTAGGACAAGATCCTCCTCCTATCCTTAACAAAGCTATTGGGGGCATAAAAGAACTGTTGAAAGGGCCTCTCCCCTCCTCTTGTCTTAAATAATCGGAGATCTTTATCCATATCAGGATGAGGTTCTCCTCCTATTTCTGATATGGTGGGCCTTTATTTTTGTTTCTTTGTCAGGACAAGGTCCTCCTCCTGTTCGTAATGAGGTTGGCCATTTTTTGTTAGGACGAGGTCCTCCTCCTATCCCTAACAAAGCTATTAGAGCACAAAAGGGCCTCTCCCCTCCTATCTTAAATAACTAGAGGTCTTCATCCATGTCAGGACGAGGTTCTCCTCCTATTCCTGATATGGTGGGACTTTTCTTCTGTCTTTCTATCAAGATGAGGTCCTCCTCCTATTCCTGCCAAGGTTGGCCTTCCTTTTGTTAGGACGAGGTCCTCCTCCTATTCCTAACAAAGCTATTAGGGTACAAAAGGATCATTGAAAGGGCCTTTTTCCTCCTCCTATCTTAAATAATCGAAGGTCCTCATCCGTATCAGGATGAGGTTCTCCTCTTATTCCTAACACGGTGGGCCTTTTCTTTTATCTCCCTATCAGGATGAGATCCTCCTCCTATTCCTGATGGAATTGGTCTTTCTTTATTAGGATGAGATCCTCCTTCTATCCATAACAAAGCTATTAGAGCACAAAAGGGCCATTGAAAGGGCCTCTCCCATCCTCCTATCTTAAATAACTAAAGGTCTTCATCCGTATCAAGATAAGATTCTTCTCCTATTTCTGACACAGTGGGTCTTTACTTTTGTCGTCCTATCAAAACGAGGTCCTCCTATTTCTGACAGGATTGGCCTTTCTTTGTTAGGACGAGGTCCTCCTCCTATCCTTAACAAAGCTATTGGGATATAAAAGGGCCATTGAAAAGACCTCTTTCCTCCTCCTATCTTAAATAATCGAAGGTCTTCATCCATGTCAGGATGAGGTTCTCCTCCTATTCCTGGCATGGTAGGCCTTTTCTTTGTTTAAAAATGAATTTTGGTTAAGTTGTTCCCTGCCGTCATATAACTTTGCAACAAAGAACAAGATTGTTGAAAATAAGGAAGCTTTATTAGGGCAAGATTATTGATAATACATTCTCATGTTCTTCGAGTTCCTAGGCCTTTGGAGTGCTGGTCCCCCGAGCTCCTTTAGATAGTACGTCCTCGATCGGATGATTTCCATAATTCATAGGGGCCTTACCAATTTAGGCCGAGCTTTGCTTAATTTTGAGGTTGCGAAACATCCGTCTGTCAGAGCACCAAATCTCCTATCTGAATGATTTTCTTTTGACCCTGGAGTTATAGTAGCGGGCTATTCTTTGCTTGTAAGCTGTCATTCGAATTTAATTTTTCTCTTGCTTTTTTTCTAGCAGGTCGAGATTTACTCTAAGATCCCGGGAGTTACTTTCTTCATTGAAGCCTCAACCTGCATTGAAGGAAGTCAGAGTTCCACTGGAATAACTGCCTTCGTCTCAAAGGCTAGTGCAAAAGGGATTTCTCCGATAGGCAATCTCTGGGTAGTTCGATATACCCAAAGCATGTGATAGAGTTTGTCTACCCATGTGCCCTTGCCCTCTCAAGTCTCACTTTTATCCCCTGTAGCAAAGTTCTATTGGTTACTTCTACTTCATCATTTGCTTATGAATGTGCTATTGATGTAAAGTAGTGAGATATGTTCAGATCTTTGTAGAACTTACCAAACTTTGTGCCTACAAACTGACGTCCATTATTAGTGATTAGCATTTGAGGTAGACCAAACCTGTCAATAATTGACTTTCAAATGAAGTCCTGCATTTTGGCCTTAGTGATCTTTGCCAAAAGTTTGGCCTCAATCCACTTAGTGAAATAATCTACTACCACCAGTAGGAACTTTCGCTGTCCAGATGCCATGGAAAAAGGCCTAAGTATATCCATCCTCCATTATGCAAATGGCCACGGGATGCCCAATGATGTGAGTTGTAAAGCCAGCTGTCTCTGAATGTTTGCATTTCTCTAACACCTATCATATTTTCTCACATAATCCATCATATTTTGGTGCATAGTTGGCCAGTAGTATCCCTGATGGAGTAACTTATGTGATAAGGACCTCTCCCCTAAATGATTTCCACAAATTTCCTCATAAACTTTTCTTAGGGCATAGTCGGCTTCCAAAGATCGGAGATATTTGAGGAGTAGCAGGGAGTATGACCTCTTATATAGCTTATTTTCATATAAAATGTAGCAAAAAGCTTAATTTCTTAGCTTTCGAGCTTCTTTATGGTCTGTAGAAAGAATTTCGTCCCTGAGATAAGCGATTAACGAATCGATCCAACTGGGCTCATGATCAACTTGCATTATTACCTCGGGCTCTTCTGAACTTGGATGCTGCAGGACTTCAAAATGGACTTCTTCTGGCAGCTCGTTTGGGGCTAAGATAGCTACCTTAGAGAGGAGGTCGGCTCTAGTATTCTCCACCCCAGAGATTTGCTGGATATCAAAATTATTAAAAGCTGTGACCAAGCTCCTTACCTTTTTTAAGTACTTCTTCATGCTTTCCTCTCGAGCTTCACAATTATCACTGACTTATCCCACAACTAGCTTGGAGTCACTGTAAACCTTTAAATGCTCTACTTCCAACTCTTTAGCTATTCTGAATTTTGCAAGCAGGGCTTCATACTTGGCTCCATTATTAGTGATAGGGAAGTCGAAGCACAATGCATACTCTGCTATAACTTCTTCTGGATTGATGAGGATCAAGCCCGTGCCTACTCTAGAAGTATTAGATGAACCATCTACATATAATGCCCAAAAGTTTTCAAGGAGATCAGTCTTTTCTTCTAGAGAGCCAAGGACAAGAACTTCTTAGAGCTCTGGTTCAGTCACCTCTAGAATGGTGCACTCTACTACAAAATCGGCCAATATTTGAGCTTTGATAGCTGGCTAAAGTTGAAAATGAATATCAAATTTGGTCAACTCAATTACCCATTTTGCCATCCTTTCAGAAGTATCAGATTGGTGAAAAACTGCCTTAACGGGCTAATCAGTAAGGAGAGTAATGGTATGTCCCTGAAAATAAGGTCGAAGCTTCCCGGCTGTAACCAACAAAGATAAGTTAGTTTTTCTAATTTGGTATACTATCCCTCAAAACTCTGCTTATATAGTAGATCGACTTTTAGACTTTAGCTTCTTCCTTGACCAGTACAGCTCTGATAGCTATAGAGGTCACAGCAAGGTACAAGAACAGCTCTTCTCCAGGTTTTGGTTTGGCTAGAAGCGGAGGCAAACTAAGATAGTTCTTCAATTCTTCAAGGGCTTGTTGGCACTCGGGGGTCCAGTTGAAGTTCTTAGGCTATTTGAGTACTTGGAAGAAGGACATGCAGCGCTCCACCGATCTTGAGACAAAATGATTAAGGGTTGCTACCTTGTCTGTGAGGTGTTAGACTTCTTTTATTATCTTTAGTGTAGTTATTACCTGGATAGCTCTAACCTTCTTTTGGTTGGCTTCAATGTCACGGCTCAATACCATGAATCCCAGAAACTTTTCTGAGGTTACTCCAAAAGCATATTTTATAGGATTCAGCTTCATCTTGTACTTTCAAAGTGTGCTGAAGCTCTCCTCGAGAATGGAAATGTGATTTGGTGAAGATTGGCTTTTAACCAGCATGTCATCTACATAAACCTTCATGTTGCGGCCGATCTGATCCTTGAAAATCTTATTTATCAAGCGTTGATAAGTTGCACCTATATTTTTAAGCCCATAGGGCATGACCCTATAATAATAAAGACCACGGTCAATAATAAAAATAGTCTTCTCCTCATCCTCTGGTGCCATCTAGGTTTGATTATATCCGAAGAAGGCATCCATGAAGATGAGGAGTTCATGGCCCGAAGTTGCATCCACCAGTTGGCCAATCCTAGGTTGGGGGTAGCTATCTTTTAGGCATGCTTTATTTAAGTCTGTGAAGTCTATGCACATCCTCCATTTGCCATTTACTTTTTTAATAAGAACAACATTTACAATCCAATCTAGATAATGTACTTCTCGAATGAATCCAACTTTAAGGAGCTTGTCAACCTCATCCATTATAGCCTTCTACCTCTCTGGTGCAAAACTATGCTTTTTCTACTTTACTGGCCGACATTTTAGATCCACACCCAAGTGGTGCTCCATGACCTCTACGTCGATCCTGGGCATGTTCGCTGGTGCCCAAGAGAAGACATTAATTTTTCTTTGCAAGAATGTGATGAGCTGCTTTCTAACTTCTCCTTTCAGATTCGAGCCGATCTTCACAATATGTTCTTTATTCCCATCATTCAAAGGAATCTCTATAAGATCATCGATGGGTTCTCCTCTTTCCTCAAACAAGTTATCACGGGCATCAAGCCCATCCATCGGACAAGGATCTACCAGCTTTCCCCCCTGTAAGGCAATACTATAACAATACCGAGCTAGTGCCTGATCTCCTCTGACCTTTCCAACTCTATGCTTCATTGAAAACTTCATTTTTAGGTGGTAAGTTGAAACCATGGCTCGAAGTGCATTCAAACCAGGTTGGCCAAGGATAACCCCTATCGAAGTCCTCGACCAAAGTCCTTGGCTACCAATCCTCCTCCCGTTGGAATCCATCAATCCCCTCAGCAACAAGATCATACCACAAAACCTCTCAATAGCACAAAGAAGTCCGATGGCACGATCTTGAATAGTAAAGTAGAATTGTTGTTATGCTAACCTCGCCTTCTAACCAAAAATGAATAGCAAGTTCAGGGCCTGGTGGTGCTCCCTCTAGTCATACTCATTCCGGACGAACTCCTCCAGTCATGCTTCTTCTAGATGAACTCTTCCAGTCATGCTCCTTCCAGACTCACTCCTTTCAGTCATGCTACCTTCAGCCAAAGTTCTTCCATTCAAATACCTTTTAGGATGAGCTTCTCCTAGCTAGTCATAGACCTACTCAGCCCATGTTATGCCTGTCAACCGAAGCCCTACAAAAGGGCCTCGCCAAATCACTGATTCATGATAACCACTCTACGAAGGATGGAGTGCAGAGCTTCATATCTCAGTTTGGGGGGCACCTACTTGTTCATGGCCCAAGAGGCTTCTGAACTTCTTAAAACCATTAGACATTGTCCCCAATGAACCTTGGCTAGTCATAAGTCCACTACATACACCAAAGTCTTCAATTTACGTTCGAACTCTAACAGAGAGATTTCCACCATCTACAAGTCACAACAAACGATAACTTAGCCCCATAACAAACTTCACATGGCCTGTACAGCCCACTACTAGACGGTTATGGCTGTCACTATCAGTTTGTTATATGCTCCATCTATAAAAGGGATCCTTCAAATATATTTTCCTTCGAGCCCTCTTCTCCTTTCCATCACTTTGCTTCTCTATTTTTCTAAGCACTCCATTCCAGTTGGCCGAAGAACTGACTTGAGCATCGAAGGATCCTGCCAGAGCCATCCACCTTCGGTTCAGACTTTATTTTGTAGGTCTAGTTGGCGGTCCCACTTCCTAACTCCAGCTTCCACCAGTATCCTCATAGATTTTTGCACCAATAAAAATAATTCTTAATTCTTAAGTAAATTTTGGGCTATGGGTTAGGGTTCAACATTTCAAAAATGATTTTCATGTTTGTAAAATATTTTTACAACATAGTTCTAGCAACTAAGTTGCATGATTGATTCAAAATCAATATGCAAATAATAAATAACATAAACATGAATCTACTTTATGTAAGAATCCGGTATCGCTCTGATACCAATTATTGGTGCATCACCTAGTCCTGATACCATGTTGCAGAAGTTTCTGATTTTTAGCATGGATCTGAGATGACCTTTGACATTCTCTAAGGGTAGCAAACCATCGATCCATTAATTTAAATCTATGATGGGGTGTCTCTCTCCTTAGACTTGGGGGAGGCACCCCCTTGGGGCGGCAACTCTAGAGAGAAGAGAGAAGAATGATTGAGGGAGAAAAAAATCTATATTCAATCCATGTTATAAAATTCGAATACATCACATGTATTTATACATAGATATTAGGCCCGACCAAAAACTTCCTTGGCTAACCCAATACATGAAAGCACTCACCGAGCCTATATACATATATCTCACATGCTCTAATTCCCTGGATCTAGTCTTGACCCATATATGAGTTAGCCATCTTAAGACCTTATTGGATCATGCCTTAAGACCCCAAATAGAAAATCTCATCCAGTTCTGTTTGCCACCATCGAGCCAACTCTTTCAAGAGCCGAGCTGGCTCGGCTGCATCCCGTTCGAATCCTATCTTCTATCTACCTAAGATAGCCGGCTCGACTGTATATCCGAGCCAGCTCGTTTGTGTGTTAGCCCCTTGTCTTGGCTAATTCTTTTTCTTAGCTTTGGTTCTTTGCTCCACCTTATGATCCAGGTCTCCGGAGTACCTACCAAATCCCTCAAGATCCTCACACCTGAACCTCGAGTCCCGTGAAGGGCTACATGCCATCTTATCTAGGATAATTTATATCCTAACCTTAAAACCCACACCCATCCTAGACTCCTAGAGCCAACACCCTAGCTCATCCTACGGCCTTCTAATGCTTGGGAGCATCACAAATCCTAACAATCTCCATCTTGGTTCCTCAATCCTTGGTAAATTCTTGGCAAATTCTTGGCAATGCTCTCCTGCATGATCCCACTATCGCTGCGCACCTTGATAGGCTCTTATGCAAACATCGCCTCCATCAATCTTCTTCAACTACTATGCACCCTTAAGGCTTTTGGGATGATCTCCTCTACCATTGAAGATCTTTGCTTGCACCTATGCACCACCTTGAAAATAGTAGGAACCTTTCTACTTAGCAGCTACATCAATTATCCTGGACTTTCCTTGAATCCCGCAGCTTCCTATACTAGCACTCGCTGCATACCCTAGCACGGTCTCCTTAGAACTTTGCCTGTTCATCCAAATGTGCTGCTCTACCTAAAATTATGCATCTCCAGTATTGATGCTAGGATATTGGTCCTCCTGCACTCCTCTGCTCTGAACTCATGTCACATCTCCATCGATGAAGCCACCTCTATCTGGTGCTCCATCTAAAACCAAAGTCCACCTGATGCTGTAGAAGATTCTAACTCTATAACCGAGTCACTCGAGGCCAACCATCCAATGCTGCACTATTGGGCCTACCGCTGTACCTCTGGGCTTGCCGCTGCACCTCGAACACAATCGCTGCTTCTTCAAACACTCTGCACTCCACGGACCTCTTCGAAGCTATCTCGGATACCTCCATAATCGACGGGCATCTCTAAAATCCAAGTGCTCATCCAACTCTTCTAAATCCAACAACTGAACCCTAAGAATTTCTACCCTAGCCTTTCTCCTCTTCTACCCCTGTACCAGCAATCACTTCAGTTGTACTTGGAGGAACAACAGCTTAAAACCTACCCTAGAATCAGATCTACCTATCTCATCCTGAGGCTCCTGAAACTTCCTGGTGAAGGGAAATCTAGATTTTTCGGACCAAGTTCATTCAGATCTGATCAAATCAAGAGATATATTTCAAAATTTTTTTCTCTTTGATTCTAATCAGATCTACGATGTTTTAGATCTGATTCTTATTATTTTAATAATTAAAATAAAATTAGATAAATTAAATTAAATTAAATTTACCTTGAAGTGGGTAATCTGATTATCCGATGATGATCCTATAAGTAGTGAAAGGTTCTGGATCTAGCCACGCAAGTGCCTGGCCTCTACTGGTATCCACTCGGGTTGGATCTGGAGATCCTCTTCTTCTCTATCACATCTCCAAAAATTAGATCAGGATCTGATCTGGAGGATCTTCAAACTTCTTTTGAAGATCAGCAGTTGTCCTTTGCAGCAGCACAGCCTTCTAGCTTTCAGTCATCTTTCTCTCGTCTGGATTGCACCAACCAAGGTCCAAAACTCCTTTTGGACGTGGAGAGGAGAGGGAGAAGGTGGGTTTGGCATGGAGGAGGAGAGAAGAAGCAGCCTTCGGGTGTGAAAAATTATGATGCTCTTTGAGTTGGGCGCAGGGACTTATTTATAGACTAAGCGTGATCCAACTCCTCTTCTTCCCAACCAATCACAACCCTTTATGAAATCAGATCTAAATCTGATTGGTGGGAATAGAGTCCCCTGAATTCCTCCTTAGAGGGCACCTAAGATCAGTCAAAGTTGGTTCGTAGGAGAACTCTAATTGGAATCCAGAAAGGAGATGGAGTCCCTATCCAACAGGGACTCCTGGGCGCCTCCAACTTGGGCACAGGCCAAGGGTGGCATGCGCCCTCCTCCTTGCCAGGTTCTGGCAGAAGGACAGGCCCCCACCAGCCCCTCCAATAGGTGCTTGACATGTGGACAAAAGTCAAAGTATCAATGGTCAACATTTGACCAATCAAAAGTCAACTTTTGACCAAAATCAAAGGACGAGAAATGGCAGGTGACCAAAAATGGTAGGTAATGTCTTACAAAATAAGACAATCTTTTCTAACTTGGACAAGCTCCAATCAGACAAAGTGAAGGCCTCTAAATGAGCACAAACTCTTTTGGCTCAGTCAGGACAACTATTTATGATAGTAAAAGATGAACGTTAGGTTCAATCAAGTGCTAGCACGATTTCCTTGAACCTAATTGAATCTCATTCAAATCAATTGAATTGGATCAGTTCAATTGATGATCACCAGATTCAAACCCTTATTTGTGTGACCCAGTTAGGTTCAGTTCTGTATGGTAATGGAATATGTCATGATCTCTATCATCGACATCATTGAAACTCCTTTCGATGGATCAGAACTCTTCTGATTCGAACAGCTAGAATGATCGATCATCTAAATCATTCTAATTACTCTCAAAATCCATCAGTGACACCTAGCAGTATATGGTGGGAATCCATCAGAGCTGAATGCGAACCTCTTGGTGTAGCTACCTGTGTGATTAAGTTTTCTATCTTGAGCCCCGATCAGATTAGGGTTAAGGTGAACTCGTCAAACCCTAGTCTCTATCATATGATATAACCATTTGATTCAAATCCAATATGAAAAATCTAAATAAAAACTCTTTCTATTATTTCACTCTGGCATGGCCATGGACTTCTGGACTTGATTCTTATGATCATCATAGGGCTGCTCCTCTACCACCGAGGTAGATAGATTCCATCTTGATGCTATCCAATTCCTACAATGAACATGCTATAGCCAACATACACCTCAGGATTTCGAATGGCTAGGAGATCGAGTAATGGTGTAGTCAAACTATAACACCTTCAAGATGAACTGCCGATGCATCTCAGGTCAAAGAACCAGACACAGTACTGCAGCATTGAGTCAGTCATTGATGAGAAGGTAGACTCCTTAATGACTTCTCGAGATGGTCACGCTCAGTGCCCTCATTCTCTAACGAGTACCTATACTCTCACTCCAGTGTCTCCACACCGTAGACTCAAGACTCATATACTAAAGAGAAGCGATTGTACACCAACCTTCTAGATCAATCAACATCCTGGTGATGATCCTATGGTCGGGAGCATTTTATGAGTTAATAATGATTATTCATGTCTTAAATTTTCAACTCTTGAAAATATGAATTATCATTACCATTAACTCAAAGGATGTATCACAGACACTAAATACACATATGTGATAGAAAATAACCCATTTTATTGATATTAGTTAAAATTATAATTTTGCCTTTAGAAGTGTATAACAAGTGTCAGCCAATTCTAGCTTCTAGGGCACATATATCTAACAATCTTCCACTTATCCTAAAGCCAATTGGCTACAAGTCTAAGTCCCATCTTCTCAAGGTGGGCTTCAATCTTCTACTGGCCCAACGACTTTGTAAGTGGGTTTGCCGTATTATCTGTGGAGTTGACTCTCTTGACCTCGACATAACCCTTCTTGAGGTAATCGCGGATGAGGTGGTATCGCCACTCAATGTGCTTGGATTTTTTATGAGACCTTGACTCCTTAGCAAGGGCTATGGCGCCATTATTGTCGTAGTATAGAGGAATGGCATCTGATGGCATTACTCCGATTTCTGCAGCAAACTTCTTGTACCAAAATGCTTTCTTTGCAGCCTCTGATGCAGCTATATATTCTGCCTCTATGGTGGAATCTGCTATCACCGTTTGCTTAGAACTCTTTCAGCTAACAGCACCACCATTGCACATAAACAGACTCCCAGATGTCAACTTTCGATCATCTATATCGGACATGAAATCCGAATCTATGTATCCCTGGACTTGGAGTTCTCCGTTACCAAAGACCAACATCATATCCTTAGTTCTTCTCAAGTACTTAAGGATACATTTCATAGATGTCCAGTGTTCTTCATCTGGATTTGACTGATATCTGCTTGTGATACTCACAGCATGGGCTAGGTCGTGTACATAGCATGGCATACATGAGGCTCCCTATTGCAGAAGCATAAGGGATCTTGCTCATGCATTCTATTTCCTCAGGTGTGCTAGGGCACATCTTCTTGGAAAGATGAATACCATGTCTGAAGGGTATTAATGCCCTCTTAGAGTTTTCCATACTAAACCTCTTTAGTACTTTCTCTATGTACATCTTCTATGAAAGTCCTAGCATCCTATTCGGTCTATCCCTATAGACCTTAATTCCTAGAATAAAGGATGCTTCACCTAGGTCCTTCATGGAGAATTCCTTAGACAACCATAATTTGACTATTGTCATCATGAGAATATCATTCACAATAAGGAGGATGTCATCCACGTACAATACGAGGAAGACAACAGCGCTCCCACTGATCTTTTTAAAGACACATGGTTTCTCTTCATTTTTTATGAAACCAAATATTTTGATCACATCATTGAAATGAGTGTTCCAGCTCCGAGATGCTTGCTTAAGTCCATATATGGACCTTTGCAGCTTGCAAACCTTGTGATCAGTATCACTGGATGTGAAACCTAGCGGCTATTCCATATAGATATCTTCCTCAAGATATCCATTCAAGAACGCCATTTTCACGTCCATTTGTCATATTTCATAATCGAAATAGGCTGCAACAGCAAGCAATGTGCGGATGGATTTTAGCATAGCCACTAGAGAAAAGGTATCCTGATAGTCAATGCCTTCGCATTAACTATAACCTTTTGCCACTAGTATAGCCTTGAATGTCTCCACATTCCATCTACACCAATCTTTCTCTTGAAGATCATTTACACCCAATAGGTACTATACCTTCTGGTGAATCTACCAAGGTCCAGACTTGTTCGAGTGCATCAAGTCAATTTCTGACTGCATACCTCTAGCCATTTCTCGAAAGTCAATATCTGTATCACCTCGTTGTAGTTTTTGGGATCATCACCATGAGCACCATTACCTATGAGGAACATTTCCTCTACTTCCTCTGAAATAATACCTAAGTATCTTTCAGGGGGATGGGAAACTCTTTCCAATCTACGAGGTGGAGGTAGTGTTCTTATTGGCTCAACCTGATTTGGTTCCAATTGGTCCTTAGCTCGTTGTACTTGTGAGACTTTCTCATCAGGCTTAATCTGCTTTCCAATGCTACTATCTTGAATAAACTATTTTTCAAAAAAGATGGCATGTCGACTCACAATCACATTATGGTCTTCTGGAATGCAGAAATAGTATCCTAATGACTCTTTAGCATATCCTATGAATCGAGCTTTGAAGGACCTAAACTCTAACTTATCCGCTTGTTGTCTTTTGACATGAGCCAGACAACCCCAAATTCTGAAATGACTTAGACTTGATTTCTTACCATGCCATATCTCATATGGTGTGGTAGGAACGGTCTTAGAGGGAATCCTATTCAGTAGATAAATTGAAGTTAACAATGAATGTCCCTAAAGAAAATCAGGAAGGTCTGTGAAGCTCATCATGGATCGGACCATATCCAATAGAGTCCGATTTCTCCATTCTGAAACCTCATTGAGTTGAGGTATTTCTGATGGAGTCCATTGAGAGACTATGCCATTATCCTTAAGATGGTCTAAGAATTTTTGGCTAAGGTATTCACCTCCTCGATCTGATCGAAGAACCTTAATGGATTTTCCAGTTTATTTTTCTACTTCATGTCTAAATTCTTTGAACTTTTCAAAAGCTTCAAACTTGTGTCTCATAAGATACACATACCCATACCTAGACAGATCATCGGTAAAGATAATGAAGTAGAAAAAATTGTCTCTAGCCGGCACATCAAATGGGGCGCACACATCAGTATGTACTAGGGCAAGGAGATTTGTGGCCCTCTCCCCATGTCCTACAAAAGGGAGTTTGATCATTTTGCCTTGGAGACAAGATTTGCAAGTTGGATATGACTCGAAAGTCAATGGACTCAATAGCCCATTTTTCTCCAATTTGTTGATCCTATCTTCTGCTATATGACCTAATCTTACGTGTCATAGATATCTATCGTTTGGACTATCCCTAGGTCATTTGAAATTCACATTTTGCTCAAATAACGAGCATACCTCCAGAAGGACTTTCCTTCTTATTCTTTAGGGTGGCCAGTTAAGTAGGGCCGTTCCACTTCCAATGGCCATCACTATTGCAATGGAAATACTTTTCTTTGACATCGACCTTTTTCTTCGGCTCTGCCTTCCTCTTCTTTGTTCCTTCCATCTTCTGCTTTTTCGCAAACTTCTTTTTCTTTCCATAAGACTTTTTTTGGAAGAAGTCCATTCCATAGCAAAAATTGAGCCTTTAGAATCTTTCATAGAAAGCTCAACGGTGACAAGCATATTCATTAATTCGGCCAAGAAATTTTGAAGTTTATGCATGTGGTAATTCATGATGAATTGCCCATATGCATCAGTCAAGGATTGCAGAATAATATCATTCTACAGATTCAAGTCTAACTTCACACCAAGCTTCTCAAGCTCTTCCATGTCCTTGATCATCATTAGACAGTGATCTTGGACTGACTGCCCATCATGCATCTTAGCCTTAAAAAGTCATTTCGTGACTTGATACTTGGCTGCGTGACTCTATTCACCAAACATCTCCTGCAGGTGAGCCAACATTTGGTGAGCAGTCCCGATATCTTCATGTTGGTGCTGGAGCTCATCAGACATTGAGCCCAACATGTAATATCTGACCTTATTATCTTCGTCTATCCATTTTTCTAGAGATGCTCTCTGTTTAGTGGATGGACGAGATAGTAAGGTGGGAGGGTCCTGGTCCAATACATGGGTTAACTTCTCGGAACCCAAAACGATTTTGTAGTTCCTGAGCCAATCTTTGTAATTGGATCTGGTCAGTCTATGTCTGTCCAGGATATGTGCCAATGGATTGGATGCAGATATTTTTCTATAGAGAGTCAAAGATTCTAGTTAGATACTATAATTATGACTTGACCAATTTATTTAAGGATTTTATTTTTAAATAAATAGCTTTCACTATTTTCTTGGATCCCTATACTCTCTCTATAGAGATACGAAAATCTCCATGATTAATGATTTCTAGTGGATGGTGCGGTCTCACCAACTGACTCATCACCTCACCTAACAGTTATTAGTGATGGGTTAGCCAATGAGTGAACAACTCTTGTTCAATGATTCTCTAATCATGGTGCACCCAAACTTGATCTCTAATTCATGAATCTCACCGTATCTAGAATATTGATCCACTCCTTAGTTAAGTCAGACCCACCATTTGCACACACTGGATTCCTAATTGAGTCTCTCACCGTATCCGAAATATTGAGCCTAACACATCCTCCAACCCATAGCATCCAATGCCTAATAGATATGGTTGTGTCTTTCCAGTGCAACTGAGCCACTGTATCCAGTCGAGAACAATCAACCTCGGAAAGGCCCCTCACATCTACAATGGTGGAAGACCTCAGACTTAATCTTTTCTTAGGAAGAATTGATTCAGGTCTCATTAAACTAGACTTGTCCTAGTCATAACAATTATGACTAACCTAGTGGCATGGGTTAGCTCAGATTATTGACCACTTTAGATTAGAACTATGTCAATAGATATGGCCAGGTAAGTGAGATGGATGGAAGGAATATGCCATTAACTCGTACAAGAATGCATTCAGATCGAGTAGCTTCCAATTAAAAACCAGTCGGTCGTATATGCCAAACTTACCTTAGACACCAAATTGTTGAGCCAAAATCAATTGGGTTAGCCTACAATCCAGACTCTAACCTTTGAGCCTAATTAGGTCTTGCTTGATCGTGACTCGATCTTGATCCAAACTTAATCCTATTAGGTTGGTCAATTTAAGCATCGTTGATCCCCTCTAACCAACTCTTGATTCGGTTTGATCAATCGCTTAGACCTAATTAAGCTACCCAAGCCTAAATCCAGTATTATGAATATATCTTAGATCTGAAATTCTCAATTTTAGGTCTAATTAAATTTTCTAATCTTATTTTTAATTAAGTAGATTCATAACAAAATATGCACAATAAAATCCTAGGATTTCAGGATCTAGGATTGCAGAAAGTAAGTTTTGGATTTTGGCAATTAAGGACGAAACTGCCAGGCACCTCCTCCAAGTCATAAAACTTCCCATTCATATGGAGAGAGGGCTTTTTAAACCTTCTTCATTTTCTTATGACTGCGGACGGCCAAGAGGAATTGCTTAACAAGAACATGCAATACTACAAAAATGTAATTTTAGAATCTATACTATATATCTCATATATAAATCTGATCTATCATGGCAAGTATTGGCGATACATCTCATGTATCGAATCATGCATATTTTTAGATCAATTATCTATAATAATGCTAAAATATTAGGATTTAAATTGATCTAAATTAAATATAATTTTAATCTAGTCATTTATGTAGAACTTATTACAACTTAGTCTTAATGCATCACATATCTTCATATGATGTTTAAAATTAAATTAATTTTTATGTTACTATTTTTTAGCATATTATAAATTATATAAATGCCAAAATAGTAATAAAAAAAGATATATCTAAAATATATTTAATTACATTAAATGAAAAACTATGCAAGACTATTCTATAGAACTATTCTATTTAGAACTATCATGTATTTTTTCTAATCTTAATCCTAACATTTAATTTTATTTTTTCTGATTTCAGATCGTTGTCAACATCTCTATGTACATCTAAAATCATTTATTTCTATTAAAATAAATTAAAATTAGATCTAAAGTAGTTTTAGAAACTTGGGC
Source organism: Cocos nucifera (assembly GCA_006176705.1). NCBI lineage: Eukaryota > Viridiplantae > Streptophyta > Magnoliopsida > Arecales > Arecaceae > Cocos > Cocos nucifera. The sequence goes on along the minus strand of QRFJ01000337.1, from coordinate 456,932 downwards.
TCTGATACAGCGTTTGAAGGGAAAATCCGATTTTTCTGGACGCAGGGTTCGTTAGATCGGATAGATCAAGAAGATAATATTTCAAAAAAAATTTTCTTTGATCTAAATCAGAGGTTAGTACTGTTTAAGATTTGATCTTATTAGTTTTAATAATGTTAAAAATAAAATTCATGATAAATTAATATCAGATTTAATTTACCTTGATAAGTGGGTAATACCTATTATCCGATGATGATCGCTATAGCAGCGAAAGATTCTGGATCTAGCCACGCAAGCTCTGGCCATCTGACCGATCCTCTCGTGATGGATCTAGAGATCCTTCTGCATTCTCTATCACATCTTCACAAAAATTAAATCTAGGATTCTGATCTGGAGGTATCTTCTAATAACTTGCCTTTTGAAGATCAGCAGTTGTTCCTTTGCAGCAGCGCAAACCTTCTAGCTTTTCAGTCGTCCTTCTCTCATCTGGATTGCCACCAACCAAGGTCCAAAACTCCTTTTGGACATTTGGAGAGAGAGGGAGAAGGTGGTTTTGGCATGGAGGAGGAGAGGAGAAGTAAGCCTGGGGCAGAGAGAATTATGATGCTCTTTTAGTTTGGGCGCAGGGGTCTTATTCTATAAGACTAGCATGATCCAACTCCTCTTCTCCCAAACCCAATCACAACCCTTTATGAAATCAGAAACTTAAATCTGATTTGTTAGGAATAGAGTCCCCTGGATTTCTTTAGAGGGCACCTAAGATCAGTCAAAGTTGGTTCGTAGGAGAACTCTAATTGGAATCCAAAAGGAGATGGAGTCCCATTCCATTAGGGACTCTGGGCGCCCCAACTTGGGCACACGCCAAGGGGTGCGTGCACCCTCCCCCTTGCAGGTTCTGATAGAAAAATTACCCCCAACCAGCCCTCCAATAGGTGCTCGACATGTGGCAAAGTCAAGGTATCAATGGTCAACATTTGAATAGTAAGGTCAACTTTTGACAAAGTCAAAAGGACGAGAAATGGGCAGATGACCAAAAATGGCAGGTAATGTCTTACAAATAAGACAACCTTTTTCTAACTGGGGACAAGCTCCAGTCAGACAAAAGTGAAGGCCTCTAAATGAGCACAAACTCCTTTGCGCTTTAGTCAAGGACAACATTTATGATAGTAAAAGAAAGAACGTTAGATTAATCGAGTCTAGCACGATTTCTTGAACCTAATTGATCTAATTCAGATCAATTGAAACTGGATCAGTTTTCAATTGATGATCATCAAATTTAAACCCTTGTTTGTGTGACCAGTTAGGTTCATTCTGTATGGTAATGGATATGTCATGATCTCTATCATCTGACAATATCGAAACTCCTTTCATGGATCAAAACTCTTCTGATTCGAATAGCTTAGAATGATCGATCATCTAAATCATTCTAATTGCTCCCAAAATCCCACCAGTGACACCTTAGCTAGGTATATGGTGGCCAAACCCATTCAAAGTGAATGTGAACCTTTGGTGAGCTACCTAATGTGATTAAGGGTTCTTCTATCTTGAGCCCCGATCAAATTAGGGTTAAGGTGAACTCATCAAACCCTAGTCTCTGTCTATGATGTAACCAATCGATTCAAGTCCAATGTGAAAATCTAAATAGAAACTCTTTCTATTATTTCACTCTGCCATTGACCATGGACTTCTAGACTTGATTCTTATGATCATCATTAGGGCTGCTCCTTACCACCGAGTAGATAGATTCCATTTGATGCCTATCCAGTTCCACAATGAACATGCTATAACCACATACACCTCAAGGTTCGAAGGCTAGGAGACGAGTAATGTGTATTTCAAACTATAACACCTCAAGGTAACTACCGATGCATCTCAGGTCAAAACCAGACACACTACTACAATATGAGGTCAGTCATTGACGAGAAGGTAGACTCTTTAATGACTACTTGAGATGGTCACGCTCAGTGTCCTCATTCTCTAACGAGTATCTATACTCATTTTCTATTATTTCACTCTGCCATGACCATGGACTTCTAGACTTGATTCTTATGATCATCATAGGGCTGCTCCTCTACCACCGAGGTAGATAGATTCCATCTTGATGCTATCCAGTTCCTACAATGAACATGCTATAACCAACATACACCTCAGGGTTTCGAATGGCTAGGAGAGCGAGTAATGGTATAGTCAAACTATAACACCCTCAAGGTGAACTATCGATGCATCTCAGGTCAAATAACCAGACACACTACTACAACATTGAGTTAGTCATTGACGAGAAGGTAGACCTTTAATGACTCTTGACGATGCACGCTCAGTTTCCTAATTCTCTAACGGTATCTATTACTCTCGCTCTGGTGTCCCACCACCGTAAGACTCAGACTCATCTACTAAAGAAGAAGTGATTGTACACCAACCTTTCCGGACAATCACATCCTCGTGATGATCCTATGGTTCGGGAGCATTTTATTGAGTTAATAATGATTATTCATGTCTTAAATTTTCAACTATTGAAAATATGAATTATCATTACCATAACTCAAAGGATGTATCACAGACACTAATATACATATGTATAGGAAAAATACTCATTTTATTGTATTAGGTCAAAATTAACATTTCCCCTAGAGTTTATTACAAGTGTAGCCAATTATGGCTTCTAGGGGCACATATATCTAACACCTAGCTCTCCATGAGACCTTCGTTCTCGATCTCCTTAAGATCTCTAACACTTCATTTATTGAGATTCCTTTCCCGACTGCTACCCCATTGAGCCTCTCTCAGGTTCCCATGCCTTTAGAAAAGGTACGCAGCACTCCAGTGCTCCCTGCCTTATTCTCACACTACCTCCGTATAGCTATCAAATCCTCTCTTGATATACATAAACTATCCCTACCTAAGGGCATAACTCTTCTTGGTGCTCCTATAGAAGAAACTGATCCAAGATCAGCCATCCAGCACTGGGGACAAAACCTTCATATGGAACTTCATGGATTCAACCATCTCCATCACCCTCAAGGCTTCGCAAATTCTCCTCTAGTTAAAACCACTGAATGCATCTGACTACTTTCCCACCTTCCTTAATTCGAAGGACGTATAGTTGCTTCTTTGGCCTTTCTTCAACCATTATCCCTTGGAAAATCTCTCTTGATCTGCCAAATAGTCCCACACTGCCCATCTTCCTAGAGAACCCTATCACCGATCATATACCCTGAGCTCTCCAACCAAGAATGATTAGAAAATCATGCACCCAAACCTTCCACCTGGAAAAAAACCTTTTTCATTAGTCCTCTCAGCCTCCACCTTCAACACACTACTCCCTATTTGCCAAACCACAGCAATAACAAAGGTAGATCCGAGACATACCATGGAGTACTTGTGCAGATTTATGATTTCTTCCTATATGACTTTTTCTTCACTTCCACATACCATTAGACCTTGATATCAATTATAAGAATATGGTATCACTCTGATACCAATTATTGGCACATCAACATCGCATCACCTAGCCCTAATATCATGTTGCGAAAGCTCCTGATCTTTAGCATAGACCTGAGGAGACCTTTGACAATCTCTAAGGGCAGCAAACCATCAATCCACCAATTTAGATCTGTGATGGGACGCCTCCCTTCTTGGACTGGAGGGAGGCACCCTCTTGGGGTGGCAACTCTAGAGAGAAGAGAGAAGAGAGATTAAGGAAGAAAAGATCTATATTCAATCCATCTTATAAAACTCTAATACATCCTATGTATGTATTACATAGATATTAGGCCCGACTAAAAAACTTTCTTAGTGATCCCATACATGAAGCCTCACCAAAGCCATGTAATTGTCTTCCATACTCTCATTTTCTGGATCTAGTCCCACCCATCATGAGTAGCCACTATTGGACCAGGCCTTAAGACCTTAAATAGAAAATTACGTCAGTTCTATTTGCCACCATCGAGGTCTGGCTCTTTCTCAGAGTCGAGTGGCTCGGCTTTGCACCTCATCCAAACCCAATCTTTCTATCTACCTAAGACAGCTTGGCTTCAGTCTTAGCCGAGCGAGTTTGACTGCGTATTCGATCAGCTCGCCTGTTTGCAGCCCCTTTATCTTTGGTTGATTCTTTTTCTTCGTTTTTGGTCCTTTACCCATCTTGTTAATTTTCTAAGGGGGTCTCGGATACCTACCAGCCCCTCAAGGTCTCACACCTGAACTCGAGTTCCATTGTAGGCTACACACCGCAACCTCAAGTTCCATGATAGGGCTACACACTTGAAACTCGGTATCAATGATAAGATCCTAGCCTAGGACTCAATAACTTGATTCATAAGACTCTTGAAGCCAACACCCTGGCTCCTCTTATGGCCTCCCAAGGCTTGGAAGCACCATAAATCCTAACACTTAATAGATCTTAATCTAAATATTCATGATATATGTACATCTATTTAAATAATTTTAATGTTAAATAATTATAAATATCTTAATTAGATCTAATATATTTATTGATCATAAAATAGAATCGAAATACTTTTAATTAATCATAAAATCACTTAGATCATTATCATAAAATTTTAATGTTAGGATTTTAGATTCTGTACGTAACTAGGACAAACCTCTCCACATAGGATAAACCTTACAATAGACAACCTATAAGAATCAGTCCGTATGATCATAAAATTATATTATTTTTAGATTTAATAATCATGTATATAAATTTACATACATAATATAAAGAATAGATCTAAAATTGCCCAAAAATCATATAAAAAAAGAATCTATAGGCTCTTGATACACAATTTGAAGAAAATTAGGATCTGCAGTATATTTTGAAACTTTTTCAAAATTCTGAATAGCAAAAGCTATAGATTAATCCAAATTAAACCTATGAAATATGCCAAATAAATCCTAGAATCTAAGATTAATGATATGATTAAAGCTGCATATAAATCTAAAATTAATAAAATATAAATCATGAATGTAGATCATATAACATCAAAATAGGAAAACTAGATCTAATCTAGTTAGGAGAAAGAAGAATCGAATTCTCTCTTATCATTTCACAAGTTGGAGATCTCAACCTCTAACTGAGGCTTAAGGTTGTCATCTCAAGCCAACACACACCATACCGGACTTTTGAAAAGTCCACACGAAGTCCTGATCACGATCCAAAATTCCAGCAATCTTGAAATCAACATAATATATTAGCATTGCACTGATCCTTCATCGATGGTTGATACTGAATCTCCCTCTATAATTGACTTGAACTCTTCAAGGATTAAAGGAAGAGAAGGGAAGATCTGGAAGAAGTCTTATTCCCATATTCTTCTCTCAAAAATTAATGGAAAAAAATTTGAAATAAAAAACCTAGAGAAGACCCTTCTTCTCTAGGCCCTTTCCTCTCACCTAGACACAATAATTTATGCCTTTACAAAATCCCATGCCCTCAACCCTGATATGCCCAAGGTCTCCACATCCAAGCCCTCTCTCTTAGATCTAAAATCTTTCAAAATTTCATGAGTTAACTCTCTTTAAATAAAGAGTTAGAGAAAAGTCCCTATCTAGGTCAAATACCTAGATAGAGAGTCCAAATAGGACAAGGATTGGGGCATCCAACTCTTGGGCACCTCCTCAAATTCTTTTGACATGGATTTTATCTATTTGGTGCATAATTAAATCCTCTTTATTCTACAAAAAATTTAGAAAAAAATCATATTAATTGGTGTCATAATGGATAAGAGTTTTAAGTTTGATAAAACTCTATCAAATAAAGTCTGGATTATCACTACTTCTTAGCTTTGATCAAATCCAAAATCACAAACCATCTAAGAGGGATATAGGGGCAAAGAAAGGCATGGAACCTTTCTAGAAATCAGATTTTCCACTAAAAAATCTATGGGAAGGGCATGGAGAAAGGAAAGGTGGCACAAGGGAGGAGTCCTAGTTTAACTAGGACTTCATGCTTTGAGTAGTCAAACCAAATCTTTGCCCCAATCAAAATAGATCTTGATGCAACCTAATTAATGATATTTCTAATCTAATTAAAAAATTAATTAAATTAGATTAAACTCAATTTAAATCTAGTATAAATTTTTAATTAAATTAAAAATTAAGTACACTCAAGTCCTAATTCAACTGAGAATTATTCTTCCTTACAATTGGCATATCCAATAAACCAATTAGACTTGATCCAATCAAGTCCAAACCAAATCTAATTAAATCACATTCAATTAGACTTAATCTAAATCTAATTGCTCAATCAAATTGAGCCAATTAGTGATTTGATTGCTAATCGATCTTTCTACAACACTTGCATTATGTCAAACATCAATCGTATTCAATGTTTAATCCTAAAATGATTCTTAATCATTGATCAACCATCCAATTAGATCGAGACCTCTAATATATGTAACCCCATAGATTCAAACCTAAGCTAGTATTATAAGCAATTAATTTTTATACCAATCAAAGTGACCATCTAGCAATGATGCTTGATGGTCGGATAGGTAGAATGTATAAAGCAACACTCTTAGAACCCATGTGGATATGGTTTTCATATAATTCATTCTCTTGACTGTAAATGCTTATAGGATGACTCAGGGTTTAAGTGTCAACCATAAATAAGTAATCTATATTATATTTCAAAATATCAAATCCATCTCATGGATTATTCTAGCCATGGTTTTGCTAAATTAAAATATAGCAATGCATTATCTCCAAACTCTTGGAGTGGTCAATCCCATCTTGATCATTTACCAACTTTACAAGTACTTGACTATGCCCATAAATATTCTATCATTGAATTAGAAATTTAGGTAGTCCAATATCGAAGCATAGTGAGTTGCTTGCAAGCCATCCTAGTGATCTCAGGTCCAAGGGACACTTATACCCATATCTTATCAAAGTAACTTTAGATAATAAAATACTTCGAAGTTGGTCACATTCAATGATAACATACCCCTACATCTCATCTGTATGCCATATCAGAATCTTCATACTCCTTGGTTAAGAGGATAACCAATCTATGTAGCATACAATGACCTACACTCGATAAACGTTGTCGTCCTAATTAACAACGTATCATTTGGTCATGAACAGTTTTAAAGACTAATCAATAAATTTTTTCTTTATCGAATCTAAATAGCCCTAAGAACTTTATCATAATATAGGAGTTCATTAAAAAATATAGATTTATGATTAAAAATATCAGAATAAATATTTTATTCATTAATAAGTTATTTATATTTATAAAATAGCATAATCATCAATAGACTGATGATTGACTTTGGAATACATTTTCCAACACATCCTTGTATTATTGTCCCCCCACATGTGGTTTATGAGATCAGCCATCCTCTCTATTGAGCATATATAGGATGTATCAATCTATCTAGAACATTGATTCTCGACTCAATGTTCCTACAATTAGAAATGTTTAATATTGAAATTTTAGAATTTTAGATCTCACAGGCATGACCCATCCATGTCCCTTAAAATCATTATCTTAATCTTTAGAATTTATCATAATCTTTAAATATAAAAGATGCAACTGAAATGATAAATCAAAATACCTCATATTATTAATATCAGAATAAATATCATTACATGAGTTGGGGATTACATAGAAAAGTTTCATCATATCACATATGTGATTGGCTTGTAGGGCACTTATTCTTTCACCAACACCATACTCTCATACTTCTATCTCTCTTATCTCTTTTGTTTCCTTTGAAACTATGCCAACTTGCGTATTGAGGGTCTCTAGTAGGATATGTTCTATCAATCCTTCATTCATCTTCTATGGCTATAGAATAGCTGCAGCACCATGCTTTGCTCCTCTAATTTAATGAAGTAGAGCAACTCACATGTTAGCTTGTCTACCTATCAGGTCAGATTTTGAGCAGCAACAGATGATGCTAGCAGAAGGATCCAACTTTTTTGAGGTTTTCTTAAGGATCTAAGTGAGAAGAAGTCCAAACAAAATAACCACTATTCAACCAATCATCCCAAGCAAGAGTCTAATGACTCCCAACCTAGCCCCCAAGATTCTCTAATTTTGCAACCAGTAGCCAAGGCGATAATGGCGAGTAGTTTAATCTGCTCATCCAACAAGTATAGAATTTGATGGAGGTAGTTTAGAGTATACAATGCCCAAATCAATAAATAATTGCAGTGTCACTAGACTAACAGGATGGTCTGACATAGCATGCTGGTCACCGCCCAAAAACTCCAACCACCACCACATGGGAAGATGGTCTCTCCAGCCCTCATTTTGGAGTGGGTTTCAACATGAGAGTTTCAGAGTCCCCCCAACTATAAAGGCTCTCCAAGGAAAAGGCCAATCTTGATTGAAGAATTAAGAAGGCAAACAAGAAGATCGAAGCCATAAGAGAAAGGCAAGCTAACCATGGAGAAGACCTATACATTACAATTGATCCATTGCTCTCCAAGGTGCCGGTTTGAGGTCTCATGGACCACGTTAAGAACTTTAAGGGTGTCATGGCATTGTAGGGGCAATTGATGTAGTTTTATGCCAAGTTTTCCCAACAACTCTAATGAAAGTAACTTGCCTCTGGTGGTATACTTCTGATCAGTTCAACTAAAAGTTTGTGGTACTTTGTGAGTAGCCAAAAGCAGAAGAAGGAGACCACTAGTTTGTTCACACTGAAGCAGATGAAAGATAAGTCCCTTAGAAATTACATCAACCATTTCAACATGGAGATGTTGAAGATTCATGACTTGGATGAGAAGGTTGTAGTATCAGCAATAAGGAGTTGCAGCTTCTTGTTGCCCAAATATAGCTACCCAAGAGGAAGGGTAAATTGGATATTTAAAAATTTAAATGATAAAGGTGCAGATTTATCTATCAAATACTTAATTAGATAAATTATAAGATATACAGTGAATGAGAAAAGTAAAGAAATAAGCAAAAAATTATAAACACAATAATTTTATAGTGGTTTGACGCCAAACTCAGCACCTAGTCCACTCTCCAAGTAAATCATTTGAAAATTCAACTATAATCACTAAGCTTGATTATAGTTCGATTGTTTTTCTTGAATTCACAATCCAATCCAATCAGTTTTATGCTAGGCTCACCAACCACAACCATATAATGATTATTTTTTCGGACTAATAATCAATCCTAATTGATTTTAACCTTGGCTCACCAATCAAACCACTACAATCATCCAATTCTAGGCTTGAACCAATCCAAGTTTCTCACCTAAGAAAACTTAAAATAAAATATAAAAATATAATTAATATAAATACTATAAAGACTAAAGGAAGAAAATCTAAGTTGCTTTGCTTGTAGGCAGGATTTTTTACCTTGAATGCTTAAGAGAGGCAAGTGGTGATCTTCAATGCTAATGGCTTACCTTCTCTTAGTTTGAGGATAATGAAGGATAAGAAAATATCTAAAAATCACTCTTTTCTTTCACTATTTTGTTCTCAAACTTGAATGCACTAAAAATCACTTGGATGCTCTTTAATATAGGCTCCAAAAGTCTTTTTGAATGCTCTAAAAGGTTTCCTTATGTATTCCTGAGGTTTCCCACCACTTTAAGTCACCTGGAATGGATGTATTTAATAATCTAGCCATTGAAAAAGGGAAACTAGCCATTGGAAGGTATTTTGAAAAAAATAGTTGAAGTTCTAAAAAATTAGCCATTATAGTTATAGATCGACTCAACCTTCTTTGAGTTGGCTAAGTTCCTTACTGGGTTGACTAATAAACCTTTTGGGTTGACTCAGTATCGGATGGCCAAAAAATTAATTTTTTGTCTTTTGCTGTCTTTTGAAATGGGGTCGACTAATTTTATGACTAAGTCAACTAAGTTGCTATCTTGGTCGGCTCACTTGAATTTTGGGTCGACTAAGTTTCCTGGCTTCCAAAATATGGCTTTCTATCTTTTATCCTCACTAAGACTAGATTAGCTCAAATCTCCATTAGGTCGACTTAGCTGGCGTGCCAATATGTATCATGGGCTTTGGATAGCTTTTCTTCTCTAATTTAATTTGTAGGCTAAATTTGCCTTCTTGATTTGATTTAATCCTCATTAAAACTCCTTGCAAGGTGTGTCTAGTCTAGAGTTTCTTAACTAAAATCTTGAGTAGTGGTTCTTCATTTAGTTGACTAAAAATACTTGAAAATTATGAGTACTTAGAATTTGAAACTATACGGCCACATAAACATCATTAGTAACTTAACAATTTATACTCAAATGCTTTTGTTATTATCAAAATCTATCTAGGATCAACAATCTCTTCCTTTTTTATGGCAAAATCTTTTGAGTATAACCTTTCTTTCAAATATCAAATTAATTCATTTTCAATCATTGCATACACATCATATATTCGAATTTTATCAATTTACATATACTCCCTATGAGTATGAGAATTATGTTCTATTTGATTATAAATTTTGTGTTACTCCTCCTTACTTTGTACCGAATGTTCTTTTGAGTTATAGTTTGTTCTAAATTAGTATTTTTTTTCATATTTCATTAATTATAATTTCAATCTTTCTCCCCCTTTTTGTCGTTATTGAAAAGATAAATATTATTAAATATCATAGAATAAACATTGCACGTATAAAGGAAAAGCAAACTTCAAGTTTTATTTCGTTCACAAAAAGATATATTGAGTCCAAACACCATACAATATTTTCTAAAAGAAACTTGGTCATAACATAAGATACTGACAAATAAAAAACCTTAAAATGATAATGCAACTACATGCAACCTAATCTAAGATAGGATCGAAAGGGGTGGAGGAAGCTGGATCCATGGGCATAGATGAGCGTTGCTCGGTAAAGCATTTTCTCACAGCATTCCCCATCAGAGAAGAAAGATAATCAAAAACTTGATCAAAAATATGCTACACGATCTCCTCTATCTGATCCTCATCAGACCGAATAGTAGACAAAAATGCAGCAAGCATTGGATGCACTAGCAGGACTGGCAGGGGCTCCGGAACATCTCTAACTTCCTATTTTCCATCTTTCTTGACCCACTGTCTAGCAACCTTTTTAAATTTCATCCTCTTCAAAGATTTCTCGTTGTATGTATCATAATGTTAAAGCTTATTGCTTGGTTCTCCTTCTAAGTTTACTCCAGAATCATCAAAAATCGAAGTCAAGAACATCCCATATAGCAGAGCTGGCTTTCCCTTAAGAGCAGCTTCTTGCATTACTTTTAAAATAATAGCCGAAAGGTTGAATTTTTCTTTCTTTATCAGGTGATACATGATAGCAATATCATACCTAGTTACAAATTAAACCTTCCAATCTAAGGTAGGAGGATTCTAGCAGTCATGTGATGGAGGAGTCTATATTCCACAGAAAAATCTCTCACAGAAATTTCCTCAAAGTCTTATCCCATTAGCTCTATCATCTAATCTTTCTGCTCCTGCAATGGGTGCTCTAAGCAAAACTCCTAATCTTTCTTTAGTCAAATTGATTTTAACACTTTTCGCTTCCATCTTAAAGGAGTGTGGTTTGACCTTAGCATTTCTATAGAACTCCTTAACTAGATTAGGGTAAGTGGGAAAATCTAATGTACATAAATACTCTCACCCTTGGAATTTTAAGAAATCACCAATTTCAAAACCCTCTTTTTCAAGAAAACCAAAATCTACCTTTCTTCCCATGGTGATAGCCCTAGATGAAAGAAAAATGGTCTTTTCTTGCACAGGAGAGGGTGGAGATGGTGGAGGCACCGGAGGGTGACTGAGATGACTCAGGATGATGATTTTGACAAAATTTGGTCCACCATTCTTCACCATGAATCCTTATTCTTGGTGGCGGTAAGGGACAAGAGTGCTTTATCCATGAAGCAACTCTTTTCTTAAGCGCCATAGATCCAAAATCCTTCTTGATTTGCAGTGGATTAGGGGTTCTAAGAGATGGGTTTAGAGTTCTTAGGGTTTAGTAGTGAGTGGGCTAAGAAACAAAATAGAAACAAAACAAATTAGGTCCCACAGGATATCTCGTTTAACAACAGGATTCCCAACAACTAAGTCAACTCAAACTCCATTTGAGTCAGCTTAGTGATGGGTTGACTAGGTTTTTCATGAAGGAAATAAGTGAGCTGGCTCAGTCTGGCATAAACTGAACTACCTCGATTTCAAAGCCAAGAATAATGTAATTTAAACATGCCTTTCTTAATGAAATTAAAACATGAATAATTCAAGAAAATCCATCATATTAGAAGCAATCATTTCAACATAAAATGCACATTTAACAATTCAACAAATTGTATCAAATAAACCTAATTATTTTCTTATTGCACAAAATCTTTCTTCATTTAAAGGTTTAGTAAAAATATCTACAATTGATCTTCAGTTGGCACATATTTAAGAGTTATATCATTATTTTGTACATACTCTCTAATAAAATGGTGTCTAACTTCTATATATATATATATATATATATATATATATATATATATATATATATATATATATATATATATATATTGAATGTAATATAGGATTTTTAGTTAAATTTATGGTACTTATATTATCACATCAAATAAGAATATTATTATAAATAATATCATAGTTCTTTAGTTATTATTTGATCTACAATAGTTGAGCATAATAACTCTCAACAGTAATATATTTAGCTTTTACTGTAGATAAGGCTTGAGTTTTGTTTCTCGCAAAATCATGAGATCAAATTTACTTTTAGAAATTGATATGTATCAGTTGTACTCTTCATACTTAAACAGTAACTAGCAAAATTTGAATCACTATTGAAGGTTCTTGATCTAGGATTTTATAGATAGATCTTGAAAACTTTTTCAAGATCTTACAATGAAAGATTTAAATAAATTAAATATTTATTTAAATAAATATGTAAATACCTAGATCTCAGATCTATTACATGATCAAGGCATGATATTAAATTAAAAATTAAAATTAAATAAGAAAGTAAAAGATTGATCAAATCAACATAGATCTATACTACATCAAATGTCGGTTTGAATTTTATAGATCATATCTATTACCTGAGCAAGTTAGATGTTCTAACTTGCTGATTTAGGCTTGAGGATGAAGTTATGAGCCACACACACATCCGACCTCTAGGAGTCATCCACATGAGCCTACGATCTCTTATCTAAAGTTCGATGTAGAAAATCAGCACAGCATGCTAGTACTGTGATAGAAATATGATGTTGTCGTTAAGATATCGTATTTATCAGTTTAATCCAACTTCTTAAAATAATTAAAAATATGTAGATAGCAATGAGTCAGATCGAATCCATAGGGAGGATAGTGTTTTTAGATTCAAAATCTTTAATTTTTTTTAAAAAAGAAAAAAGAATTTAAAAATAAAATTTGAAGTTGAAAATTAAAAATTAAAATTGCAAAGTAAAAATTAAATTATGCAGAAAAGTAAACTTGGTACTAAGATCTACTAATTAGATCTTAGCATCTACTTATAGAAAAATAAAAAGTAATAATTAAAATATAAAAATTAAATTATAATAAAAATAAAGAGCTAAAATTAAAGTACAAAAAAAAATAAAATTTTTATTAATTAAAATTTTAAAATTTAAATATATAAAATTAAAAAAAAATAAAATAAAATAGCCTAATCTCTGATCTTAGATCGGCATAGGTGGAAAGATGGTGTAGAAGCCCAGCTTTTCCTCTCGACATCAGTTTTCTCGAAGCAGTCATTAATCCAGAGCCTAGCTTCATCCTATACCAAAGCTTCACCTTGATCGAAGATGTTCATTTTTAGAGGTCTGGGATCTTTTTTATAGAGCTAAGAGGGCTGGAGAGTTTTCTTCTAGGCAATGTGGGATTAAGGAGCTCTTTGATCATCAAAATATGGAGAAATCTAAGTAAAAATTAGATTAAAAAGAGTTCTAGATGAATTTTATTGCTTTGGATGAAATCTAGCCATTAATAAAAATCCAACGGTTCAAAAATCATCAAAATCGGATGTGTATCAGCCCAGATCAGGTCGGATTAAATTTTGGCCGTCCGATCGCATGTTAATAAAAAAAATCTAGCCGCTGATCGTGCATCGGGAGTTCTGATCACCATCAGGAGTGTTCTGGATGGTCGAATCATCCCCTGGATCGAGCGCTGCCATTGGATGGCAATCCACATAAAGTCTGATGTAGAAAAACTCCCTCCACCATCCGATCTTGATCGTAAGCTACCAGAGTCATTCGATCGCACCTTTACTGTTATCATGGACCGTGTGGACTGACTGCACCATACACCACAACCAAATAGCGCTCACTGCTTTGATGCAAAATTATCTTTTTATCCTGTAGATCGCGATGGATTTTCTGTGAATCCTTTAAGGGTCTAGGTCCACCATGTGTCACTTCGTGATTCATCGATTTCTACTGAGCTGACGGTCTACGCCTGGATCATGGACCGACTGACGGCTTCTGTGGTTGAGTCAGTTTTGATAGCTTGGCTTGGCTTGCGGAGCCAACTAAGCCATTTTCTTTTTTTATTTAATTTTTATTTCTTTTATCTTTAGAAATTTATATCTTCTCCGTTTTAGCTCTATTTTGCTCAAAACTTATTTTATTATGATAAAAAAATAAGCTCTTTCTATTGATTATAAAATTTTATTTTTAAATTTTTATTATTTTTTAATTAATTTTTTAATTAATAAAAATATGAATTTCTCAAAAATATATATAAATTGATCATTAATTCTTAAAAATTAATATGAATTAATTGATAAATTAGTACTTTTGTTGATGAATTTATGGTACTTATCACACTCCCCAATTTAAGCTTTGCTCATCCTCGAGTAAAGAAAGAATTTAGTTTTAAATATCTTTTAACTTTAGAATTTTCAATTTTATCTGAGCAGTTTTCAAAATGGCCATTGATATTCAGTAGAGCTTAAGTGAGATATATCATTGAGATATTAATACTTATCAATAAAAAAATTAAGTAAAGAACATTAAATTTTTTTGAATATTTTCTAAATTATCCAATTTTTATCTCTAATTTATCTAAACTTTCATATAGACAAGTGTTTTGCTACTTTCGCCCTTCAATTATTGATTTTTATTTTCACATTGTCTACTTTTTGATGCGAATATCATTGCTTACTTAGGCAATAAGACCCGGTTACTCGATGAAAAATCAAGATTTTTTTTTTTAACATTGTACCGCTATTGAGTGTCTTAACCCCTTAAGCTTTCTATTTGATCCATGTAGCGAGTCTTGGGCCAATGACTCCCAAATCAGTTAGCTTTAGGGCACAAGTATAGAATACCCCTCGGACTTACTAGCTCGAGTCAGTCAAACAGACTACGAGCTAAGACTAGCTTTACAATGAGCTTCTTTGTCCTTCACACTTTTTTATGCGAAACTCAATGCTTGCTTAGGCAAAGAGGCCTAGTTACTCAGTGAGAAGTACTTAAAAATTATTTTATTAAAATAAAAAAATTTTATATGAAGGAATGTATAGTTATCCTACACAAGCCTATAAAATGTAGACTTTTCTTTGATTCTAGTAGAAAAAATTAGAAATGCTCTAAAAAAAACTTTTTTATGTTCTAGAGTTAATTCTTTATTGAATTTTTTTAATACTTGATTCCTCAATATCTCATAGATTCTCTGATCTGTGTATCGATTTTCTTTTAAAAATGCTTAGTTTAATTCGATTCTTAAGCATAATCAGGTATCTAAATACTAAATACTAACTTTTTTGAGGACTTAAAATTTTAAAATTTTATTTTTTTTCCTCCCAACTTAATCGATATTATCCTCAATGGAGAAAAAAAAATAAAGAATATAATAAAGAACATGAAAGAATACACCTGACTATATTTTTGGTCCAGCACATGCCTTTGAAAATTTGGATTCTCCCTCCAACTTATTCAAATTATCCTAAAAGAAAATCAACTGAAAGGATAAATTAAACTAAAGAAAACTAAATATTGGGTTGCCTTCCAACAAGCACTAAGTTTACTATCTTCAGCCAGACACAATGCAGCTTACTATCCTGTGTCAAATATTGGATTGATAAATTTCAGTGATTTTGGATTGCCAATCTCAGAAAGTTAATTTATAATCCCATTATTGATATAATCATTGTTAATTTTAGGGATATAATTTGTGACCCCATTTTCAGACCCATGTTTATTAAGAATTTCTTCTATTTGTTCTTCTAAAATGCTCATGAATAGAGTTTTTGTATTAGGAGTTAAGTTTGATTCAATGGGTGCTGGAAGGATGACTAAAGGTGGTTTTAATTCTAGAGGTAAATTAATATGATCTTGCTTAAACAACTCCGTTGACTCTTCATTACATGCCTCTTGATTTTTGTAAGAAGAACCAACTTCTAGGGTTGAAGGGAACAGGCTTTTAGGTTTATAAGTTTCGAGTAAATTATCTATTTTCTTTTTCTCTATGTCTATCTCATTTAAATTGGAACTAGCATCAGTACTAATTTCTGGCTCGGATTCTTCTATGTGGTTAGTCTCAGTACTAACCAGTTCCTCTAGGTATATCCTATGTCGAACTATGGAAGGGCTTATTTCTTTAATGTCTTTCATGGTCGAGCCTATTGCTTCTCAATTTTCTCTTAAGATCGCTAATAATTTCTCCTCTTGGATAGAATTCAGGTCTGATGCAATAATTATAGATAAGATTTTCTCTGGATCTAAATATACATACTTGAGGTGCTCAAGAAGGGGTTTCAACTCTACTTTGGGTGCCTTTTCTTTCGATGACTCGGATGATGGTTTAGTCATTTCTATGAATGGTTCAGTAGGAGACTCAACAGACTCAGCACTCAAGTCTTCTCTAGTTTCAGGTGTATTTACCTTATTATCCATTTATTTTCCTAATCTCAAGGAATGAATAGCATTAACTTATTTAACCTGGTTTCCTTGGAATGGTCTACCATTTTGATTCCTGGGGTTGGGTTCAGGTTGGCTAGGTAGCCTACCTCGTTCATGTTCACTTATGGTAGATGCCAGCTGACCAATTTCTAAGTGAGCTATGGCCTGAGAATTTGAATTCAGAATTTGATCCGTGGTTTGCATGAAATTGCTTAAGGTAGCATTGGTGTCAGCATTAGATTTGGCTAGGGTTTCTAGGCTTTTCTCTAAAGAACTAAGTTTCTTTTCATTAATATTAAAGTCTGATGGTGGTAGGGTGTTTATCACAGGATTATGCCTTGGGTTCTGTTGATTGAAACTTGGATCGCCTACATTTGGATTTTGTGATCATAAAAAATTTGGATGATTCCTCCAACCTGAATTGTAAGTGGGTGCATAGGGATTGTTCAACGGTCTCTGATATGTGGCATCATTCACTTGTGCACATCCATTATCTAATTGGTTCATTGGGAGGGGGCATTCCTCAAAGACATGGTCTGGTGCATTGCACCCATTGCACATAGGTGTAGACGCTCGATTCACACTGGCTAGTCTCTGAAGTTCTAAGGCCTCTAACCTACGTGTCAAAGTTGCAATTTTGGCTTCTACAGCTAGGGAGGTTTGAATTTGGTAAATTCCACCTCTTGAAGGTGTGGATTTTTTTGGTTTCCTAGTTGTTTCCCATTGTAAACTTTTCTCAGCTAGGCCTTCTAAAAATTATCAGGTTTTATTTGGTTCTTTGTACATAAATTATCCCTGGCACATGGACTCTAGCATTATTCAGAAATTTGAATCTAATCCTTCATAAATTATTTGGCATAGCCTCCAAGTTTCTATTCCATGGTATGGGCATTGGGTCAAAAGGTTCTTGAATCGATCGAAGTATTTCCAAAATGATTCACTAGCTAGTTGATAGAATTAGTTTCTTTCATTTCTAATTCTAGCTATTTTATGATGAGGAAAATATTTTTTTAAGAATATTCTCACAAAGTCTTCTCAGGTCCTGATAGATTGATTTGGAAGACTATAAAGCCACTTTTTGGCATTATCCTTAAGAACAAAATTGATTAATCTCAATTTGATTTTGTTCTCTGACAATTGTTGTAGTTTTATGGTTGCACAAACCTCTTCAAATTTCCTAATGAATATATATGCATCCTCTATTCCTATGAATTTTGGAAGTATGTTAATGATTTGAGATTTAATTTCGAAGTTGTTTGTTGTAGGTTGGGGCAACCTGATATAAGAGGGTTGGACGGAACCAACTGGATAACATAAGTCCTTAAGGGTTTAAGGCTGAGGCTGATTTGCTAAATTCATTATGGATGTTGAGGTTGTAGGATCTAAAATAGAAACTAAATCCATTTTGACTAGTCGACCTGAAATCCTTCTCCACACAGATGTTGGAGAATTCACTATATTCTCAATGTCCTCAATCTTTTTATTTTATTTTATTTTATTTTAAACTCTTTATTTTAAGTTCTAAGTTAATTCAACCTTTTCATATCCTAGGACAACCATGCAACATAACTTCCCATTATGCCAAGGCAACCTTATGTCAGAATTATAGAGATTGAAAATACCTAAAGTAAAAATTTTTATTTTCAAATAAATTAATCCTAACCTAAGATCAGCATAGACCTAGACAGCTCCTAACTATTCTAAGTCAGCCTTCGTGCACTCCAAGTGTAGGATAGCCAATCAACTGGCCAAGTAAGTATAAGGTTGGTGGAAGTCCTCCCATTGCTTATCTTAGACATCAATTATGCTTGGCTAGGTAAGCTAATGGAACCAATTAGAAACCACCTTCCTTCAGGCCCAGTCGTCCTTGAACCATTTTTCTAAATACCAATCAAATTGACTAACCCTAACCTGGTTCAACTCTTAGGGTTCTTTATCCTATTGAGCTCGAGTTTCCAGGGCTGATGTCTAATTGATTTTAAAATTAAAGGCTTAGATTAATGCAGGATGCTAGTGGATTATTTGTGGGCCAAGAAAGGGTGATCAAATCTCCATCTTATCTTGTTTAATTGGATGTTGCCCTTAATTTGATTTAATATGATATGCAAAAAAAAATTTCAATCAAAGGGTTCTATGCAATTTAAACTAGATGCATATAACTAATTGAATTCTAAAAGGCTTATCTTGCCTCCAGCAATCACCAGAAAAAAATAAAACTAATATGATGCATACTCTAAATAGTTAGAATTTCTAATCTTGTCATGAAACTTTTAATTAGGTTTAAATGAATATTTTTTAAATTAATTTAAAAATAAAATAAATTAATTAATTAATTAAAAGAAAAGAGGACTAGAGTTAGGATTGATCTCATCAAGATTAGATGCTTTCTTCCTTTTTCCTTTTTTTTCTTTTATTTTTATTATAAAATAAATAAATAAAAAGTTAGTAAGCAATATTTAAAAATAATATTTATAATTAATTTATAAAAAAATTAAAAAATTTAAAGAAAAAATAGCATCTATTCCTTCCCTGGCAATGGTGCCAAAAACTTGATAGGAATGCGATGTTGTCGTTAAGACACCGTGTTTATCAGTTTAATTCGACTTCTTAAAATAATTAAAAATACGTAGATAATAGTGAGTCAGATCGAATCCACAGAGAGGATAGTATTTTTAGATTTAAAATTTTTAATTTTTTTTAAAAAAATTTAAAAATAGAATTTGAAGTTGAAAATTAAAAATTAAAATTATGAAGTTAAAATTAAATTATGTAGAAAAGTAAACTTGGTACTAAGATCTACTAATTAGATCTTAGTATCTACTTATAGAAAAATAAAAAGTAATAATTAAAATATAAAAATTAAATTATAATAAAAATAAAGAGATAAAATTAAAGTATAAAAAAATAATTTTTTTATTAATTAAAATTTTAAAATTTAAATACATAAAATTTAAAAAAATAAAATAAAATAAAATAGCCTGATCTTTGATCTTGGATCAACATGGGTGGAAAGATGGTGTAGAAGCCCAGCTTTTTCTCTCAACATTAGTTGCCTCAAAGCAGCCATTAATCCAGAGCCTAGCTTCACCCTATACTAAAGCTTCACCTTGATTGAAAATATTTATTTCTAGAGGCCTAGGGTCCTTTTTATAGAGCTAGGAGGGCTGGAGAGTTTTCTTCAAGGTAATGTGGGACTAAGGAGCTCTTGGATCGTCAAAATATGTAGAAATCTAAGTAAAAATCAGATTAAAAGGAATCCTGGATAAATTCTATTGCTTTGGATGAAATTTGGCCATTGATAGAAATCCAACGATCCAAAAATCATCAAAATTGGATGTGTATCAGCCTAGATCAGGTCGGATTAAATTCTGCCAGTCTGATTGCGCGTTGATGGAGGAAATCTAGTCGCTGATCATGCGTTGGGAGTCCTGATCATCGTCGGAAGCATTCTGGACCATTGGATCATCCCTTGGATCTAGCACTGCCATTGAATGGTGATCCGCATGAAGTCTGATGTAGAAAACTTTCTCCACCATCTGATCTTGATCGCAAGCTACCAGAGCCGTCTGATCGCACCTTTACTGTTACCATGGACTGCATGGACTGACTGCATCGTACACCGCAATCAATCAGCACTCGCTGCTTTGATGCGAAATTACCTTTTTACACTGTAGATCGTGATGGATTTTCTATGAACCTTTAAGGGTCCAGGTCCACCATGTGTCACTTCGTGATTCTCCGATTTCTGCTGAACTGGCGGTTTACGCCTGGATCATGAACCGACTGGCAGCTTCTACGGCTAAGTCAACTTTGACGGCTTGGCTTGGCTTAGTGGCTTAACTTGCGGAGTCGATTGAGCCATTTTTTTATTTAATTTTTATTTTTTTTATCTTTAGAAATTCATATCTTCTTCATTTTAGCTCCGTTTTGCTCAAAACTTATTTTATTATGATCAAAAAAATGAGCTCTTTCTATTAATTATAAAATTTTATTTTTAAATTTTTATTATTTTTAATTAATTTTTTAATTAATAAAAATATAAATTTCTTAAAAATATATCTAAATTGATCATTAATTCTTAAAAATTAATATAAATTAATTGATAAATTAGTACTTTTATTGATGATTTTATGGTACTTATCATACTATACTGATCCTTCTTCGATGATTGATTCGATGCTCCTTTCTTCAAAATTTGGATTCTCCAAAATATGAGAAGGAAGATGAGAGTTTACTTATCTGATACTCTTTTAGAAAAATTTCAAAAAAAAGGAAGAAGATATTAAAAATAAAACAGCCATAGAAGAAGACCCTCTTCTTCTTCTCTTTTCTCTCACCTAGATAACTAATTTGGTGCCTATGGAACCCCCATGCCTAAGAACCCTCTTTCTTTGATTTTTGCACATCCTAAATCTCTCCCAAAGTTCTATATTTTATGAAAAAATTAGAATAAAATTCATCCAATAAATAGAGAAAAAGAAGAGTCCAAGTTAGATCAAAATCCTAGACTAGGAATGTCCAAACATGAAAAGTTGCTGGGGCACCTCCTCCATAATTATTGGCATGGACCAACAAGGGAGGGTGCACAAAAAAGAAGATTATTTTCATGGAATAAGAGAAGAATTAATTAAAAGAGGGGGAGGCACTCAAAGAAAGGTGTTTTGGTCAATAAAGATTCTATGAGATAGAATCCTAAGCAAAACTAACTTCTCTTTTGGCTTGGTCTTCCAACAAATTATCTTATAAGAAAAGGAGGAGAGGAAGCCATGAGAGTGGAGAATTTTTATGTAAGAAATAAAATAAAAAAGGGCATGGGGCATGAGGATTAAGTGGCGCCAGCGATAGGGAGTCCTAGTCACACTAGGACTCCTGTTTTGACTTGGTCAAACAAGATCTTTTAACCAAATAAAATCAAGATTAAACCAACCCAATTAAATAAGACCCTAATCCATTTAATAACTTAATTAAATTAGATTTAATTTTAATTTATTTTCTAATTAAATTAAAAAATTAGGTTAATTCGAATCCTAGTTAGACTAGGACTAGTTCTTTCTTGCACTTGGCTTATCTAATAAATTAATTAGACTTGATCCAATCAAGCCCAAACTAAATCTAATTAAATTATATTTAATTAAACTTAATCTCACCTATTGGCTTAATCAAATTAATCTAATTAGTAATTCAATTACTAATCGATCCTCCTATAACACTTGCACTAGGTTAAACACCAATCATATTGATTGTTTAATCCTAGAATGATTCTTAATCATTGATCAACCATCCAATCAGATTGTAAGATCTAATGTGTGTAATCTCATAGGTCTGAATCTAAGCTGGTAGCATAGAAATAATTTTTTATAACAATCAAAGTGACCATCTAGCAATGATATCTGACGACTGGATAGGTCGAAGGTGTATAACACCATCCTTAGAACCCATGCGGATATAGTTTCCATATAATTCATTCCTTTGACCACAATGCTCGTAGGATACCTCAAAGTTTAACTATTAACTCTGATCAGGTCGTCCACATTATATTTTAAAATATCAAATCCATCTGATGGATTTTCCTAACCAAGATTTTGCTATATTGAAATACAGTGATACATTCTTCTCCAACTCTTGGAGTGGTCAATTTTATCTTGATCACACTTCGACTTTATAAGTACTTGACTATGCTCAGAAGCCTTCCATTGCTGAATTAAAAATTCAGTTAGTCTGGTACCAAAGTATAGTGAGTTGCTTGCAAGTCACTGAGGTGATCTCAGATCTAAGGGATACTTATACCTATATCCCATCAGAGATATTCTTGATAGTAGAATGTTCTGGAGTTGGTCGCGTTCAATGATGATGTATCCATACATCTCACCTATATGCCATACCAGTATCTCCACACTCCTTGGTTAAGAGGACAATCAACCTATATGGCATATAGCAACCTATGCTCGATAGATGCTGTTGTTCTAATTAACAGCCTATCATTTGATCGTAAATAAATTTAAGGACTAATTATAAATTTTCTCTTTATCGAAATTAAACAGTCCTAAGGATTTCATCACAATAATGGAGTTCACTAGAAGATATAAATTTATGATAAAAAAGATGTCAAAATATTTTTATTAATTAATAAATTAATTATAATTATAAAATAGCTCAATCGTCAATAGGCTGACGATCAGCTTTGGGACATAATTTTCAACAACTATATCCAATTAAGTTAAATGAAGATTATTTTGAGTACCATAAACGTACATCTTGAGTATTTATTAAATATTTAAAGATTTTTTTAACTACAATTACATGTGATTCCTTTGGATTTGATTGACAACGTGGATACATATATATACTAAACATTATATCCAGCCTACTTGTAGTTAAATAGAGCAAAGATCTAATCATACCTCGATATAGCTTGGGATCTACAGCTTTTAGATCTTGATCAAGTTTGCAACTCATGCTTATAGGGGTGCCACTTCTTCTAACATTCTCCATCCTAAATTTTTTTAACATTTTCTTGATGTATTTATTTTGGTTCATGAAGATTACCTTATTTGACTACTTGATCTGGAGTCTGAGGAAGAAGTTTAACTCTCTCATCATGCTCATCTTGAATGCCCCCTGCATAACTCTAGCAAAATCTCTATATAAGATTTCATTAGTAGCATCGAATATAATATCATTGATAAGAGCATGATGTTGTCATTAGGACATCATGTTTATCAATTTAATTTTAATTTTTTTAATAATTAAAAATAGATAGCAAGTAGTTAGTCGGATCGAATCCATAGAGAAGGTAATATTTTAGTTTTAAAATCTTTTATTTTTTTATAAAAAAAATTATAAAATAGATTTAAAGTTAAAAAATAAAATTATAAATAAAAAATAAAAATTAAATGGTGTAGAAAATTAAACTTGGTACTAAGATCTACTAGTTAGATCTTAGCATCTACTTGCAATAAAATTAATGAGCAGAAATTAAATTTGCAATAAAAATAAAGAGTAGAAAATTTAAAGAGTAGAAAAAATTTATATTAATTAAAAATTAATTTAAAATTTAAATACATGAAATTAAAAAATGCAGAAAAGAAGAAAAACTAGAAAAGATGCGATCTTGATCTCGGATCCATGTCAGAATGAAGATGGCGTAGGAGATAACTCTACTTCTCAGCACCCGTTGCCTTGAAGCAACCTCTAACCAAGCATAGCTCCCACCCTGGACCAAACTCCTTCCATGATCGAAGACAATTGGAGGCCTGGATCCCTTTAAATAGAATAGGGAGATGTCTGCTACTTGAATCTGAGTGGTAATAGGATTAAAATCCTTGAAATTGAGTCAAATAAGCCCATCTGCTGTGAATACAAAGTCTTGATCCTTTCTGGCCATCGGATGCTGATCAAATGGCTCCCAACATACTTGCTAATCAGTGTAGATCTGGTCAGATTTAATGTGGACCATTGGATGGAGTTGATTTGGAGAAGATCGGGCCATTGGATCATCGTTGGGTGTTTAAATCACTGTTAGGAGCTTCGTCGACCGTTGGATTAGAGTTTGGAGCACGCGCGACTATCAGATCATCATATGGTGAAATCTAAAATCAAATCAAAGAAGAAAATAACCAAAACTATCTGATCAAAATAGACCGAAACCTACGCCATCGGATCACCATTGGGAGAGCTCGCACCATCCAATCGCACGCTGGCAGGAGATGAATTTGAATCATAATAGGAAAGAACCACAATCATTGGATCTAGACTGCAATCAACCTAGACCATCGGATCATGCCATTCTTGTAGCTGTGGACCCTATAAATCAAATGTATTTGAAGACCAGACCAATCAGCATGCAGCTTAGCCTATGAAATTATCATTTTGCCCCAGTATGCCATGATGAATTTTCTATAAACCTCTTAACGGTCTTGGCCCACCACATGGCATCTTCTAATTCGCTGCCTTTACTAAGCTAGCGGTCCACACCTGATTCATGGACTGGCAGGTGGCTTCTATGGCTAAGCTAGCTTGGATGGTGCGCTAGTTGAGCTGGGATGCATTGGCTGAGCCAAATGCATTAGCTTGGCTAGGTGCGCCGACTTGGCTGGGCAAACCGGCTAAGCCGTTTTAAATTTTTTTTTTGAAAATTTATATCTAGTCCATTTTAGCTTCGATTTGCTCCAAACTTATTTCATTGCAATCAGAAAAATGAGATCTTTCTATTGGTTATTAAATTTTTTAAAAATAATAAATAAAAATATTTAATTTTTAAAAATAAAATAAATTAATTAATAAATTATTATTTTTATTGATGAATTTATGGTACTTATCACACTCTCCAATTTAAGCTTTGCTCGTCCTTGAGTAAAGAAAGAATTTAGTTTTAGATATCTTTTTAACTTAAAGTTTTAAATTTTATCCAAGCAATTTTTTCAAAATGGCCATTGATGTTCAGTAGAGCATGAGTGAGATATATCATTGGGATATTAATACTTATCCAATATTAAAATTAAGTGAAGAACATTAAATTTTTCTAAAATTTTTCTAAATTATCCCTATCTTTATCTTTGAATTATCTAAACTTTCATATGGGCAAGTATATTATTACTTTCATCCTTTATTTATTAATTTTTTTATTCACATTGCCCATTTTTTGATCTGAATATCATTGCTTACTTAGGCAACGAGATTCGATTACTTGATAAAAAATTAATATATTTTTATTTTTATTTTTTTAATATTGTACCACTATTTAATACCTTAATCCCTTAAGCTTTCTTTTTGATCCATGTAATAAGTCTTGGGTCAATGACTCCCAAACCAGTTGGCTTTAGAATACTAGGTATAAAATATCCCTCAGGTTTACTAGCTTAAATCAAATAGGCTACGAGTTAAGACTAGCTTTACAACGAGCTTCCTTACCCTTTCCATCTTTTGACGTGAAACTCAATGCTTACTTAGGCAAAAAGGCCTGGTTACTCAGTGAGAAGTACTTGAAAACTATTTTATTTTATAAATATATTTATATATAAAGAAATGTATAGTTATCCTACATAAGTCCATAAAAAGTAGACTCTTCTTTGATGCTGGTAGAAAAAATCAGAAGTGCTCAAAGAAAAATTTTTATGTTCTAGACTAAACTCTTTATTGAAGTTTTTTAATACTTGGTCCCTCAATATCTCACAAATTTTCTGATCTATGTATCAATTTTTTTAAAAAAATGCTTAATTCAACTCGATTCTTAAGCAAAATCGGGTGTTTAAATACTAAATACTAACTTCTTTGAGGACTTTGAAAATTTTAAAATTTTTACTATTCTCCCCCCCAACTTAATTGACATTATCCTCAATGGAGAAGAAAAAGTAAATGATGTAATAAAAAATAGGAAGAAATATACTTGACTTAATATGTTTGTGGTCTAGCATATGCCTTTGATAATTTAGGCTCTCCCTCCAACTTTATTCAAAATATCCTAAAAAGAAAATCAACTAAAAAAAATAGATAAAAAAAATTAAATATTGGGTTGCCTCCTAACAAGTGCTAAGTTTACCATCTTCAGCCAGACACAAGGCAGTTTATCTATTCCATATCAAATATTGGATTGATAAATTCTAATGATTTTGGATTGCCAATCTTTGAAAGATAGTTTGTTATCTCTTTATTGATATATTCATTATTAATTATGGAAATATAGTTTGTGACTCCATTCTTTGACCCTTGTTTATTAAGAATTTTTTCTATTTATTCTTCTAGAATGCTCATGTATTGAATTTTTGGATTAGGAGATAAATTTGATACATTGGGTACTGGAAGGATGACTAATGACGGGTTTAATTCTAGAGGTAAATTAATATGATCTTGTTTAAATAACTCTATTAACACTTCATTGTATGCCTCTTGATTTTTATAAGAAGAGCCAGCTTCTAGGGCTAATGGGAACAGAACTTCAGGTTTATAGGACTTGGGTAAATTATCTATTCTCTTTTTCTCATTTAAATTAGAACCAGCATCAGTACCAGTTCTAGGCTCAGGTTCTTCTATATGGTTAGTCTTAGTACTAACTTATTTTTCTAAATTTTCATTTTGGCTAACATCAATACTAACCTCACTCATCGGATCTTGGTATGGGTCCATAAGAATTCTATAACTTTTAAGTTCAAAATTACTTTGGCATTCTTAAATTAAGGATTCTTAGATAGGACATTAAATTGATAACTTGATCTAGGTGGTTGGTGGACATTGGGTGGATTATTTATAGAATTTATTATCGATAGGCTTGGTAATTGATCCAGTTCTCTCCTTATATTAAACTCAGCTAGTTATCCTATTTGTGCTTCTAGCCTTGCAATAGATTTCTGTTGAGTCAAAATTAATTATTAAAGTTGGTTAAATCTATTTTCGACTAGATTGGTCTGTTGAGGAGGTGGGTATGATGGCTGATGATAATGCAATGGCTGCATGGACTGACTAGGTTGACCACTATTATAGGCATAATTTTGATATTAGGGCTTATTTGATAAACAGATGGAATTTAGATCTAGCCTGAGTCTATTGAGGTATCCAAGAAAAATTAGGATGATTCCTCCAATCTAGGTTATATGAATTTGAAAAAGGATTATTAATCGGCTTGGAGTAACCTTGTACAGCTTGAACTTATTCTTGGATAAAAGATGAAAATGGTGCAGCCATAGGACATTCACTTACATAATGTGTTGGGCTAGCACAAATTGAACAAATCTCCTGGTAATTAGAAGGTAATGTGAATTGTGCAGGAGTTTATTGACCTAGGATTAGGAGTTGATCTAATTTTTGGATAAGAAAGTCTACTTTATTTATCAGGTTCAAGTCAGTTTTAGAACTAGATTCTGGATGTTCATCGATTCCTACCTTTTTTGGTAGAAAGATAATGAAGCATGGTTGACTAAGTCTTCACTCAAGGTTTTAAATAAAATATAGGTTTCATCTTCACTTTCATAAATGCACCTCCACATATCTACCATCTGTCTATAATGGTCTCCTAAATCCTCATAAAAAGCTTGAATAATTTACCACTTAGATAGATCATGGTATGGGCATTTTCTAATAAGTTTCTTAATCTCTCCCATGACTCGTGAATTTGTTCCTCTAAAAGCTGAGCAAATCTAGTGATAGCTCACCTCATGATATTGGTTCGGCCTTTGGGATAAAATTTCTTAAGAAATTCATGTTATAATTTAGCCCAAGTTTTAATTGGTCTCCCTATTGTGCCAAGTCAGTACTTGAAAAAGGAGAATAAGATTAATCTAAGGATATCATTAGTTAAATTTTGAATTTTCACCATAGAGTAGATTTTTTAAAAAAATTTTAAATACTTATAAGGGTCTTCATTGATGTTCCTATAGAAGAATGGGAGCATCTTGATTGTAGTTGGTTTGATCTCAAAGCGGATGGCATGGATATCAAGTAATTGGATACAAGTCGATGAGTTATAAGTGGAAGGAATAAAATATTTCTTCATTTGTCTAGGTGGTTCTCTAAAATTTTTAGCCATTTGACTATTAGGTTTAATATGATTCAGTCATTCACTTTTATGATTGGATTTAACTAGCTCAAGTAAAGCGATTGTTAGATATATGTGCCCTAGAAGCCAGAATTAGCTGACACTTGTAATACACTTCTAAGGGCAAAATTATAATTTTGACTAATATCAATAAAATGGGTTATTTTCTATCACATATGTGTATTTAGTATCTGTGATACATCCTTTGAGTTAATGGTAATGATAATTCATATTTTCAAGAGTTGAAAATTTAAGACATGAATAATCATTATTAACTCATAAAATGCTCCCGACCATAGGATCATCATGAGAATGGTGATTGATCCGAAAGGTTGGTGTACAATCGCTTTTCTTTAGTAGATGAGTCTTAAGTCTATGGTGTGGAGACATCGGAGTGAGAGTACAGATACTCGTTAGAGAACGAGGGCACTGAGCGTGACCACCTCGAGTAGTCATTAGGGAGTCTACCTTCTCGTCAATGACTGACTCGATGCTGCAGTAGTGTGTCTGGTTCTTTGACCTGAGGTGCATCGACAGTTCACCTTGAGGGTGTTATAGTTTGACTACACCATTACTCGGTCTCCTAGCCATTCGGAACCCTGAGGTGTATGTTGGCTATAGGATGTTCATTGTAGGAACTGGATTGCATCAAGATGGAATCTATCTACCTCGGTGGTAGAGGAGCAGCCCTATGATAATCATGAGAATCAAGTCTAGAAGTCCATGGCCATGGCAGAGTGAAATAATAAAAAAAGTTTCTATTTAGATTTTCACATCGGACTCGAATCGAATGATTACATCATATGACAGAAAATAGGGTTTGACAAGTTCACCTTAACCCTAATCTGATCGGGGCTCAAGATAGAAGAACTTAATCACACAGGTAGCTGCACCAAGAGGTTTGCATTTAGCTCTGATGGATTGCCACCATATACTGCTAGGTGTCACTGGTGGATTTTGGGAGCAATTAGAATGATTTAGATGATCGATCATTCTAGCTGTTCGAATCAGAAGAGTTCTGATCCATCGAAAGGAGTTTCGATGATATCGATGATAGAGATCATGACATATCCCATTATCATACAGAACTGAACCTAACTAGGTCACACAAACAAGGATTTGAATCTGGTGATCATCAATTGAACTAATCCAGTTCAATTGATCTGAATGAGATTCAATTAGGTTCAAAAAAATCGTGCTAGCACTCGATTGAACCTAACGTTCTTCTTTTGCTATCATAAATTAGTTGTCCTAACTGAGCCAAAGGAGTTTGTGCTCAATCAGAGGCCTTCATATGGTCTGACTGGAGGTTCTCCAAGTTAGAAAAGGTTGTCTTATTTTGTAAGACATTACCTGCCATTTTTGGTCACCTGCCATTTCTTGTTGTTTGACTTTAGTCAAAAGTCTACCTTTGACTGGTCAAATATTAACCATTGACACTTTGACTTTTGACCACATGTCACGCACCTATTGGAGAGCTGGTGAGGGCTTGTCCCCTTGCCAGAACCTAGCAAGGAGGAGGGCGCACACCACCCTAGGCGTGTGCCTAAGTTGGAGGCGCCTAGGAGTCCTTGTTGGACAAGGACTCCATCTTCTTTTTGGATTCCAATTAGAGTTCTCCTAAGAACCAACTTTGATTGGTCTTAGGCGCCTTCTAAGGAGGAATCCAGGGGACTCTATTCGCACCAATCAGATTTAGATTTGATTTCACAAAGTATTGTGATTGATTGGAAAGAAGAAAAGTTGGATCACAGACAATCTATAAATAAGACCCTGCGCCTAACCCAGATTGTGATTGGAAGTGATTGAAAGGAATCACAATTCCACACCCCAAGGCTGCCTCTCCCCTCTTCCTACATGCCAAACCACCTTCTCCCTCTCCTCTCCATGTCCAAAAGAAGTTTTGGATTTTTGGTTGGTGCGATTCAGATTAAAGAAAAGCGATTGAAAGCTAGAAGGCTGCACTGCTGCAAAGGACGACTGCTGATCTTCAAAAGGAGTTTTGAAGATCCTCTAGATCAGATCCAGATCTAATTTTTGGAGATGTGATAGAGAAGAAGAGGATCTCTAGATCAAGCCTGAGTGGATACCGGTAGAGGCCAGGCGCTTGCATGGCTAGATCCAGAACCTTCCACTGCATACAGGATCATCAATGGATAATTGGATTACCTAAATTAGGTAAATTAAATTTGATTTAATTTATTCTTATTTTATTTTATTTATTAAAATAATAAGAATCAGATCTGAAATATCTCAGATCTGATATGGATCAAAAAAAAAAAATTTTGAAATATATCTCTTGATCTGATTAGATCTGAACGAACCTAGACCGGGAAATCAGGATTTCCCTTCAACTGATATCAAGCCAAGGTTCTAAATTATTTAGATCTAATTTTAAATTTATTTTAATTAGAAAATAATTGATTTTAGATGTCACATGAGATGTGATCAGATTTGAAATAAAAAAAAATTAAAATTAAATAATTTGGATCTAAGATTAGGAAATATGCATGACTAGTTCTAAAATAGAATAGTTCTATAGAATAGTCTTGCATGTTTTTGATTTAATCTGATTAAATAATATTTTAGATCCTTTTATTTACTATTTTTTTATATTATAGTATTATAATAACATCTAAAAAATAGTAAATAAAATTATTTAATTTTAACATCATATGAGATATGATTAATGCATGTCTAGACTAGTTGTAGAATAGTTCTACATAGTTGTCTAGATTAGAGTTTATTTTGATGAAATCAAATTAAATCTAACTTTTTAGATTATTATGAGATAATTTAGATCTGAAAATATGTATGATTTGATACATGAGATGTATGCAAAATATGTCATGATTAGATCTAATTTATATATGAGATATATGATATAGATCTAAAACTGTTTTGTAGTATTGCATGTTCCTGATTAAGGCGTTCCTCTTCGCCGTCCGATCATAAGAACGAAGAAGGATTTAAAGGCCCACTTCCCATTTGATGGGATGTTCTTATGATGTGCAGGGGTGCTGCGTGTTCGTCCTTAATCAGAAACCCTAAACTTACTTTCTGCAAAACCCTAGATCCTGAAACCCTAGGATTTATTGTGCATATTTTGTTTATGAACCTACTTAATTAAAAATTAAGACTATGGAATATCAATTAGGTCTAAAATTAAGAATTTTAGATCTAAGACATATTCATAATACTAGGTTTGGGCTTGGGTAGCTCAATTAGGTCTAAGCGGTTGATCAAACCGAATCAAGAGTTGGTTAGATGGGATCAACAATGCTTAAATTGACCGACCTAATAGGATTAAGTCTGGGTCAAGATCGAGTCACGATCAAGCAAGACCTAATTAGGCTCAGAGGTTAGAGTCTGGATTATAGGCTAACCCAATTGGTTCTGGCTCAATAATTTGATGTCTAAGGTAAGTTTGGCACATACGACCGATTGGTTTTTAATTGGAAGCTACTCGATCTGAATGCATTCTTGTATGAGTTAATGGCATATTTCTTCCATCGGTCTCACTTACCTGGTCATATCTATTGACACAATTCTGATTTGAGGTGGTCAATAATTCGAGCTAACCCATGCCACTAGGTTAATCATAATTGTTATGACTATGACAAGTCTAGTTTAATGAGATCTGAATCAATTCTCCCTAAGAAAAAATTAAGTCTGAGGTCTTCCACCATTGTAGACGTGCGGGCCCTTCTCAGGGTTGATTGTTCTCGGCTGGATACAGTGGCTCAGTTGTATCGGAAAGACACAACCATGTCCATTAGGCATTGGATGCTATGGGCTGGAGGATGAGTTGGGCTCAATATTTTGGATACGATGAGAGACTCAATTAAGAACCCAGTCTATGCAAATGTTGGGTCGGATTAACTAAGGAGTGGATCAATATTCCGGATACGGTGAGATTCATGAATTAGAGACCAAGTTTGGGTGCACCATGATTAGAGAATCATTGAACAAGAGTTGTTCACTCATTGGCTAATCCATCACCAATAACTGTTAGGTGAGGTGATGAGTCAGTTGGTGAGACCGCACCATCCACTAGAAATCATTAATCGTGAAAATTTTTGCATCTCTATAGAGGGAGTGTAGGGATCCGAGAAAATAGTGGAAGATAATTTGTTTAAAAATAAAATCCCTAAACAAATTGGTCAAGTCAAAATTACAATATCTAACTAGAATCTTTGATTCTCTACAGGAAAATATCTACGTCCAACCCATTGGCACGTATCCTGGACACACATAGACTGACTGGATCCAATTATAAAGATTGGCTTAGGAACTATAAAATAGTTTTAGATTTCGAGAAGTTAACCCATGTACTGGACCAGGACCCTCCCATCTTACCAGCCCGTCCATCCATTGAACAGAGAGCGTCTCTAAAAAAATGGATAGATGAAGATAATAAGGCCAGATATTACATGTTGGGCTCGATGTCTAATAAGCTTCAGTGCCAACATGAAGATATCGGGACTGCTCGCCAAATGTTGGCTCACCTACAAGAGATGTTTGGTGAACAGAGTCGCGCAGCCAAGTCTCAAGTCACGAAACGATCTTTTAAGGCTAAGATGCGTGATGTCCAGTCAGTCCAAGATCACTATCTGACAATGATCAAGGACATGGAAGAGCTTGAGAAGCTCAGTGTGAAGTTAGACTTGGACTTGCAGAATGATATTATTCTGCAATTCTTGACTGATGCATATGGGCAATTCATCATGAATTACCACATGCATAAACTTCAAAATTCCTTGGCTGAATTAATGAATATGCTGGTTACCACTGAGCTTTCTATGAAAGGTTCTAAAGGCTCAGTTCTTGCTATGGAATGGACTTCTTCCAAGAGAAAGTCTTATGTAAAGAAAAAGAAGTCTGCGAAAAAGCAAAAGATGGAAGGAGCAAAGAAGAAGAAGGCAGAACCAAAGAAAAGGGCTGATGTCAAAAGAAAGTATTTCCATTGCAACAGCGACGGCCATTGGAAGCGAAACTGCCCTACTTACCTAGCCACCCTGAAGAAGAAGAAGGAAGGTCTTTCTAGAGGTATGCTCGTTATTGAGTCTAACCTTACGATTTCTTCTGCATCCAGTTGGGTGCTTGACTCTGGTTCTAGTGCTCATCTGTGCACTTCCATGCAGGGTCTTGAGGATAGCAGGAGGTTGAGGGATGGAGACATGATCCTACGCATCGATAATGGAGCAAGAGTTGCTGCAGTAGCCATGGGAACATACCCTCTTCGATTACCATCTGGTTTAGACTTAGTTTTGAAAGACTGTTATTATGTGCCTGCAGCTAGCAGGAATTTGATTTCTGTTTCATGCTTAGCACAAGAAGGCTATGTGATTACCCTCTTTAAGGACCATTGTAACATTCTTTATGAAAGAAATAAAATTGCAAATGGTTTCCTTATTAATGGTCTTTATCAACTACATATTGATGTACCTATTCTACCTATCGAGCAAAACATGAATGCCAAACGACCTAGGGATAGTCTAAACAACAGGTATCTATGGCACCTGAGATTAGGTCATATAGCAGAAGATAGGATCAACAAATTGGAGAAAAATGGGCTATTGATGAGAAAGTTTCATAAGTACAACGAGCTAAGGACCAATTGGAACCAAATTAGGTTGAGCCAATAAGAACACTACCTCCTCCACCTCGTAGATCGGAAAGAGTTTCCCATCCCCCTGAAAGATACTTAGGTATTATTTCAGAGGACGTAGAGAAAATGTTCCTCATAGGCAATGGTGCTCATGGTGATGATCCCAAAACCTACAATGAGGCGATATCAGATATCGACTCTGAGAAATGGCTAGAGGTAATGCAGTCAGAAATTGACTCGATGCACTCAAACCAAGTCTAGACCTTGGTAGATCCACCAGAAGGCATAGTACCTATTGGGTATAAATGGATCTTCAAGAGAAAGATTGGTGCAGATGGGAATGTGGAGACATTCAAGGCTAGACTAGTGGCAAAAGGCTATAGTCAACGTGAAGGCATTGACTATCAGGATACCTTTTTCCCAGTGGCTATGCTAAAACCCATCTGTACATTGCTTGTCATTGCAGCCTATTTCGATTACGAAATATGACAAATGGACGTGAAAATGGCATTCTTAAATGGATATCTTGAGGAAGATATCTATATGGAACAGCCGCTAGGTTTCACATCAAGTGATACTGATCACAAGGTTTGCAAGCTGCAAAGGTCCATATATAGACTTAAGCAAGCATCTCGGAGCTGGAACACTCATTTCAATGATGTGATCAAAATGTTTGGTTTCATCAAAAATGAAGAGGAACCGTGTGTTTTCAAAAGGATCAGTGGGAGTGCTGTTATCTTCCTTGTATTGTACGTGGATGACATCCTCCTTATTGGGAATGATATTCCCATGATGACAACAGTCAAAATATGGTTGTCCAAGGAATTCTCCATGAAAGACCTAGGCGAAGCATCCTTTATTCTAGGAATTAAGGTCTATGGGGATAGACCGAATAGGATGCTAGGACTTTCACAGAAGATGTACATAGAGAAAGTACTAAAGAGGTTTAGTATGAAAAACTCTAAGAGGGGATTAAAACCCTTCAGACATGGTATTCATCTTTTTAAGAAGATGTGCCCCAGCACACCTGAGGAAATAGAACGCATGAGCAAGATCCCTTATGCTTCTGCAATAGGGAGCCTCATGTATGCCATGCTATGTACACAACCTGATATAGCCCATGCTGTGAGTGTCACAAGCAGATATCAGTCAAATCCAGGTGAAGAACACTGAACTTCTGTGAAATGTATCCTTAAGTACTTGAGAAGAACTAAGGATATGATGTTGATCTTTGGTAATGGAGAACTCCAAGTCCAGGGATACACAGACTCGGATTTCATGTCCGATATAGATGATCAAAAGTCGACATCTGGAAGTCTGTTTGTGCATGCAATGGTAGTGCTGTCTGCTGAAAGAGTTCCAAGCAAATGGTGATAGCAGATTCCACCATGGAAGCAGAATATATCGCTGCATCAGAGGCTGCGAAGGAAGCATTCTGGTACAAGAAGTTTACTGCAGAAATCGGAGTAATGCCATCAAATGCCTATTCCTCTATACTGCGATAACAATGGTGCGATAGCCCTTGCTAAGGAGCCAAGGTCTCACCAAAAATCTAAGCATATTGAGCGGCGATACCGCCTCATCCGCGATTACCTCGAAAAGGGTTACGACGAGGTCAAGAGAGTCAACTCCACAGAT
Organism: Cocos nucifera; assembly: GCA_006176705.1. Classification (NCBI taxonomy): domain Eukaryota; kingdom Viridiplantae; phylum Streptophyta; class Magnoliopsida; order Arecales; family Arecaceae; genus Cocos; species Cocos nucifera. Next base: position 421,357 of record QRFJ01000337.1, on the reverse strand, counting down.
AATGTGGTAGACCTACTTACAAAGCCATTGGGCCAATAGAGGATTGAAGCCCATCTTGAGAAGATGGACTTAGACTTGTAGCCAATTGGCTTTAGGACAAGTAGGAGATTGTTAGATATATGTGCCCTAGAAGCCAGAATTGGCTGACACTTGTAATACACTTCTAAGGGCAAAATTATAATTTTGACTAATATCAATAAAATAGATTATTTTCTATCACATATGTGTATTTAGTGTCTATGATACATCCTTTGAGTTAATGGTAATGATAATTCATATTTTCAAGAGTTGAAAATTTAAGACATGAATAATCATTATTAACTCATAAAATGCTTTCGACCATAGGATCATCACGAGGATGGTGATTGATCCAGAAGGTTGGTGTACAATCGCTTCTCTTTAGTAGATGAGTCTTAAGTCTACGATGTGGAGACACCGAAGCGAGAGTACAGGTACTCGTTAGAGAACGAGGGCACTGAGCATGACCACCTCGAGTAGTCATTAGGGAGTCTACCTTCTCATCAATGACTGACTCGATGCTGCAGTAGTGTGTCTGGTTCTTTGACCTGAGGTGCATCGGCAATTCACCTTGAGGGTGTTATAGTTTGACTACACCATTACTCGATCTCCTAGCCATTCGGAATCCTGAGGTGTATGTTGGCTATAGGATGTTCATTGTAGGAACTGGATTGCATCAAGATTTTCACATTGGACTTGAATCGAATGATGACATGATATGACAGAGACTAGGGTTTGACGAGTTCACCTTAACCCTAATCTGATCGGGGCTCAAGATAGAAGAACTTAATCACACAGGTAGCTGCACCAAGAGGTTCGCATTCAGCTCTGATGGATTGCCACCATATACTGCTAGGTGTCACTGGTGGATTTTGGGAGCAATTAGAATGATTTAGATGATCGATCATTCTAGCTGTTCGAATCAGAAGAGTTCTGATCCATCGAAAGAAGTTTCGATGATGTCGATGATAGAGATCATGACATATCCCATTATCATACAGAATTGAACCTAACTGGGTCACACAAACAAGGGTTTGAATCTGGTGATCATCAATTGAACTGATCCAATTTAATTGATCTGAATGAGATTCAATTAGGTTCAAGAAAATCGTGCTAGCACTCGATTGAACCTAACATTTTTCTTTTACTATCATAAATTAGTTATCCTGACTGAGCCAAAGGAGTTTGTGCTCAATCAGAGGCCTTCATATGGTCTGACTGGAGGTTGTCTAAGTCAAAAAAGGTTGTCTTATTTTGTAAGACATTACCTGCCATTTTTAGTCACCTGCCATTTCTTGTTCTTTGACTTTGGTCAAAAGTCTACCTTTGACTAGTCAAATATTGACCATTGACACTTTGACTTTTGACCACATATCACGCACCTATTAGAGAGCTGGTGGGGGCTTGTCCCCTTGCTAGAACCTAGCAAAGAGGAGGGTGCATGCCACCCTAGGCATGTGCCCAAGTTGGAGGCGCCTAGGAGTCCTTGTTGGACAAGGACTCCATCTCCTTTTTGGATTCCAATTAGAGTTCTCCTAAGAACCAACTTTGACTGGTCTTAGGCACCTTCTAAGGAGGAATCCAAGGGACTCTATTCCCGTCAATCAGATTTAAATCTAATTTTATAAAGAGTTGTGATTGGTTGGAAAGAAGAGAAGTTGGATCACAGACAGTCTATAAATAAGACCCTGCGCCCAACCTAGATTATGATTGGAAGTGATTGAAAGAAATCATAATTCCCATGCCCTAAGGCTGCCTCTCCCCTCTTCCTCCACACCAAACCACCTTCTCCCTCTCCTCTCCACGTCCAAAAGGAGTTTTGGATTTTTGGTTGGTGCGATTCAGATCAAAGAAAGGCGATTGAAAGCTAGAAGGCTGCACTGCTGTAAAGGATGACTGTTGATATTCAAAAGGAGTTTTGAAGATCCTCCAGATCTGATTTTTGGAGACATGATAGAGAAGAAGAGGATCTCTAGATCAAGCCTGAGTGGATACCGGTAGAGACCAGGCGCTTGTGTGGCTAGATCCAGAACCTTCCGCTGCATACAGGATCATCAACGGATAATTAGATTATCCAAATCAAGTAAATTAAATTTGATTTAATTTATTCTTATTTTATTTTATTTATTAAAATAATAAGAATCAGATCTGAAACATCCCAGATCTGATATAGATCAAAGAGAAAAATTTTTGAAATATATCTCTTGATTTGATCAGATCTGAACGAACTTGGACCGAAAAATCAGGATTTTCCTTCAGCGATCTCCTACCGTACATGTACTAGTGCAACCTTATCATGTGGTCCAAAATTTTTTAAGAATTTTTTATTATTTTTATATTTTTATTATTTTATTTTTAAAAAAATTATATTTTTTATATTTTTATTATTATTTTATTTATTTTATTATTATTTTTAATTTAATTTAATTTTTATTTTATTTTATTTTTGAAGAAAAAAGGAAGAAGAAAGAGAGAAAAGTTCTAAAGAAGAGATTCTAAGAAATCCTAGAGCTAAGAAGAGAGAGAGAAGAATTAGGTTTAATTAGGTTTGATGTTGGTTAGCAATCAAGTTAGGCAAACAATCCTGACTAAGAGTTATCCTACATCTAGATAGCTCCTAATTGCCAAGGTCACCTTTAAATCCTCCAAGTAAAAGATCAATCATTCAATTGGTCAGATAAGTGTAAGGTTGGTGGGAGTTTCCTATATAGTTATGAGTATTCCTGCCTATCATGTGGGTGATCCGGGTTCGATCCCCAATAATGGTATCAAAAACTTGATAAGAGCACGATGTTGTCGTTAGGATATCGTGTTTATTAGTTTAATTCTGACTTCTTTAAATAATTAAAAATAGATAACAAGTAGTCAGTCAGGTCGAATCTATAGAGAAGGTAGTATTTTAGTTTTAGAATTTTTATTTTTTTATAAAAAAAATATTTTTAAAATAAATTTGAAGTCAAAAAATAAAAATATAAATAAAAATTAAAAATTAAATGATGCAGAAAATTAAACTTGGTACTAAGATCTACTAGTTAGATCTTAGCATCTACTTGCAATAAAATTAATGAGCAAAAATTAAATTTGCAATAAAAATAAAGAGCATAAAATTTAAAGAGCAAAAAAATAAATTTTGTATTAATTAAAACTTAATTGAAAATTTAAATACATGAAATTAAAAAAGAACAGAAAAGAAAGAAAAACTAGAAAAGATGTGATCTCAATCTTGGATCGATGTCGGCATGAAGATGGCATAGGAGACAGCTCTGCTTCTCAGCATCCGTTGCCTTGAAGTAGCCTTTAATCCAAGCATGGCTCCCATCCTAGACCAAACTCCTTCCATGATCGAAGATAATTACTTTTGGAGGCCTAGACCCCTTTAAATAGAATAGGGAAACATCTGCTACTTCAATCTGAGTGGAAATAGGATTAAAATCCATGAAATCGAGTCAAATAAGCCCATCTGCTATGAATACAAAGTCTTGATTCTTTTTGGCCATCGGATGCTGATCAAACAACTCCAAAAATACCAAAAATACTTGCCAATCAGCCCAGATCTAGTCGGATTTAATGTGGACCATTGGATGGAGTTGATCTGGAGAAGATCAAGCCATTGGATCATCACTGGGTGTTTAAATCGTCGGGAGCTTCGTCAACCATCGGATCAGAGTTTGGAGCATGCGTGATCATCGGATCATCATTTGGTGAAATCTAAAACCAACTCAAAGAAGAAAATGACCGCAACCATCTGATCAAAATCGGCCAAAACCTAGACTGTCGGATCACCATCGGGAGAGCTCACAGCCGTTTGATCGCACTCTGGGTGGAGATGAATTTGAATTATAATAGGAAAGAACCTCATCCGTCAAATCTGGACCATAATCAATTTGGATCGTCGAATCACGCTATTCCTGTAGCTGTGGACCTTGTAGACCTGGCACATTTGAAGACTGGACCAATCAGCACGTAGCTTAGCCTATGAAATTATCATTTTACCTTTGTACACCATGATGAATTTTCTATAAATCTCTTAACGGTCTTGGTCCACCATGTGACATCTTCTGATTCGCTGCCCTCTACTGAGCTGGCGGTCCATGCCTGATTCATCGATCGGTAGATGGCTTCTATGGCTAAGCCGGCTTGGACAATGCATCGGCTAAGTTGGGATGTGCCAGCTGAGTTGAATGCATTGGCTTGGCTAGGCGCGCCGACTTTGCTAGGCGAGCCGATTGAACCATTTTATTTTTTTTAATTTTTTTTTTCTTTGTAAATTCATATTTAGTTCATTTTAGCTCCAATTTGCTCCAAACTTATTTTATTATAACTGAAAAATAAGCTATTTCTATTCATAAATATTTTTTTTAAAAATAATAAATAAAAATATTTAATTCTTAAAAATAAAAAATAAAAAAATAAATAAATTATTATTTTTATCAATAAATTTATGGTACTTATCAATCATCAACATATAATTGCATGATCAATAAATCATTTGATCTTCCTTTTATGAATAATATTTTATCTATATTACTTATTGGTGTAGAAAACTGTGGATGCCGAAAATTGTTGGAGTTGGAGAAGACGTGGTTGCCATCAGGACTTGCAAAAGAAGTCCAAATCGGAGGTGGGATTGCTCCAGCAGGATCCTCTGACAGTCAAGTCTCTCTATCAATAAAAATAGAGCACTTAGAGAGTTTTAGTAGAGTTTTGAGCTTAGAGAGAAAATGTATCTAGAGGATTCTTTACATAGATGGAGCTTATAACAAATTGATGGTAACAGCCATAACTACCTAGTAGTGGACTGTTTGGAGCCACGTGGAGTTTGTTATGAAGAATGTGGTGTCCATTATCATGGCGTGCCCATCTGTTGAAAATTAATAGTCAAAGTTTGAATGAAATAGCTATAGTCAGTGAATAACTTCACATCACAACAATTTAGGAGAAGTTCAAACTTCTCGGATGGAACAGCTATAGTTAGTGAAGAACTGCATGTTGACTGATATTTGCTATATTGGGGTTGAACTTGTGTAGATGCCAAGATCCTTCTAGCAACTGGAAGGAGTTCGACTGGAAGGAGCTTGCCTAGTGATTGGAAGAAGTTCGACTGGATGGAGATCGATTGGAAGGAGCTTGCCTGGCGACTGAAAGGAGTTCGATTGGATGGAGATTGACTAGAAGGAGCTTGTCTGGTGACTGGAAGGTTTGAAGGAGTTCATCTAAGTGGAGTCCAGTTGGCTATTGAAGAAGTTCGGCTAGATCAGGAGTTGGCTGGTAGTTGGGATAGGCGGTCGTAGTTAGAACATTCTGGTGAGTCTCAACTACTTCTCTGAGGTTCGATTGCCTTCAAGATCGTCTGTAACTAAACAACTATTCCAGATTGGAGGTTGATAAGCATGGTGGATTCATCGATTTAGGATAGTGGCTAAGTTCTTTTGGGGAGAAGTCGAGCTTAATTTGATGACGAAGTCCTTTTATTAACTCTGGCTTGCATACTCAAGATTCTAGATATAAGGGTGCCTAGATCCGCCATCTTCAGTGAGACATAGAAGTTCATCCGAGGAAAAACTTTGACAGTCTATAAGATCCAATCCATAATGATGAGATTTGGTTTGAAGGACATCTGATTGGAAAGAAGTTTGGCCAGCTTCTAGGTTAGCTAGACTAGACTACCAAGGAGGTGGATGCTTAGCATTTCAACTGCCTAGGTGGCTGCTTTCACCATTCAAGTTCGCCCGAGTGAGGCCCATGAAGCCTTGTAGGTTTTGGAGTTAACCTATGCAGTAGAGAAGATCATCTGATAGATTTAAGGTCGGTCACCTTGGGGTTAACTGGAGTAATAATTCATATTGGTGGAAGTTCTATCATGGTTGATACCACCATCCGAGGTTATCCCAGGGCCAGACATTAGGCTGAACTTCGGCAAGAGCGGGTTTACCCCCAATAATAGTCTCCCTACTCCCAAGTTCGAAGTTTAAAAAAAGGGAGTAAAGAAAATGTGACTGCCAAAGTCCTTTTCTAGCCACCTATGCTTGTTGGATGAGAGATTTTGGCGTTATTTGTGCCGGTGTTGAAGCTTCTTCAACACGAGGCAACCCAAAAAAGTAATTTTTTTAGATTCCCACTGAAGCACTATCCAAGGTATGGTGTAATTAAGATTTTATCTACCGCCAATCCTCTACATGATGAGTGGGATACGTGTCAAACAAAGATCGATCAGAGAAGATCTATAATCATAACTGCCTCAGGCTCCTCGAGATATTTAAGTTTGCCTTCTTCCTCTGAGACTTCACTTTGCCTGAGTTCTTTTCTTTCTTCCTCTAGTTTCCATCTTCCTCCTGCTTGAGAGTTCCAACTTCTTCCACCATTTTCTCTGCTCCTAGGCACCTTCCCATTCGATTTCCATCACACCCGACATCTTCTTGCTCTTTGATAAGATCGCGATGTTGTCGTTAAGACACTGTATTTATCAATTTAATTCAACTTTTTAAAATAATTAAAAATACATAGATAGTAGAGAGTCGGATCGAATCTATAGAGAAGGTAGTGTTTTTAGATTTAAAATCTTTAATTTTTTAAAAGAAAAAAAAAAGAAAAGAGTTTTAAAATTAAAAGTGAAGTCAGAAAGTGAAAATTAAAGGATGCAGAGATTTAAACTTGATACTAAGATCTACTAGTTAGATCTTAGCATCTACTTATAATAAAATAAAGAATAATAATTAAAATATAGAAATTAAATTATAATAAAAATAAAGAGCATGAATTTAAAGAACATAAAATAAAATTTATATTAATTAAAATTTTAAAATTTAAATATATGAAATTTAAAAATAAAATAAAATAAAATAGCCTGATCTTTGATCTTGGATCATCATGGGTGGAAAGATGGTGTAGAAGCCCAGCTTTTCCTCTCAGCACCAATTGCCTCGAAGCAGCCATTAACCCAGAGCCTGGCTTCACCCTGTACCAAAGCTTCACCTTGATCGAAGATGTCAATTTTTAGAGGCCTGGAGTCCTTTTTATAGAGATAGGAGGGTTGGAGAGTTTTTTCTGGGCAATGTGGGACTAAGGAGCTCTTTGATCGTCAAAATATAAAGAAATCTAAGTGAAAATCGGATTAAAAGGAGTCCTGGATGAATTCTATTTTCTGGATGAAATCTAGCTGTTGATCACACGTCGGGAGTCTTAATCATCGTCGGAAGCATTCTGAACCATCAGATCATCCCTTGGATTGAGCGCTGCCATTGGATGGCGATCTGCATGAAGTCTGATGTAGAAAAACTCCCTCCACCATTCGATCTTGACCGCAAGCTATCAGAGCCGTCCGATCATGCCTTTACTGTTGCCATGGACTGCGTGGATCGACTGCACCATACACCTCAACCAATCAATGCTCATTGGTTTGATGCAAAATTATCTTTTTATCCTGTAGACCGCGATGGATTTTCTGTGAACCCTTTATGGGTCTAGGTCCACCACGTGTCGCTTCGTGATTCGTCAATTTTTGCTGAGCTGGTGGTCCACATCTGGATCATGGACCGATTGATGGCTTCCATGGCTGAGTCGGCTTTGACGGCTTGGCTTGGCTTGGTGGCTTGGCGGCTTGGCTTGCGGAGCCGGCTGAGCCATTTTCCTTTATTTATTTATTTTTTTCTTTTATCTTTAGAAATTCATATCTTCTTCGTTTTAGCTCTATTTTGCTCGAAACTTATTTGTTGTGATCAAAAAAATGAGCTCTTTCTATTAATTATAAAATTTTATTTTTAAATTTTTATTTTTTAATTAATAAAAATATAAATTTCTTAAAAATTATGTATAAATTAATCATTAATTCTTAAAAATTAATATAAATTAATTGATAAATTAATATTTTTATTGATAAATTTATGGTACTTATCACACCTTCCAACTTAAGCTTTACTCATCCTCGAGTAAAGAAAGAATTTAGTTTTAAATATCTTTTAACTTTAGAGTTTTGAATTTTACCAAGTAGTTTTCAAAATAGCCATTGATATTCAGTAGAGCCTAAGTGAGATATATCATTGAAATATTAATACTTATCAATAGAAATATTAAGTAAAGAATATTAAATTTTATTAAACTTTTTCTAAATTATCCCACCTTTATCTCTGATTTGTCTAAACTTTCATATAGACAAGTGTATTGCTACTTCCGCCCTTCATTTATTGTGCCTACTTTTTGACACAAATATCATTACTTACTTAGGTAATGGAACTCGATTACTCGATGAAAAACCAATAATTTTTTTGTTTTAACATTGTACCACTATTAAGTATCTTAACCCATTAAGCTTTCTATTTGATCCATGTAGTAAGTCTTAGGCCAATTATTTCCAAACCAGTTGGCTTTAGAACACTAGGTATAGAATATCCCTCGGGCTTACTAGCTCGAATCAAATAGGCTACGAGTTAAGACTAGCTTTACAATGAGCTTCTTTGTCCTTCCCACCTTTTGACGTGAAACTTAATGCTTGCTTAGGCAAAAAGACTCGGTTACTTAGTGAGAAGTACTTAAAAACTATTGTATTTAATTTTTTATATGAAAACTATTTTATTTAATTTTTTTATATGAAGAAATGTATAGTTATCCCACACATGCCTATAAAAAGTAGACTTTTCTTTGATGCTAGTAGAGAAAATTAAAAATGCTCCAAGAAAAAAACTTTTTATGTTCTAGACTTAACTCTTTATTGAATTTTCTTAATTCTTGATTCCTCAATATCTCACAGATTCTCTGATTTGTGGATCAATTTTTTTTAGAAATTCTTAGCTTAATTTGATTCTTAAGCATAATCAGATGTTTAAATACTAAATACTAACTTTTTCAAGAACTTAAAATTTTAAAATTTTTATTTTTCTCTCCTTCAACTTAATCAACATTATCCTCAATGGAGAAAAAATAAATAATGTAATAAAGAATATGAAAGAATACACCAGACTATATTTTTAGTCCAGCACATACCTTTGAAAATTTAAGCTCTCCCTCCAGCTTATTCAAATTATCCTAAAAAAATCAACTGAAAAGATATATTAAACTAAAGAAAACTAAATATTGGGTTATCTTCCAACAAGCACTAAGTTTATCATCTTCAGCCAGACATAATGCAGCTTACTATCCTGTGTCAAATATTGGATTGATAAATTTCAATGGTTTTAGATTGCCAATCTCAGAAAGTTGATTTATAATCTCATTATTGATATAATCATTGTTAATTTTAGGGACATAATTTATGATCCCATTCTCAGACCCATGTTTATTAAGAATTTCTCCTCTTTGTTCTTCTAAAATGCTCATGAATGGAGTTTTTGTATTAGGAGTTAAGTTTGATTCAATGGATGCTAGAATGATGATAAAAGGCAATTTTATTTCTAAAGGTAAATTAATGTGATCTTGCTTAAACAACTCCGTTGCCTCTTGATTTTTGTAAGAAGAACCAGCTTCTACGATTAAAGGGAACAGGCTTTTAGGTTTATAAGTTTTAGGTAAATCATCTATTCTCTTTTCTCCTTTTTCTATCTTATTTAAACTGGAACTAGCATCAGTACAAATTTTTGGCTCGAATTCTTCTATATGGTTGGTCTCAGTATTAACCAGTTCCTCTAAATTTTCATTTTGAACTATGGAAGGGCTTATTCCTTTAATGTCTTCCATGGTCCAGCCTATTGCTTCTCGGTTTTCTCTTAAGACCGCTAATAATTCCTCCTCTTGGTTAGGATTCAGGTTTGATGCAATAATTACAGGCAAGATTTTCTCTGGACCTAAATACACGTACTTGAGGTGCTCAGGGAGGGATTTGAACTCTACTTTGGGTGCTTCTTCTTTTGATGACTCGGATGATGGTTTAGTCATTTCTATGAATGGTTCGGTAGGAGGCTCAATAGACTCAGCACTCAAGTTTTCTCTAGTGTCAGGTGTATTTATACCTTATTATCCACTTATTTTTCTGATCTCAAGGAATGAATAGCATTAACTTGATTAACCTGGTTTCGTTGGAATGGTCTACCATTTTGATTCTTAAGGTTGGATTTAGGTTGGCTAGGTAGCCTACCTCATCACGTTCACTTATGGTAGATGCCAGCTGACCAATTTTTAAGCGGGCTATGGCTTGAGAATTTGAATTCAGAATTTGGCCCATGGTTTGCATGAAATTGCTTAAGATAGCATTGGTGTCAGCATTAGATTTGGCTAGGGTTTCCAGGCTTTTCTCTAAAGAACTAAGTTTCTTTTCATTAATATTAAAGTCTAATAGTGGTAGGGTGTTTATCACAGGATTAGGCCTTGGGTTATACTGATTGAAACTTGGACCACCTACATTTGGATTTTGTGACCACGAAAAATTTGGATGATTCCTCCAACCTGGATTGTAAGTGGGTGCATAGGGATTGTTCAACGGTCTCTGATATGTGGCATCATTCACTTATGCACATCCATTATCTAATTGATTTATTAGGAGGGGGCATTCCTCAAGGACATGGTCTGGTGCACTGCACCCATTGCATATGGGTGCAGACACTTGGTTCACACTGGCTAGTCTCTAAAGTTCTAAGGTCTCTAACCTACGTGTCAAAGTTGCAATTTTGGCTTCTACAGCTAGGGAGGTTTGAATTTGGTAAATTCCACCTCTTGAAGGTGTGGATTTTTCTAGTTCTCTAGTTATTTCCCATTGTAAACTTTTCTCGACTAGGTCTTTTAAAAATTGCCAGGCTTCATTTGGTTTTTTGTACATAAATTATCCTTGGCACATGGAATCTAGCATTGTTCGAGAATTTGAATCTAACCCTTCATAAATTATTTGGCATAGCCTCCAAGTTTCTATTCCATGGTGTGGGCATTGGGTCAAGAGATTCTTGAAACAGTCGAAGTATTTCCAAAATGATTCACTAGCTAGTTGATAGAATTAGTTTATTTCATTTCTGATTGTAGCTATTTTATGATGAGGAAAATATTTTTTTAAGAATATTCTCACAAAGCCCTCCCAGATCATGATAGATTGATTTGAAAGACTATAAAGCCACTTTTTGGCATTATCCTTAAGAGCAAAATTAATTAATCTTAGTTTGATTTTGTCCTCTGACAATTGTTGTAGTTTCATGATTGCACAAACCTCTTCAAATTTTCTAATGAATATATATGCATCCTCTATTCCTGTGAATTTTGAAAGCATGTTAATGATTTGAGATTTAATTTCAAAGTTGTTTGCTGTGGGTTGGGGCAACCTGATACAAGAGGATTGGACGGAACCAACTGGATAACATAAGTTCTTAAAGGTTTGAGGTTGAGGCTGATTTGCTAAATTCATTATGGATGTTGAGGTCATAGGGTCTGAAATAGGAACTAAATTCATTTTGACTAGTCGACCTGAAATCCTTCTCCACACGGATGTTGGAGAATTCACTATATTCTCAATATCCTCAATCTTTTTTTATTTTATTTTATTTTATTTTTCTTTTATTTTATTTTTTTTAAAATTCTCTCTTTTTTTTAAGTTCTAAGTTAATTCACCATTTTCATACCCTAGGACAACCATGCAACATAGCTTCCCATTATGCCAAGGCAATCTTATGTCAGGGTAATAGAGATTGAAAATACCTAAAGTAAAAAATTTTATTTTCAAATAAATTAATCCTAACCTAAGATCAGCTTAGACCTAGATAGCTCCTAACTGTTCTAAGTCAGCCTTCGAGCACTCCAAGTGTAGGATAGCCAATCAACTAGCCAGGTAAGTGTAAGATCGGTGGGAGTCTCCCCGTTGCTTGCTTTAGATACCAATTGTGCTTGGCCAGGTAAGCTAATGAAACTAATTAGAAACCACCTTTCTTCGGGCCCAGTCGTCCCTAAACCACTTTTCTAGACACCAGTCAAATTGACTAACCCTAACCTGGTTCAACTCTTAGGGTTCCTTGTCCTATTAAGCTCGAGTTTGTAGGGCTGAAGTCTAATTGATTTTAAAATTAAAGGCTTAGGTCAATGCAGGATGCTGGTTGGTTATTTGTGGGCCAAGAAAGGATGATCAAATTCCCACCTTATCTTGTTTAATTGGGTTATGCTCTTAATTTGGTTTAATATGATATGCAACAAAAAAAAAAATTCAATCAAAGGGTTCTATGCAATTTAAACTAAATGCATGCAACTATTTGAATTTTGAAAGGCTTAACTTACGTCTAGCAATCACCAGAAAAAATAAAAATAAAAATAAAATAAATATGATGCATGCTCTAGGAAGTTAGGATTTCTAATCTTATCATGAAATTTTTAATTAAATTTAAATAGATATTTTTAAATTAATTTAAAAATAAAATAAAATAAATAAATAAATAAAAAGAAAAGAGGGCTAGAGTTAGGATTGATCTCATCAAGATTAGATGCTTTCTTTCTTTTCTCATTTTTTTGTAAAATAAATAAATAAAAAGTTAGTAAGCAATATTTAAAAAAATATTTACTATTAATTTAAAAAATCAAAGAAATCAAAGAAAAATAGCATCTATTCCTTTTCCAGCAACGGTGCTAAAAGCTTGATAAGATTGCGATGTTGTCATTAAAACACCATATTTATCAATTTAATCTGACTTCTTAAAATAATTAAAAATACGTAGATAGCAGAGAGTCGGATCAAATCGGAAGGTAGTATTTTTAGATTTGAAATCTTTGATTTTTTAAAAGAAAAAGAAAAGAAAAGAGTTTTGAAATTAAAAGTGAAGTTGAAAAAAAAAAATTAAAGGGTGTAGAAATTTAAACTTGGTACTAAGATCTACTAATTAGATCTTAGCATCTACTTGCAATAAAATAAAGAAAAATAATTAAAATGTAGAAATTAAATTATAAGTAAACAAAGAGCATGAATTTAAAGAACATAAAATAAAATTTATATTAATTAAAATTTTAGAATTTAAATATATAAAATTTAAAAATAAAATAAAATAAAATAAAATAGTCTGATCTCTGATCTTGGATCGTCATGGGTGGAAAGATGGTGTAGAAGCCCAACTTTTTCTCTCGACACCAATTGCCTCGAAGCAGCCATTAACCCAGAGCCTAGCTTCACCCTATACCAAAGCTTCACCTAGATCGAAGATGTCAATTTTTAGAGGCCTGGGGTCCTTTTTACAGAGCTAGGAGGGTTGGAGAGTTTTCTTCTGGGTAATGTGGGACTAAGGAGCTCTTTGATCATCAAAATATGGAGAAATCTGAGTGAAAATTGGATTAAAAGAAGTATTGGATGAATTCTATTACTCTCGATGAAATCTAGCTGCTGATCATGCATCGGGAGTCCTGATCACCGCTGGGAGCATTCTGGATTATCGGATCATCCCCTGGATCGAGCACTACCATTGAATGGTGATTCGTGTGAAGTCTGATATAGAAAAACTTCCTCCACCATTCGATCTTGATCGTAAGTTAATAGAGCCGTCCAATTGTGCCTTTACTGTTGCCATGGACCGCATGGACCGGCTGCACCGTACACCTCAACCAATCAGCACTCGCTGCTTTGATGCAAAATTACCTTTTTGCCCTGTAGATTGCTATGGATTTTCTATAAACTCTTTAAGGGTCTAGGTCCACCATGTGTCGCTTCGTGATTCACCAGTTTCTGCTGAGCTGGCGATCCATGTCTGGATCATAGATTGACTGATGGCTTCTGTGGCTGAGTCGGCTTTAACGGCTTGGCTTGGCTTGGTGGCTTGGCTTGCGGAGCCAGCTAAGCCATTTTCCTTTTTTATTTAATTTTTTTTTATCTTTAGAAATTCATATCTTCTCCATTTTAGCTCTGTTTTGCTCGAAACTTATTTTGTTATGATAAAAAAAATGAGCTCTTTCTATTGATTATAAATTTTATTTTAAAATTTTTATTATTTTTTAATTAATTTTTTTAATTAATAAAAATATGAATTTCTCAAAAATTATATGTAAATTAATCATTAATTCTTAAAAATTAATATGGATTAATTGATAAATTAAAACTTTTATTAATGAATTTATGGTACTTATCACTCTTCCCAATCAACATAGATTAGTTCCACAATCCTTCTTTTGATTATTTTTGTCTTTTGTATCTTGTTCTTTCGATTTCTTCAAAGAGATTTTGTGCCTCATTTTTCAAGATTTTTAGGGGTTTTTCCAAGTTTAGTTTGATCTATATATCCGCTAAAGAGTCTTGGTCAACAGGTTCCTAGAGTTCAGCCCATCTGACCCTGATGGATCCAGTCCCTAAGGACACTAAACATGTAGAAGAATCCCATCCTTCTTTCATCCCTGACACCATCCCTTGCAAACTTCAGCATGAAGATCTTTCTCTGATTAGGATCCAGTTTGAGATCCCTTTCGAGTATGAACTTGAACTTTTCGATCCCAATGACCGAGCTCGTTTCCCTCCTCTAGGTCACATTTGCTTGTATACTAAAACCCTTTGTGCTGAACTTTGGCTCTCAATTCCTTCCTTCATGGTAGCCCTTTTTAGATTCCTGAACATTTTCTTTGCCTCTATGGTGCTGAACTTGTTTAGGTTCATCATAGGATTTCTTTTCTTATGTGTCATGGCCAATGTCCGACCTACTATTTCTTTATTTCGTAACTTTTTTACTTTCAAACATCATCCCATTGTCAAAGATTGATGGTACATCTTCTCCTAGTTCGGTAAGAAGGTGTTGCTTAAGGGCGCTCCTTCTTTCATTCACAACTAAAAAGAAAAATTCTTCTTTATCTCTTGCCCCTTCTTAGAATTAGGACTTCCTCCTTGGGGGGATATGAGAGATTCAGTCCGTCGAGCTCCCAAGCTAGAGAAAAAGATCAGGACTTGGCCTATTATGGTATCAACTCGCTCTGATACCAAACTATTGAGATATCAGCTACTTTGATACTGCTTGTTAAGAATCTAATACCAAATTATTGTGGTAGAAAAATGAAAGAAATAAAATAAGAAAACAATCAAGTACATGGATCAGCCTAAAGGCTCGCCTCCATGGGGCATGCAAAGTTCACTATGAAAGAAAAAAATAGGTACAAGAGGAGAACACCAACTCTCAACTCACCGTACACAAATCTCTCTCAACTAGAAGCTACCCTCATAAAAGCTCTCTCAAAATTCTAAGGAGACCCATAGAAGCTACAAGATGCTCTGCCCTCATAGTCTCCTCATCGGATGCTATGCACCTATTGCTTCGCTCTCTCGCGAGCTGCACGTACTCGATGCTCTGTCAAGCTCCTCTCGGTGTCTGTCTGAGCCTCTCTACATGCCTCTCAGGCCACATATGCCATATTTTTTGCTCCATAGTATCTCAGCC
This sequence comes from Cocos nucifera, assembly GCA_006176705.1. NCBI lineage: Eukaryota > Viridiplantae > Streptophyta > Magnoliopsida > Arecales > Arecaceae > Cocos > Cocos nucifera. Next base: position 406,046 of record QRFJ01000337.1, on the reverse strand, counting down.
CTTTAAATAAGATGAGAATCCTCTTCTCAGTAGTTCACAGGAGTCCTAACAGGGCTCATTCTCCTAATATGAGTCGAATTTATCCTTAATGGAGTCTTAGAATATTTTTCGACCTCCAGATCATGACTGCAATCCTCCATGGTTGTTGGATCCTATGGTCCATGTGCAACTCCCATAGATCCCTTGGATTTATTACAATCCAAGTCCAAATAAAAAAAACTCCATCATGTTCTGTTCACCTTCATCGAGTTAGCTTGGTCAGGGGTCAAGCTGGCTCGACTACATCTCGCCCAGACTCCTACTGTCTGTCTGCCTAAGAGAGCTGGCTCGATTATGGTTCGAGCCAGCTCGATCTCAATCCAAGCCAGCTTGACCTATTCTTAAAATTGATTCTCTTCTTGCTATGGATCAAATTTGAATCGTCAAATCCTAATAATCTCCATCTTGACTTGACATTCGACCTCCACCTGACTTATGAGAGCTTGTGATCCATCTCGCCCCCATGCCCTATGGCATGCCTACTGATCATGGATGGGCAAATGTGGGAGTCGAGCCAGGCCGCTCGATCCCACTTTTATTATGGGCTGTGTCTACTTTGACCAAAAACCTGCTCAGAGAATTTTCCTATGGCAATTGGAACTTTATTCTACGACATCGCCTCTCGTCCTCTCAAGTTTTCCATCTTGTGCTCGATTCATCTCCACTTGGAGCTCCACCTTGCACTGGACACCCTCTAGCTCCTGAAGCTCCACCTCGCACTGGGCTTCCTGTTAGATAGTAATATCCTCTTATCTTCTTTTTCTCCTTCAATATCACCCTATCGTCGTGCATGACCTTTAAAATTCCATCACCAGCTATCCACCTATAGCCATTTAAATTCAATCTGCTAAGTGAGATAAGATTCCATCTGAAATTAGGTATGTATCGAATCTCCCCCAATCTCCTCACTACACCATCATATGTCTTCCACATGACCATCCTGATGCCTCTAATCCAATAGCTCGATCCATCTGGCTAATAAAGAGTACCATCACTACTCTTCAGGGAGTTAAACTGCTTCTTTCTGCAACAAACATGATATGTGCATGCAGAATCTAAAATCCACTACTGGGAAGAACTAGATACCTCATCAGATATCTTTAGGACATCATCCTCTGACTCGCTACTGGCCATCGCTGCAGTAGTCCTCATTCGATCCTTGAGTTATTTATAGGTAATCATTGACTCGATGCTCTAACTTATCGCACATGTAACATCTGATCTTGCTAGGACTCTCATCTTGGACCTAGATCGTCCTCCTCATGATCCTCTATCACTCCATCTACTGCCTCCTACTCTTTTAGAAATCGCCAAAGCTGAGCTACCATCATCTGAGTTCGAAGCTGGATTCTCCCTCCTAAGAAACTCGTTCTAGAGTATCGCTATAGTGACCTTGTCTATCTTGATGGTGCTCTTTTTTACTAGAAGAGTAGTCACCAAGAACTCATACGAAGGGAGAGTGATGCTAGCAAGACCAATGCCCTGGTCTTCTCCTCAACTTTTTCACCAATGCTGAGAAAGTCGGTGAGGATCTTCTGAAAGTTAGATAAATACTCCTGCATGCTTTGGCCTTCGTCCATCCATAGCTGGTAGAACTACCTTCAAAGGTTAAGCATGTTGGTGAGCGACTTCGCCATGTACAACTCCTCAAACTTTGACCACAGCACCATCGAAAAAGTCTCATCAAGTATATGGATCACCACATCATCTGCTAGGTACAAGCAGATCGTGCTCATCGCCTGCATCTGGATCCGCTTTTAATCCTTCACTTCTACAGTGGCTGGTGTCTCATCATACAAGAGAGCGTCGATCAACCTATGTTGGATGAGGACATCCTTTACCCTTACTTGCCATAAGAAAAAATTATCCTTCCCATCGAACCTATTGATCTTCACCTTAATTGTACTTATCTTCTCCATATTTTTCAATCTCTATCTATTACTATAATCTGCGCTCCGGTACTATCTGGCTCTAATACCAAATTGTGGTATCAACTCATGCTAATACCAAACTATTAGGATATCAACTACTCTGATACCACTTGTTAAGAATCTAGTACCAAATTATTATGGTAGAAAGAAGAAAGAAATAAAATAAAAAAATAATTAAATACGTAGATCAGCCTAAAGGCTCACCTCCATGGGGCATGCAAAGCTTCACTATGAAAGACAAAAATAGATACAAGAGAAGAACACCCACTCTCAACTCACCATATATAAATCTCTCTCAACTAAAAGCTATCCTCAAAAAGCTCTCTCAGAATCCCAAGAAGATCCACAGAAGCTATAAGATGCTCTATCCTCATAACCTCCTCATCGGAAGCTATTCAACTATTGCTTCTCTCTCTCTTGGGCTGCACATACTTGGTGCTCTGCCAAGCTCCTATCGATGGCTGTCTGAGCCTCTCTACGTGCCTCTCACACCACACGCACCATCTTTTTTGCTCCACAGCACCTCAGCCCTTTAAAAAGGATGAGAATCCTCTTCTCAATAGCTCACAGGAGTCCTAACAGTGCTCATTCTCCTAATATAAATTGAACATGTCCTTGATGGAGTCTTAAAATATTTTTCGATCTTCAGATCATGACCATAACCCTCCATGGCCACTGGATCTGGTGGTCCACGTGCAACTCTCATAGACCCCTTGGATTAATCATAATCTGAGTCCAAATAGAAAAAATTCCATCATGTTCTGTTCGCCTCCATCGAGCCAGCTCGGACAGAGGTCGAGCTGGCTCGACTGCATCTCATCTAGACTCCTGTTGCTTGTTTGCTTGAGCTAGCTCAGCTATGGTTCAAGCCAACTCATCTCAATCTAAGTTGGCTCGATTGCGTATCAAAGCCGATCCAACTGCTGTGCTGAAAATTGATTCTCTTCTTACTGTAGATTGAATTCAAAGTGCCAAATTCTAACATGGCCAATAAACTAAAGGATTATCGAGTTCCTCTGATTTTTGGACTACTAAACAATCAAACCTTGTTTAACCTCGATCTTAGTCCCCTTGATTCGATAAGTAGTTTTCGAGACTTGTCCATTATACCTTATTCTTTCTTCTGACCTTGACTCTCACTATCGAAAAAATAATTCCGTTGGAATGGAATCGCCTATCTAAGAAAATCATGTTCCTCAAGAGGAAGGATGGTTCTATAGGGGAACCATCAAAAAGGGTTTGTGTCAAAGAAGCAAATTCGACAGTGTCGATCCAATCCATCCCCTTTCCAAACATGGCCACGATCGCTCCGAGCCCAACTCTGCCAGATGAAGTCGCCGCCCTTGCACCTCCTGAGCAGGGGAAATTTGTTGAGAAGAAGAAGAAGAAAGCCATTGGTAAGAAGGTTAGGAGGAAGGTCAGACACTCTAGTGGCGAGAACTCTGGCCAAGAGCAGGCCTCTCTAGATGACTGGAAGGTCATCCATTCCTTGATGGAGGGGAGCACCCTTCTGCATATCATCGACAAGATGGTTTGGATGGAGAATGCAGAGAGGTTCGATGAGTTCTTTGCTGCTTATCTTAAGGTAATCGTTCTCTCCCGAGCTTAATTGAATGTCACTATATTTCGAAGTCATGACTTGCCTTTTATTCTGCAGCTGGGGCATTACTTATTTGCCCATTCAAAAGCAGTAAATCTCTACTAAGCTGAAGCTTCAAAGGCTCTTTAGAAAGCCCAAGCAAAGATCAAGAGTGTTCAGGCCGATGTTGACTGCTTGAAGGTGGCCTCGAAAGTTTAGACTATAGAAGTTGAGCACCTTTGGGAGGCACTTCGGAGGGAAGAAGAAGCGTCTAGTGGATTGAAGGTGGCCTTGACTCTTTCGGAGGACAAAAGAAAGAAAATTAAAGAGGAGGTCGATGCTGAGAGGGAGCGGGCTGTTGAGGCCTTTAAGTCCTCTAAGGCTATGGAGGATATCAAGATCATCTTTGCCAAGAAGGCCTTTCTGGAGGGGTTTGAGATCTACATGAGGAGGGTTGTGAAGAACTTCCCGAATGTAGACCTTAACCTTTTAATGGATAAGCCTGGCGATGAAGCAAGTCCCTCAAATACCAGTGTTATCTCTCCTGCTACCGAACCTATCTTCGAGATCTCTGAATCTGCTGCCAAAGCGTCCAAACTTGCTCGCAAAGAATGCTCCAACCTCGTCTGCTGTCGTGCCTCCTGAGGTTGAGAACCTCTAATAATTGTATCTTTTCTTCTTTTCCTCTGATGTACATAAAATATTTTAAGCAATGAAAGTAAATTTCTTTTCTTTATGCTTGCTTTGTGGTGTCTATTATTCAAAATCCCTCTAGCAATCAAAGCTGTGATCCATCGTCCCTAATTAAGGCTATGCCACTACCTCAAGGCATTCCTTTGAAGTCCGTGGTTAAAAATCTGAAAAAAGAAGTTCATCATTTGAAGAAGAAATTGAAGAAGATGGAAGATGAAGTTTAAAAATTGAGAAAGAGTTACTTTGAGGCCATGGTTGCGATTACCTACCTTCAAAATTTTTATAAGAAAGATTCTATGGACTATAATAGGAAAAAGAGTAACTTTGAGAAGGAGCTCAGAGAAGTCAAGAAGCGTGCCAATGATAAGTCCTAGATATTGACTATGACAGTCAGCTCTCTTGAGGTTGAGCTTAATGCAACAAGAGAGAAGATTCAGTTGTTGGAGGAAAGCTTGCCATGGTCCTCCGACAAGGAGCAGTATGGTTGGGATTGATCAAAGAAGTTTTTCAATCTCCAAAAATAACTCATGACATCGAAGTTTGGCATAACGATTACAGACTAGGCTAGGAGAAGAAAATGTCCCAACTCGAACATAAGCTCAAAGCAGCCAATAATGAAGTGGCTCATCTTCAGAAGCAACTGCCCGACAACCAACAGGCTGGCGCAAGCAGAGAGTCAAAGCAGTTTGCCTCTTTAAGGAGGTCCTTAGGTGATCTCTTCGAGACATATGGGAAGGAGAAGGCCGAACTTCAATCGCTGAAGATTCAACTGACTTACGAGCAACAAGCTGTTAAGGATGTAGCGATCGAGTCAGCGATCCTAAGAAGATAGTTGCATGATTTTGAAGATAATTATCGGTGGGCTGATAAGTTATTTGGAGAGAGCCTATTGAAGAGGAAGAAACTTGAAGAAAAAATTACTAGCTTGAAGCAGCCTCTTATGATAGCTGGGGTCAGTAGCTCAAAATCTAAAGATTCTGAACCCTCTTAGGACTTTGTCTCTCTCACTTCTCTTTTTTTTTGTAATTGGTCTTGCTTTGCTGACCTCCTCATGTAATGAATTTCAATTTTAATGAAATGACTCTTCTTTTAGTCGTTCTTTTGTGCTGTCCGAACTTAATGTCAGTTGGTTTTTCTATTTCTTTCATGTCATTCTTTAGTAAAATGGTCATTAGGAATGCCTTCCTCCAGTCTTAAATGACCAAAGGTCTTCATCCATGTTAGAATGAGGTTCTCCTTTTGTTCCTGATCATGGTTTATCAGGATGAGATCCATCTTCTATTCCAAATAAGGTTGCTGGGGCATAAAAGAATCGCTGAGAGAGTGTCTCCTCTTTTCTTCCTATCTTAAACAATCGAAGGTCTCATCCATGTTAGGACGAGGTTCTCCTCCTATTCCTAACATAGTTAGCACTTACCCTTGTCAGGATCAGGTCCTCCTCTTATTCCTGACAAGATTGCTGGAACGCAAAAGGGACGCTGAGAGGGCCTCTCTCCTTTTTCTCCTATCTTAAATAATCAAAAATCTCCATCCACATTAGGATGAGATTCTTCTTCTATTCCTAACGTGGTTAGCACTTATCCTTGTCAGGACGAGGTCCTCCTCCTGTTCCTAACAAAGTTGCTGGGATGCAAAAGGACCGCTGAGAGGGACTCTCTCCTTTTCTTTCTATCTTAAACAATCGAAGGTCTTCATCTATGTTAGGATGAGGTTCTTCTTCTGTTCCTAACGTGGTTAGCACTTACTCTTATCAAGATGAGGTCTTCCTCCTATTCCTGATAAGGTTGCTGGGATGCAAAAGGACCACTGAGAGGGTCTCTTTTCTTTTTCTCCTATCTTAAACAACCATAGGTCTTCATCCATGTTAGGATAAGATTCTCCTTCTATTCCTAATGTGGTTAGCACCTACCATTATCAGGATGAGATCCTCCTCCTATTTCTAATAAGGTTGTTGGGATGCAAAAGGACCGTTGAGAGGGCCTCTCTTTTTTTCTCCTATCTTAAATAATCGATGGTCTTCATCCACATTAGGATGAGATTTTCCTCCTATTCTTAACATGGTTAGCACTTATCCTTATCAGGACGAGGTCCTCCTATTCCTGACAAGATTTCTAGGATGCAAAAGGACTGCTAAGAGGGTCTCTTCCCTTTTCCTCCTATCTTAAATAATCATAGGTTTTCATCTATGTTAAGATGAGATTCTCCTCCTATTCCTAATATAGTTAGCACTTATCCTTATCAGGACAAGGTCCTCCTCCTATTCCTGATAAGATTGCTGGAGCACAAAAGGGCCGCTAAGAGAGCCTCTCCCCTTTTTCTCCTGTCTTAAACAATCGAAGATCTTCATCTATGTTAGGACAAGGTTCTCCTCCTATTCCTAACATGGTTAATATTTTATCTTATGGCGAAGTTTGGGAGGTAACTTTCTGTCATCACAACTTTGCACCAAGGAGGGAGGTATTAAGGTAAGGAGATTTTATTGAAATGAAGTTATTAATAGTACATTCATAAATTTTTCGAGTTCCATGGATGTAGGAGATCAGCTCCTTCAAGCTTCTTCAGATAATAAGTTCCAAACCGGACGATCTTCTTGACTTAATAAGGGCCTTTCTAATTTCGAGCAAGCTTTCCTTAATTTTGAGGTTGTGAGATAGCTGCTCGTCGAAGTACTAGGTCCCCCACTTTGAATGCTTTGCTTCTAACTCTGGAATTGTAGTAGCAGACTATCTTTTGCTTATAGGTCGCCATCTAAACTTGAGCCTCCTCTTATTTTTCTTCTAATAAGTCAAGGTTGGCTCTAAGATCCTACGAGTTTCTCTTTTTCTTAAATGCCACACTCGTGCTGATGGAAGTTTGAGCTCTATCGGAATAACTGCTTCTATTCTGAAAGCCAGAGCAAATGGAGTCTCCCCAGTTGACAATCTTTGGGTAGTTCAATATGCCCATAGTATATGGTAGAGTTCGTCCATCCAAGTTCATTTTGCTCTTTCCAACCTCACCTTTATGCCTTATAAAAAAGTCCTATTAGTCACCTTAGCCTCCCCATTTGCTTGTGCGTGAGCTAACAATGTAAAGTTATGGAAGATATTCAGATCTTTGCAAAACTTGACAAAATTCATTCCCATAAATTGGCACCCATTATCCATTATAAGAGTTTGAGGTAGGCCGAATCTATAAACAATTGACTTCTAAATGAAATTTTGTACTTTAGCTTTAGTAATTTTGGTTAGAGTTTCGGCCTCGACCCAATTGGTGAAGTAGTCTATTGCAATCAAGAAAAACTTTCACTGTCCAAGTGCCATGAAAAAAGATCTGAGTATGTCCATCCTTCGTTGTGCAAATAGCCATGGGGTGCTTAAGGATGTGAGCTCGGAGGTTAGTTGTCTTTGGATATTGGTATTTCTTTGACACCGATCACATTTTCTTACATACTCCATAGAATCTTGGTGCATGGTCGACCAATAGTAGTCCTATCATAGTAGTTTGTAAGACAAAGCCCTAGCTTCCAAATGGTTTTCACATATCCCCTCATGCACCTCCCATTGTGCAAAATCAATTTCGGAAGGTTGGAGACATTTCAAGAGTGGCAAAGAGTACAATCTTTTATATAATTTATTCTCATATAGAACATATTGGAAGGCCTGATTTCTAAGTTTATGAGCTTTCTTTGGATTTCGAGGAAGGATACCATCTTTGAGATAAGTGACAAGTGGGTCGATCCAACTAGGCTCATGGTCAACCTGCATTATAGTCTGAAATTTCTTCGAACTCGAATACTTTAGAACTTCAAAGAAAACTTCTTTAGGTAGTTCATTTGGAGCTAGGATGGCTAACTTGGAGAGAAGGTCGGCCCTAGTATTTTTTGCTCTTGGAATCTATTAAACATTGAAACTATTGAAAGCTGGGATTAGACTCCTCATCTTTTTTAGATACTTCATCATACTTTCCTTTCGAGCTTCATAATTTCCACTAACTTATCCCACCACCAATTAGAAATCACTATAAATTCATAGCCGATCTACTTCTAATTCTTTAGCTATCTTCAACCTCGTAATCAGAGCTTCATATTCTGCCTTATTATTTATTGCAGGAAACTCAAAACATAGCACATATTCGGTGATGATTTCTTCAGGTTAACCAAGATCAAACCTACACCTGCACTAGAAGCATTGGATGAACCGTCCACATACAGAACCAAGAAGCCTTCAAAAAGGTTTGCTCTTTCTTCAATGGAGTTCGGCTACACCATGGCACATTAGCTGCATTTTGCTCAAGTTTAATTTCATCCGAAATAGTGCATTCTACAATAAAATCTACCAATATTTGAGCTTTGATCAATGGCCGAGGTTGAAAACTAATGTCAAACTCTATAAGCTCGATTGTCCATTTTGCTATTCTTGTAGAGGCATCTATTCGATGAAGAATGGTCTTGATTGGTTGATCAGTGAGAAGCATTATAGTATGCCCCTAAAAATAAGATCAAAGCCTTCGGACTGTAATCAGTAGAGCATAAGTTAGTTTTTCTAACTTAGTATACCTGGTCTCAGCATCCCTTAAGACTTGGCTTATATAGTAGATCGGCTGCTGCACTTTCGCCTCTTCCTTGACCAAGACTATTGCAAGGGCTGCTGGGGAGACCGCTAGGTATAAAAATAATTCTTCTCTGAGTTCAAACTTGGCCAATAGGAGAGGTGAGCCGAGGTACCTTTTTAGTTCTTCAAATGCTTGTTGACATTTGGGGGTCCAACAAAAGTTCTTTAGCTATTTGAGAACTTGAAAAAAGGCATACATCGCTCAGCCAACTTTGAAACAAAGCGATTCAGAACTGCTACCTCCCCTATTAGGCATTGAACTTCCTTTATTGACTTCAGGGTAGTCATCTCTTGAATGGCTCGAATCTTTTCTGAATTTGCTTCGATTCTATGCCTTGATACCATGAACCTTAAGAACTTTCCTGAAGTTATCTTGAAGGCACATTTGGTCGGGTTCAGCTTCATTTTATACTTCTGGAGTGCATTGAAGGTTTCTTCAAGATCAGCGATATGGTTTGTTGAAGATCGGCTCTTGACCAGCATGTCATCTACATAGACCTCCATATTGCGGTCGATCTGCTCTTTGATGATCTTATTCACCAGGTGCTAGTAGATCACACTTTCATTTTTAAGGCCAAAAGGCATAATCCTATGACAATAGAGACCATGATCAGTACTAAAAGTAGTTTTCTCTTCATCTTCTAGTACCATCTGAATTTGATTGTAGCTGGAGAAGGCATCCATAAAAGTGAGAAGCTCATGGTCTAAAATTGCATCTACAAGTTAATCAATTATGGGCAGGATTTAGCTATCTTTAGGACAGGCCTTATTTAGTTTTTGAAATCTATGCACATTCTCCATTTATCATTTGCCTTCTTGACGAGGACTACACCGAAGATCCAGTTCGGGTAAGAGACTTCTTAGATAAATCTGGCCTTGAGGAGCTTGTCAACTTATTCTACAATTGCCTTTTGTCTCTCTAGAGCATAGCCCCACATTTTTTTCTTTACTAGCCAATGTTTGGGGTCAACAACCAAATGATATTCCATGACTTCAGCATCAATCTCAGGCATGTCTGCTGGGAACTAAGCAAAAACATCTACATTTCTTTACAAGAAGGTGATGAGATACTCTCTCACATCTTCTCTTAGGCTGGAGACGATCTACACAATGTGATCTTTATTTTCATAATTTAAAGGAATTGCAATAAGGTCCTCCATAGGCTCACCCACTCTTCAGTAAGGTCGTCGCAGACGTCAAGCCCATCCATTGGATAAGAATCTGGTTGTCCACTCCCTTGTAAGGCAATTGAATAGCAATGTCTTGCTAGGGCTTGGTCTCCTTTGACTTCTCTAATCCCATGATTTATTGAAAACTTTATTCTTGATCACATAGGTAACTACATCGAGAGGTTCGTTCTCAGTTCTGATGGGTTGCCACCATATACTACTAGGTATCACTTGTGGATTTTGGGAGTAATTAGAATGATTTGGATGATCAATCATACTAGTTGTCTAAATCAGAAAAGTTTTGATCCATCGATAGGTATTTCGATGATGTCGATGATAGAGATCATGATAAATCCCATTACTATATAGAACTGAATCTAACTGGATCACACAAATAAGGGTTTGGATCTGGATATCATCAATTGAACTAATCTAGTTTAATTAATTTGAATAAGATTCAATTAGATTCAAGAAAATCATGCTAGCACACGATTGAGCCTAATATTCTTCTTTAATAATCATTAAAAGTTATCTCAACTGAGCCAAATGTATTTGGACTCACTCAGAAACCTTTACTTGGTCTGACTGGAGCTTGTCCAGGTCAAAAAAAGATTGTCTTAATTTATGAGATAAATTTGAGATAATACCTGCCATTTTTCGTCACCTGCTAAATCTTATCTTTTGACTTTGGTCAAACGTTGACCTTTGACACCTAGACATCTGCCCATGTGTCATGCACCCATAGGAGAGAGTTTTGATCTTTGTCCCCCTACTAAAAGGAGGAAAGGGAGGGGGCGCATGCCTATGGAGGCGTGCACCCAAAGAGGATAGAGTTTGGAGTCCCATACGGATGGGACTCTAGTTACTTGATGCATTCAACTTAGGTGGCGCCAAAGACTCATCTTTGATCAGTCTTGGCACCACCTAAGGAGGTTTGTGAGACACTCTAATTTGATTGGATCAGATGATGTCATCCCACCAATTAGATTTAGATCTAATTGCACAGAGAGCCATGATTAGCCGGGATGATGTGGCACTGCATGGCGCAGCAGGGTCTATATAAACCCTGTCTGCACCTAGGATTATGATGCTTGATTCTTTGCCCATGCCATATAGCCCCTCTCCCCTCTTCTCCATGCCTACCTTTGATTTCCTCTCTCCTCTCCATGCCCAAAAGATTTTTGGACTTCAGTTTGGTGCGATCCAAGCAAGAGAAAGGCGATAAGAAAGGAAGAAGGCAGCTTTGCTGCAAGCGACGATACCAGATCTTCAAAAGCTATTTTGAAGACCTTCAAGATCAGATCCAGATCTAATCTTTGGAGGATAGATTTAGAAGGAGGAGATTTCTAGATCCTACCCAAGTGAATACCAGTAGAGATCAGGCGATTGCGTGGCTACATCCAGAACCTCAGGCAAACAACAAGATCGTCATAGGATAATAGGATTACCCAATAATAAGGTACAAATTAAATTAGATTTAATTTATTTTTATTTTATTTTATTAAATCAATAAAATCATATCTGAAAAATCTTAGATTTGATTTGAACCTAAGAGAAAAAATTTTTGAAATATTTCTCTTAATCAAATCAGATCTAAACGAACCTGATCTGGAAAATAGGATTTTTTCTTCGTGTCTTTACCTTTATGTCTGCTCTACTCTAATCCTTTAAAAATCTATTCACACCTAATAGGTTTTATTCCTTTAGATGAATCAACTAATATCCACACACTATTGATTTCCATAGACTTTAATTTGGATTATGTGGCTCCAAGCCACTTCTCAGAGTCAAACCACTACATTGCATCCCAATAGGTGATCGGATCCTTGTTGATCTCATCGAGCTTAATAGGATCACCATCTCAGACCTAGATATTGAAGTATCTATCTGGATAACGCAATACTCTATCAGATCTTCTTAAAGGTGATATTTTAATGGGCTTCAAATTTGATCTGATCAAATCCAATTTTGTAGGTTTACTAGATTATGTCAATTCTTTCTACCAGTCAAACTTCTTCAAGTTCAACTTGATAGACATCAGTTCCTTCTCTAAGAAATTTCTTTCCAAAAGGAATGCCCTACTATTGATGAACATCTTATGTTCTTCAGTATGGTTGAATTAATAACCCTCAAATATCGTTGGATCAAGGACCCAAGTTTATCTATATGTAAACCTTTGACATAGGCCAATCAACTCCAAATTCAAAGGTGAGAGAGTCTAGGTCTATACTCGATCCATATCCTATATGAAATCCATTCAACAGATTTACTCGGTATATATTCAAAGTAAAATAAGTAGTCACACAAGAGCACAACCCTGAAATAGGCAGACAAGTGGATCCTATCATGGATTGAACCATGTCTAATAAAGTTCAATTTCTCCTTTAGAAATACTATATTTCAAAAAGGAATCTACTGAGAGAGAATCCTATTCTCTCCTGGAAACGTCACAAACTTACTAGATAAGTATTCGTCTCTTCGATCTGATCAAATAGTTCTAATATCATTTTTAGTTTATTTTTTAATTTTATTATTGAATTATTTGAATATTTCAAATGATTCAAGCCATGCACACCCATGCCTAGATAGGTCGTCGGTAATAAAATATTAATATCTTTCTTTGGCACTTAAGTTCATAGGTCCATATACATCATTATGTATGAGACTTAGAACTTCATCGGCTCCTTCATCTTTTCCATTAGAAGGTGACTTTGTCATCTTCCCAAGAAGACAAGACTCACAGGCTATCAATGATTCACAATCATTAATGTCAAGATTTTTCTCTCAAGCTAATCCATTTATCCTATTCTTGTCAAGATGATTAAGCCTATAATGCCAAAGATAGACATCCATGACATAATCTAACTTGGATATTTATAAATATGTACATTATACTTAACAGGCTGTATAAATGTTAAATATCATTTCTATATTATCCATGTATTATTATAACATTATTCATAATAATATCATAATAATTTTTTTTATTGATAAATGATAATCATCTCTGACCAAAAGGCTAATAGAGATCACATTTATCATAAATGATGAACAATGGAGACAATCACTCAAAATGATATCTTTTGAAAATAAACTTGACAATTCCTAAAACTAGGACTGGAACAAGACTTCCATCCCCAACGGTCAGGTATTTCTCACCATTTTTAAACATTACACTTACTTAAAATTCTTGCAACAAATTGCATAGGACTATCGGTATCCCATACCCAGGTAGCAGAATTATATATAGAAAAATTTTTAGATGTTATCATATAACATCCTTGATAAGTAACTCTTGCTTCTTTCTCTTATTCAGCCTATTATGGTAAAAGAAAGCAAGGCAATTCTTTTTCCTATAATTCTGCTTCTAATAGTAGAAGCACTATGCCTGATTTGGATCAATATTGGATTAATTATTTTGATGGAGCTTAGAAGCCCCAATATGAATCCATTTATACTGCTGAACCAAATTCAACTTTTGATACTAATTGTCAAAGTTGGGTCCCATAAGTCATCACTATCTAACAGTGATTGAAGCAATTAGGATTTAACCTCATTTTGAGAAAAGAGAATAATGACCTAAGTATATGAATTATTTTAAGCCTAGAGACTTGGACTTTAGTCTTAAGGTTCTCCCACTATTTTATTCGAATTGGTAGCCTCTACCTTAAATTTGGGAAATTACTTTAATTCCCTAGTAGGTACTAAAATTCACATAGACTACACACAAGCTCGACTTTGGTGGGCCAACTCATGTGCATCTATGGGTAGGTTCATTAATCAATTATGTCTTCAAATAACTTTTAGTAATTTAATTTTGCCTCAGAAACCTAATCAGTAGGCTTTGGCCTCCACTGTAAGGATTTGATTAGGTCCAACCATTAACATGACCATACCTGGTGCATCTAACCAACAAATGATTAAGTCCAACTTTGGTTGGCCAATCTAACCACTATTAGAGACATACTTTCAAGTTATCATATTATGAATGATAATTTCATTAGTCAATAAGCACCAGGCCTTTGGGCCTCCAATGATTATTAAGTTAATGGACCCATTATCATCCAACTTAATGGAAAGCTATGACTTGATTATTTGCATAACTTTATCATTTTAAAGATCTAATAATTTTAGAGAATTTAAGTTATTTATGATTTAAGGATAGAAAGGACATGGATCAATTTGCTGCCAATGACTTCACCAAGTCAAGTCCATGAAGAGAAATCCTGATTTTTCGGACCAAGTTCGTTCAGATCTGATCAAATCAAGAGATATATTTCAATTTTTTTTTTTTTTGATCTAAATCAAATCTAGAATGTTTTAAATTTAATTCTTATTATTTTAATAATTAAAATAAAATTAGATAAATTAAATCAAATTTAATTTACCTTGAAGTGGGTAATTCTATTACCTGATGATGATCCTATGAGCAGCGAAAGATTCTGGATCTAGTCGTGCAAGTACCTGACCTCTACCGGTATCCACTCGGGCTGGATCTGGAGATCCTCTTTTTCTCTATCACATCTCCAAAAATTAGATCTGGATCTAATCTAGAGGATCTTCAAAATTCCTTTTGAAGATCAACAGTTGTCCTTTGCGGTAGCACAGCCTTCTAGCTTTCAGTCGTCTTTTTCTTGTCTAGATTGCACCAACCAAGAATCCAAAACTCCTTTTAGATGTGGAGAGGAGAGGGAGAAGGTGGGTTTGGCGTGGAGGAGGAGAGGAGAAGCAGCCTTGGGGCATGGAGAATTGAGATTCCAATCTTAAATTGAGTTGGGTGCAAGGTCTTATTTATAGGCTAAGCGTGATCCAACTCCTCTTCTTCCCAACCAATCACAACCCTTTGTCAAATCAGATCTAAATCTGATTGGTGGGAATAGATTCCCCTAGATTCCTTCTTAGAGGGTGCCTAAGACTAGTCAAAGTTGGTTCTTAGGAGAACTCTAATTAAAATCCAAAAAGGAGATGGAGTCCCTATCCAACAGGGACTCCTGGGCGCCTCCAGCTTGGGCACACGCCAAGGGTGGTGTGCACCCTCCTTCTTGCCAGGTTCTGATGGGGGGACAAGCCCCCACCAACCCTCCAATAGGTGTATGACATGTGGACAAAAGTCAAAGTATCAATGGTCAACATTTGACTAGTCAAAGGTCAACTTTTGACCAAAGTCAAAGGATGAGAAATGGTAGGTGACCAAAAATGGCAGGTAATGTCTTACAAAATAAGACAATCTTTTTTGACTTGGACAAGCTCCAGTCAGATAAAGTGAAGGCCTCTGATTGAGCACAAACTCTTTTGGCTCAGTCAGGATAACTATTTATGATAGTAAAAGAAGAACGTTAGGTTCAATCAAGTGCTAGCACGATTTTCTTGAACCTAATTGAATCTCATTCAGATCAATTGAATTGGATCAGTTCAATTGATGATCATCAGATTCAAACTCTTGTTTGTGTGACTCAGTTAGGTTCAGTTCTGTATGGTAATGGGATATGTCATGATCTCTATCATCGACATCATCGAAACTCCTTTCGATGGATCAGAACTCTTCTGATTCGAACAGCTAGAATGATCGATCATCTAAATCATTCTAATTGCTCCCAAAATCCACCAGTGACACCTAGCAGTATATGGTGGCAACCCATCATAGCTGAA
Organism: Cocos nucifera; assembly: GCA_006176705.1. Taxonomy (NCBI): domain Eukaryota; kingdom Viridiplantae; phylum Streptophyta; class Magnoliopsida; order Arecales; family Arecaceae; genus Cocos; species Cocos nucifera. The sequence goes on along the minus strand of QRFJ01000337.1, from coordinate 390,394 downwards.
TGCAAACCTCTTGGTGCAGCTACCTATGTGATTAAGTTCTTCTATCTTGAGCCCCGATCAGATTAGGAGTTAAGGTGAACTCATCAAACCCTAGTCTCTATCATATGATGTAATCATTCGATTTAGGTCCGATGTGAAAAGCTAAATAGAAACTCTTTCTATTATTTCACTCTGCCATGGCCATGGGCTTCAGGACTTGATTCTCATGATCATCATAGGGCTGCTCCTCTACCACCGAGGTAGATAGATTCCATCTTGATGCTATCTAGTTCCTACAATGAACATGCTATAGCCAACATACACCTCAGGATTCCGTATGGCTAGGAGATTGAGTAATGGTGTAGTCAAACTATAACACCCTCAAGGTGAACTGTCGATGCATCTCAGGTTAAAGAACCAGACACACTACTGCAGCATCGAGTCAGTCATTGACGAGAAGGTAGACTCCCTAATAACCACTCGAGATGGTCATGCTCAGTGCCCTCGTTCTCTAACGAGTATCTATAATCTCGCTCCGATGTCTCAACACTATAGACTCAAGACTCATCTACTAAAGAAAAGCGATTGTACACCAACCTTCCGGATCAATCACCATCCTCATAATGATCCTATGGTCGGAAGCATTTTATGAGTTAATAATGATTATTCATGTCTTAAATTTTTAACTCTTGAAAATATGAATTATCATTACCATTAACTCAAAGGATGTATCACAGACACTAAATACACATATGTGATAGAAAATAACCCATTTTATTGATTATAGTCAAAATTACAATTTTGCCCCTAGAAGTGTATTACAAGTGTCAGCCAATTCTGGCTTCTAGGGTACATATATCTAACAATCTTCCAATTGTCCTAAAGCCAATTGGCTACAAATCTAAGTCCCATCTTCTTAAGGTGGGCTTCGATCTTCTGCTGGCCCAACAGCTTTGTAAGTGGGTTTGCCACATTATCTATAGAGTCAACTCTCTTAACCTCGACGTAACCCTTCTCGAGGTAATCGCGGATGAGATGGTATCGCCGCTCAATGTGCTTGGATTTTTGGTGAGACCTCAGCTCCTTAGCAAGGGCTATGAGGTCATTATTGTCGCAGTATAGAGGAATGGTATCTAATGGCATTACTCCGATTTTTGCAGCAAACTTCTTGTACCAGAATGCTTCCTTCGCAGCCTCTGATGCAACAATATATTCTACTTCCATGGTGGAATTTGCTATCACAGTTTGCTTGGAACTCTTTCAGCTGATAGCACCATCATTGCACACAAACAGACTCCCAGATGTCGACTTTCGATCATCTATATCGGACATAAAATCTGAGTCTGTGTATCCCTGGACTTAGAGTTCTCCATTACCAAAGACCAGCATCATATCCTTTGTTCTTCTCAAGTACTTAAGGATACATTTCACAGAAGTCCAGTGTTCTTCATTTGGATTTGACTGATATCTATTTGTGACACTCACAGCATGGGCTATATCAGGTCGTGTACATAGCGTGGCATACATGAGGCTCCCTATTGTAGAAGCATAAGGGATCTTGCTCATACGTTCTATTTCCTCAAGTGTGCTAGGGCACATCTTCTTGGAAAGATGAATACCATGTCTGAAGGGTATTAATCCCCTCTTAGAGTTTTCCATACTAAACCTCTTTAGTACTTCTTCTATGTACATCTTCTGTGAAAGTCCTAGCATCTTATTCGGTCTATCCCTATAGACCTTAATTCCTAGAATAAAGGATGCTTCACCTAGGTCTTTCATGAAGAATTCCTTGGACAACCATATTTTGACTATCGTTAACATGGGAATATCATTCCCAATAAGGAGGATGTCATCCACGTACAATACAAGAAAGACAACAGCGCTCCTACAAATCTTTTTGAAGACACATGGTTCCTCTTCATTTTTTATGAAATCAAATATTTTGATCACATCATTGAAATGAGTGTTCCAGCTCCGAGATGCTTGCTTAAGTCCATATATGGACCTTTGCAGCTTGCAAACCTTATGATCAGTATCACTGGATGTGAAACCTAGCGGCTGTTCCATATAGATATCTTCCTCAAGATATCCATTCAAGAATGCCATTTTCACGTCCATTTGCCATATTTCATAATCGAAATAGGCTGCAACGGCAAGCAATGTGTGGATGGATTTTAGCATAGCCACTGAGGAAAAGGTATCCTGATAGTCAATGCCTTTGCATTGACTATAACCTTTTGCCACTAGTCTAGCCTTGAATGTCTCCACATTCCCATCTGCACCAATCTTTCTCTTGAAGATCCATTTACACCCAATAGGTACTATACCTTCTGGTGGATCTACCAAGGTCCAGACTTGGTTTCAAGTGCATCGAGTCAATTTCTGACTGCATTGCCTCTAGCCATTTCTCAAAGTCGATATCTGATATCGCCTCGTTGTAGGTTTTGGGATCATCACCATGAGCACCATTACCTACGAGGAACATTTCTCTACTTCCTCTGAAATAATACCTAAGTATCTTTCAGAGGGACGGAAAACTCTTTCCGATCTACAAGGTGGAGGAGGTAGTGTTCTTATTGGCTTAACCTGATTTGGTTCCAATTGGTCCTTAGCTCATTGTACTTGTGAGACTTTCTCATCAAGCTTAATCTGCTTTTCAATGCCGCTATCTTGAATAAACTATTTTTCAAGAAAGATGGCATGTCGACTCACAATCACATTGATGGTCTTCTGGAATGTAGAAATAGTATCCTAATGACTCTTTAGGATATCCTATGAATCGAGCTCTAAAGGACCTAAACTCTAACTTGTCCGCTTGTTGTCTTTTGACATGAGCCGGACAATCCCAAATTCTAAGATGACTCAGACTTAGTTTCTTACCATGCCATATCTCATACGGTGTGGTAGGAACGGTCTTAGAGGGAACCCTATTCAGTAGATAAATTGAAGTTAACAATGAATATCCTCAAAGAAAATCAAGAAGGTCTGTGAAGCTCATCATGGATCGGACCATATCCAATAGAGTCCAATTTCTCCGTTCTGAAATCCTGTTGAGTTGAGGTGTTCTTGGTGGAGTCCATTAAGAGACTATGCCATTATCCTTGAGATAGTCTAGGAATTTTTGGCTAAGGTATTCACCTTCTCGATCTGATTGAAGAACCTTAATGGATTTTCTAGTTTATTTTCTACTTCATGTCTGAATTCTTTGAACTTTTCAAAAGCTTCAGACTTGTGTCTCATAAGATACACATACCCATACCTAGATAGATCATCGGTAAAGATAATGAAGTAGACAAAATTGCCTCTAGCTGGCACATCAAATGGGCCGCACACATCAGTATGTACTAGGGCAAGGAGATCTGTGGCCCTCTCCCCATGTCCTACAAAAGGAAGTTTGGTCATTTTGCCTTGAAGACAAGATTCACAAGTTGGATATGACTCGAAAGTCAATGGACTCAATAGCCCATTTTTTTCCAATTTGTTGATCCTATCTTCTGCTATATAACCTAATCTTAGGTGCCATAGATATCTATCGTTTGGACTATCCCTAGGTCGTTTGGCATTCACGTTTTGCTCGAATAATGAGTATACGTCCAGAAGGACTTTTCTTCTTATTCTTCAGGGTGGCCAGGTAAGTAGGGCAATTCCGCTTTCAATGGCCATCGCTGTTGCAATGAAAACACTTTTCTTTGGCAGCGGCTTTCATCTTCGGTTCTGCCTTCTTCTTCTTTGCTCCTTCCACCTTCTGCTTTTTCACAGACTTCTTTTTCTTTCCATAAGACTTTCTTTTGGAAGAAGTTCATTCCATAGCAAGAACTGAGCCTTTAGAACCTTTCATAGAAAGCTCAGCGGTGACCAGCATGTTCATTAATTCGGCCAAGGAATTTTGAAGTTTATGCATGTGGTAATTCATGATGAATTGCCTATATGCATCAGTCAAGGATTGTAGAATAATATCATTCTACAGATCCAAGTCTAACTTCACACCGAGCTTCTCAAGCTCTTTCATGTCCTTGATCATCATCAGACAGTGATCTTGAACTGACTGCTCATCACGCATCTTAGCCTTAAAAAGTTATTTCGTGACTTGATACTTGGCTGCGCAACTCTGTTCACCAAACATCTCCTATAGGTGAGCCAACATTTGGTGAGCAGTCATGATATCTTCATGTTAGCGCTGGAGCTCATCAGACATCGAGCCCAACATGTAATATCTGGCCTTATTATCTTCGTCTATCCATTTTTTCAGAGACGCTCTCTATTCAGTGGATGGATGGGCTGGTAAGGTGGGAGGATCCTGATCCAATACATGGGTTAACTTCTCAAAATTCAAAATGATTTTATAGTTTCTGAGACAATCTTTATAATTAGGTCCGGTCAGTCTCTATGTGTTCAGGATACTTGCTAATGGATTGGATGCAAATATTTTTCTATAGAGAGTCAAAGATTCTAGTTAGATACTGTAATTATGACTTGACCAATTTATTTAGAGATTTTATTTTTAAATAAATTAGCTTCCACTATTTTCTTAGATCCCTACACTTCCTCTGTAGAGATGCAAAAATCTCCATGATTAATGATTTCTAGTGGATGGTGTGGTCTCACCAACTGACTCATCACCTCACCTAACAATTATTGGTGATAGATTAGCCAATGAGTGAACAGCTCTTGTTCAATGATTCTCTAATCATGGTGCACCCAAACTTGATCTCTAATTCTACATTACCTACCATTTCTCATCCTTTGACTTTGGTCAAAAATTAACCTTTAACTGGTCAAACGTTGACCATTCACACTTTGACTTCTGTCCATGTGTCACGCACCTATTGGAGAGCTGGTGGGGGCCTGTCCTCCTGCCAAAACCTGGCAGGATGGAGGGTGCATGCCACCCTTGGCGTGTGCCCAAGTTGGAGGCACCCAGGAGTCCCTGTTGGATTGAGACTCCATCTCCTTTTTGGATTTCGATTAGAGTTCTTCTAAGAACCAATTTTGACTGATCTTAGGCACCCTCTAAGGAGGAATCCAGGGGACTCTTTTTTCACCAATCAGATTTAGATCTGATTTCACAAAAAGTTATGATTGGTTGGGAAGAAGAGGAGTTGGATCACAAACAGTCTATAAATAAGATCCTACGTCCAACTCAAATAAATTAATTGAAGAATTGAAATCACATGCCCCAAGGCTGCCTCTCCCCTCTTCCTCCATACCAAACCCACCTTCTCCCTCTCCTCTCCACATCCAAAAGGGTTTTGGACCTTGGTTGGTGCAATCCAGATGAGAGAAAGGCGACTGAAAGCTAGAAGGTTGCGCTGCTGTAAAGGACAACTGCTGATCTTCAAAAGAAGTTTTGAAGATCCTCTAGATCAGACCTAGATCTAATTTTTGGAGACGTGATAGAGAAGAAGAGGATCTCCAGATCCAGTTTGAGTAATACCGATAGAGGCCAGGCACTTGCGTGGCTAGATCCAGAACCTTTCGCTGCTCACAGGATCATCATCAAATAATAGGATTACCCACTTTTAGGTAAATTAAATTTAATTTAATTTATTTAATTTTATTTTAATTATTAAAATAATAAGAATCAGATCTGAAACATCCTAAATCTGGTCTAGATCAAAAAAAAAGAATTTGAAATATATCTCTTGATCTGATCAGATCTGAACGAACCTGATCCAGAAAATCAGGATTTTTCTTCAGGAAGGTGGAAAGAAAAAGAAGACAGAGCTGAAGAAGAAGGTCACTGAGAAAGAAAAGTATCTCCATTGTAATACTGATGACCATTGGAAGCGGAACTATCATACATACCTGGCCACCTTAAAGAATAAGAAGGAGACAGGTCCTTCTAGAGGTATGCTCGTTATTGAATCTAAGCTTATGATTTCTTTTGCATCCAGTTGGGTGCTTGACTCTGATTCTAAAGCTCATTTGTGCACTTCCATGCAGGGTCTTGAGGATAGCAAGAGGCTGAGGGATGGTAAGATGATCCTATGCATCAGAAATAGAGCAAGAATTGCTGCCATGACCATGGAAACCTATCCTCTTCGACTACTGTCTGGCTTAGATTTAGTACTTAAGAATTGTTATCATGTGCTTGCTATAAGTAGAAATTTGATTTTTGTTTCATATTTAGCACAAGAAGGCTATGTAATTAGTTTTCTTAAGAATCATTGTAATATTCTTTATGAAAGAAATAAAATTGCAAGTGGTTTTCTTATTAACGGTCTCTACCAGTTATATATCGATGTATCTATCTTTAATATCGAGTAAAATGTGAATGCCATAGGATCAAAATGATCCAGAAATAGTCCAAACGATAGGTATCTATGGCACCTAAGGCTAGATCATATAGCAAAAGATAGGGTTAACAAATTGGAGAAAATCGGGCTATTGAGTTCATTGACTTTCGAGTCATATCCAATTTATGAATCATGTCTTCATGGCAAAATGACTAAGCTCTCTTTTGTAGGACATGGGGAAAAAGCCATGGATCTACTTGCCCTAGTACATACTAATGTATGCCGTCCATTTGATGTGTCGGCTAGAGGCAACTTTGTCTACTTCATAATCTTTACCGATGATTTATCTCGGTATGGGTATGTGTATCTTATGAAACATAAGTCTGAAGCCTTTGAAAAGTTTAAGAAATTCAGACATAAAGTTGAAAAGCAAACTAAAAAATCTATTAAGGTTCTTCGATTAGATCGAGGAGGTGAATACCTTAATCAAAAATTTCTAGACTATCTCAAGCAATATGGCATAGTCTCTCAATGGACTCCATCTGGAACATCTCAACTCAATGGGGTTTCAAAATGGAGGAATCAAATCCTATTAGATATGGTCCGATCCATGACGAGCTTCACAGACCTTCCTGATTTTTTTTGAGGACATAATCTATTAACTACTATATATTTACTGAATAGGGTCTCCTCTAAAACCGTTCATACCATACAGTATGAGATATGGCATGGTAAGAAATCAAGTTTGAGTCATCTCAAAATTTGGGGTTGCCTGACTCATGTCAAAAGACAACAAGCGGACAAGTTAGACTATAGGTCCTTTAGAGCTCGATTCATAGGATATCCTAAAGAGTCATTAAGATATTATTTCTACATTCCAGAAGATCATAATGTGATTGTGAGTTAGCATGCCATCTTTCTTGAAAAATAATTTATTCATGATGGTGATATTGGAAAGCAGATCAAGCTCGAGGAGAAAGTCTCCCAAGAGCAACGAGCTAAGGACCCTATAGAACCAAATTAGGTTGAGCCAATATAATCACTACCTCCTCCACCTCGTAGATCAAAAAGGATTTTCCATCCTCCTGAGAGGTACTTAGGTACTATTTCAAAGAAAGTAGAAAAAATATTCCTCGTAGGTAATGGGGTTCATGGTGATGATCCCAAAACCTATGACGATGCGATATTGGATATCGACTCTAAGAAATGGTTAGAGGCAATGAAGTCAAAAATTGACTCGATGCACTCAAACCAAGTTTGGACCTTGGTAGATCCACCTAAAGGTATAGTACCTATTGGGTGTAAATGGATCTACAAGAGAAAGATTGGTGCAGATAGGAATGTAGAGATATTCAAAGCTAGATTAGTGGCAAAAAGATATAGTCAGCATGAAGGCATTGACTATCAGGATACCTTTTCACAAGTAGTCATGATAAAATCCATCCGCACATTGCTTGCTGTTGCAGCTTATTTCGATTATAAAATATGGCAAATGAATGTGAAAATGGCATTCTTAAATGGATACCTTGAGGAAGATATCTATATAGAATAGCCGCTAGATTTCACATCCAGTGATGCTGATCACAAAATATGCAAGCTGCAAAAGTCCATATATGGACTTAAGCAAGCATCTCAGAGCTGGAATACTCATTTTAATGATGTGATCAAATTATTTAATTTCATCAAGAATGAGGAGGAATCATGTGTTTTCAAAAAGGTCGGTGGGAGCGCTATTGCCTTTCTTGTACTGTACGTGGATGATATCCTCCTTATTAGGAATGATATTCCCATATTGACCATAGTTAAAATATGGTTATCTAAAGAATTCTCCATAAAAAATCTAGGAGAAGCATCCTTCATTTTAGAAATTAAGGTCTATAGAGATAGACTGAATAGGATGCTAGGTCTTTCACAGAAGATGTACATAGAGGAAGTGCTAAAGAGGTTTAGCATGAAAAACTCCAAGAGAGGATTGGTACCCTTCAGACATGGCATTCATCTCTCCAAGAAAATGTGTCCCAACACACCTGAGGAGATTGAACGCATAAGCAAGATCCCTTATGCTTCAGCAATAGGGAGCCTTATGTATGCCATGTTATGTACACGACCTGATATAGCCCATGATGTGAGTGTCACAAGTAGATATCAGTCGAATCCAGATGAAGAACACTGGACTTCTGTGAAATGTATCCTTAAGTACTTGAGAAGAACTAAGGATATATTGTTAATTTTTGGTAATGGAGAACTCCAAGTCCAGGGTATACAGACTCGGATTTTATGTCTGATATAGATGATCGAAAGTCGACATCTGAGAGTCTATTTATATATAATGGTGGTGCTATCAGTTGGAAGAGTTCCAAGTAAATAGTGATAGTAGATTCCACCATAGAAGCAGAGCATATCGCTGCATCAAAAGTTGCAAAGGAGGCATTCTGATATAAGAAGTTCACTATAGAGATCGAAGTGATGCCATCGGATGTCATTCCTCTATACTGCGATAATAATGGTGACATAGCCCTTGCTAAGGAGCTGAGATCTCATTAGAAATCCAAGCACATCGAGCGGCCATACCACCTTATTCGTGATTACATCGAGGTCAAGAGAGTCGACTACACAGATAATGTGGTAGACCCACTTACAAAGCCGTTGGGCCAACAGAAGATCGAAGCCCACCTAGAGAAGATGGGACTTAGATTTGTAGCCAATTGGCTTTAAGTCAAGTGGAAGTTTGTTAGATATGTATGCCCTAGAAGTCAGATTGGTTGACACTTGTAATACACTTCTAAGGGCAAAACTATAATTTTGACTATAAATAATAAAATAGGTTATTTTCTATTACAGTGTGTATTTGAAAGTGTCTGTGATACATCCCTTGAGTTAATGGTAATGGTAGTTCATATTTTCAAGTGTTGAAAATTTAAGACATGAATTTTCATTATTAACTCATAAAATACTCCTGACCATAGGATCATCATGAGGATGGTGATTGATCCAGAAGGTTGGTGTACGATCACTTCTTTAAGATAGATGATTCTTGAGTCTACGATGTAGAGACACCAGAGCGAGAGTACGGTACTCATTAGAGAACGAGGGCACTGAGCGTGACCACCTCAAGCAGTCATGAGGAAGTCTACCTTCTCGTCGATGACTAGCTCGAAGCTGCAGTGGTGTATTTGATTCTTTGACCTGAGGTGCATCGATAGTTCATTTTGAGGGTGTTATAGTTTGACTACATCATAACTCAATCTCCTAGCCATTGGGAATCCTGAGGTATATGTTGGCTATAGCATGTTCATTGTAGGAATTGGATTGCACCAATAGGGGATCTATCTACCTCGATAGATAAGGAGCAACCCAATGATGATTATGAGAATCAAGTCCATAAGCCCATGACTATGGTAGAGTGAAATAATATAAAGAGTTTCTATTAAGATTTTCATATTAGACTTAAATTGAATGATTAATTCATATGACAGATATTAGGGTTTGATGAGATCACCTTAACCCTAATCCAGTCCGGGCTCAAAATAGAGAAATCTAATCGCACAAGTAACTACACCGAGAGGTTCGCTTTCAGTTCTGATAGGTTGCCACCATATGCTGCTAGGTGTCACTGGTGGATTTTGAGAGCAATTAGAATGATTTGGATGATCGATCATATTAGTTGTCTGAATCAGAAAAGTTTTGATCCATCGAAAGGTGTTTCAATGTTGTCGATGATAGAGATCATGACATATTTCATTACCATATGGAATTGAACCTAACTAGATCACACAAACCAGGATTTAGATCTGGATGTCATCAATTGGACTAACCCAGTTCAATTGATTTGAATAAGATTCAATTAGGTTCAAGGAAATCGTGCTAGCACATGATTGAGCCTAATGTTCTCCTTTAATAATCATTAAAGCTTTCTCGACTGAGCCAAATATGTTTGGTCTCACTCAAAAACTTTTACTTAGTTTGACTGGAGTTTGTCCAGATCAGAAAAGGATTATCTTAATTTATGAGATAAATTTAAGATGACACCTACCATTTTCGGTCACCTGCTAATTCCTGTTTTTGGACATTGGTCAAATGTTGATCCTGAACACTTGGACATCTGCCCATGTGTCATGCACCTATAGGAGAATACCTGAGGCCTTGTCCCCTTGCTAAATGTAGATAGGAAGAGGATGCACGCCTCCCTAGGCATGCGCCCCATGAGGATAAAGGAGGAGTCCCATACAGATGGGACTCCATGATTGCTTCAGGGGATTAAACTCTGTGGCGCCAAGAACTCTTGTTTGACCCAGTCTTGGTGCCACCTTAGGAGGATTTTGAGGGTCTCTCATCTGATTGGATCAGATGATGTCATCCCATCGATCAGATTTAGATCTAATTGCTCAAAGGGTCATGATTGGCTGGGATGATGTGGCACTGCATGGCGCAACAGGTTCTATATAAACCCTATCTGCGCCTAGTTTTTTAATGCTTCTTCCTTTAGCCCATGCCATAAAGCCTCTCTTCCTCCTTCTCCATGCCACCCTCTAGTCCTCTCTCTCCTCTCCACGTCCAAGGGGTTTTGGGCATGAATAAGGTGCAATCCAAGCAAGTCAAAGATGCCAGAAAAGGAAGAAGACAGCACTACTGCAAGAGACAATGACAGTTCTTCAAAAGGAGTTTTGAAGACCTTCAAGATTAGATCTATATCTGATTTTTGGAGGATTGATTGAGAAGAAAAAGATCTTCAGATCTTATCCAAGTGGATACCGATAAAAGCTAGGTGCTTGCGTGGCTAAATCCAGAACCTCAGGCAAACATCGGGATCATCATAGGATAATTGGATTACCCAAAATAAAAGTATAATTAAATTAGATTTAATTTTTATTTTTATTATCAGATTAATAAGATCAGATCTGAGGAGTCTCAGATTTGATTAGGATCTTTGAGAAAAAAATTTTCAAGTATCCCTCTTGATCCAATCAGATCTGAACAAACCTGATCTGAAAAATAGGTTTTTTTCTTCAAGGATATCGATCCTCCTGCACCCCTCTACTCTGAACTCATGCCAAATTTTTTCTTGACTTATAAAGCCACCACTCTAGAGCTCCACCTATACCTGAAGTCCATCTGATGCTACAGAAGATACTGACTCTATCACTGAGTCACCCAAGGCCAACCACCTAATGCTATACTACTAGGCCTGCCGCTGCACCTCATACATCATCGCTGCTCCTTCGAACCTTCCACACTCTGCGGACCCCACTGAAGCCATCTTGAATATCTCTATAACATGCAGGCACCTCTAAAATCTAAGAGTTCATCCAACTCTCCTCAATTCAGTAACTAAATCCTAGAAAATTCCATCCTAGCCTTCTTCTCTTCTACCCCTGCACTAGCCATCGCTTCAGTTGCACCAAGAGGAACTACAGCTCAAACCCTATCCTAGGCTCAAACCCACCTATCTCATCCCGAGGCTTTTGAGACTCTCTGGCTCTCTCTGAGATCTACTCTCAATCTTCCTAAGATGCCTTCTGACACTCTCCACTGAGATACCTTTCTTGGCTATTGCACCATCGAGCCTCTCTCAACCCCATGCCTCTAGGAAAGTACTACTACAACACTCCAGCACTCCCTATCTTGTCTTGACACTATCTCTTCATAAGTATCCAGGTTCTTTCTTGCTGTATACAAACCATCCTCCACCTAAACCATAACTCTTTCTAGTGCTCTTGCAAAAGAAACCTGATCCAGGACACTCCTAACTGCCTGAGACCTCCTAGATCTCCCTAAGACCTGCTCTAGGTCTCTCTGAGATGCTCCTGACACTCTCTGCTGAGATACCTCCTTCGACTGCTGCACCATCGAGCCTCTCTCAGCCCCTGTGTCTCCAGGATCGTGCTACTATAGCACTCCAATGCTCCCTGCCTTGTCTCTGTGCCGCTCTACAATCATCTAGCCCTAACCTACTAGACCTCCATGGATCATCCATCTCCATCACCTTCAAGGTTCCAATCGATCGCATCACTGAATACACCCCTAACTACTTTTCCAACTATTTATCAAACTGAATAGTTGCTTCTTCAGCTCCACTTTGACTCGAGCTCTTGAGTGATCTCTCCTCTAACACCCATGTCAATTAGGTAAATCAGTGTGATAGATTTAGGTGCCTCTAAGACCAGCTTGAATCAAGTCTTCCTTAATCTGACTTGGTGTAGTCAGTGGAAGGATCGTGATTAACTGGTTAATCTTCTCTCTTTCTCTTAAATGAGTTAACTAAATCCTCTAAAATTATTAGATCCTTAAAAATGAAATAGTTATAATGATAACTAAATCATAGCCTCTCATTAAGTTGAGGGATAATGGGTCCATTAGTTTAATAATTATTGGAAGCCCAAAGGCCTGGTGCTTATTGACTAATTGAATTATCATTCATAATATGATAATTTGACTATCTCTCTAATGGTGGTTAGGTTGGTCAACCAAAGCCAGACTTAATCATTTATTAGTTAGATATACCAAGTTTAGTCATATTGATGGTTGGATCTAACCAAATCTTTTCAGTGAAGGCCAAAGCCTACTGATTAGACTTCTAGACAAAATTATATTACTAAAAGTTATTTAGAGAAATAAATAGTTACGAACCTACCTATAGATGCACATAGGTTGATCGGCCAAAGTTAGGCTTGTGTGTAGTCTATGTGGATTCTAGTATCCACTAAGAAATTAAAGTAATTCCTCAAATTAAAGATAGAGGCTATCAATTTGTATAAAATAGTAGGAAAACCTTTAAACTAAAGTCCAAGTCTTTAGGCTTAATAATTCATATACTAATTAGATTTTGATTTTTTTTTTGTGTAGTAATGGCCACTACCTTGTCGCTTCGATTATTGTTGGATAATGATAAACTAATGGGACCTAATTTTGATAGCTGGTATTGTAAGTTAAATATAGTCCTAAAGCTTGAATGGATTTTGTACATCTTGACAAATCCGATATCTGAGGAGCCAGCTCCGAATGCAAGAAGAACAGTCCAAGATACTTATCAAAAGTGGCTTAATGATCGTACCATTATTCATTGTATTATACTGGCAGCTATGAGCAATGAGTTTAGCCATAGATTTGAGAATGCTCAGCCATAGGACATGCTTCAAATGTTGAACGAGTCCTTTAGCACGTCTGACGATGTTGAAAGGCACAAGACTAGTTATGCCATTTTCAATGCTCAAATGAGGGATGGGGTGTTAGTCATCGATCATGTATTGTACATGATCAAGATGATTGAGCGCCTGAACAAATTCGATTTTTTCTTGCATGAGAAGTTTGGGAAAGATGCTATTCTAAACTCTTTACCCAAGTCCTTCCTCCCCTTCCTTATTTTAGAATGACAAAGTCTGCAGTCAACTACTACGGCTTGTTGGGATTACTGCAGAACTTTGAGAAGGATCACCAGCTCCATAAAAAGTTGATGAATATAGTCGGAGGGTCTTCTTCTGGTCATCAACCCTTTAAGAAAAAGAAGAAGAAAAAGAATAAGAAGGTACAGCCACATGCTGGGATATCCGCATAGGGTCAAACCAAGAAACCCAAGCCCGACCAGAGTCAGGTGGAGTGCTTCTATTGTAAGAAGCTAAGGCATTAGAAGAGGAATTATCCTCAATATATTGCCTTCCAAGATTCGAACAGGCCAAAAAAGAAGCAAGCAATTATTGGGCAAGATAATTATATGATAACTTCTTACAATTTTTCTATATGTGATACTACTGTCAGACTATTAAATACTGCAAGCTCTTATCATATTTCTAATTCAATGTAGGATTTATAGGTTAGTTGGAGGTTTGATGAAGGTAAGAGGTTCTTGAATATTAGAGATGGAAGACAAGTTCTAGTTCTAGCTTTAGGAATCATGAACCTTGTAATCAATTCTCATAATGTTATTCTTTGTGAATGTCACTATTGTCCAAATTTCTTATTGAATATTATCTCTGCAGACCTTTTGGCCAAAAATAGTTGAAAGAGTAAGGATGATGCTCCCAAGTCTTGGAAGAACATGAAGGATGATGCTCCCAAGTCTTGAAAGAGTAAGGATGATGCTCCCAAGTCTTGGAAGAAGCCAAGGTGATGGCTCCTGGAGGAGTCAAGGTGATGGCTCCTGAAGGCTAGGATCAGTCGAAGATATATCAGCCAGGATCTAAGGGCTGGTACACTATCGAGCTAGCTTGGATATAAGTCGAGCTAGCTCGAGATGAGATCGAGTCAGCTCAAACCAAAATTGAGCTAGCTCTCTTAATTAAACAAAGAATGTGTTTGGGGATTTTGTGGCTTGACAGGCAGTTGAGCCAGCTCGAGTCTTCATCAAGCCAGCTCGAGCAAACGAATAGATGAGCATGGAGTTTTCTATTTGATCTTGGATTGGATTTAATCCAAGAGATCTTAAGACTTTATTTGAGAGGTCTTAAGGTGGCTAATTCATATATTAGACTAGGTCTTTAGTCTAAGGGGTGAGATCATGCAAGACATGGGTGTACATAAGCTTGGGTGAGTACTTTTATGTGTAGGTTAGCCTAAAAGAGTTTTTTAGAACTGAGTCTTGTTGACTCAGGGGTCATATATACTTTGTATATGTAATATTTTTGATAAGTGAAATTAAAAAATTTCTTTTCTTCTTGAAACACTTGCTTCTTCTCTCTCTCTATTGCTACCCTAACTTCCAATCATTTGATCTTCATCCTTGCTTATTATCATCTCCAACCTACTTCCTCAAGGTTGGTAGAAGGTACAAGGATTTCCACAGGTTTGAGAATGATTCATAACAAGTGGTATCAGAGCCGAAGGTGTGTGAAAAGAGGAGAAGACACCAAAAAGTTGAAGGTCTTCAGGTGTTGTGAATTCAGCAAGGTCTTGTCAAGGTATTTCTCAAATCTCCTAGAGTTTGTATTGCATTTTGGCCTTGGATCTAGCCATGGAAAGCAACATAAAGCTTGATTTTGAAAAGTTTGATGAGAAAGAAAATTTTTCTATGTAACAAGTTCATGTGGAAGATCTTCTGGTTTAAGCTGAATTGGAACAGGCATTGGAAGAAAAGCTTGAAGGGATATCAGATCATCAGTGGATGTTCTCAGAAAAGAAAGCCCACTCTGTGATCAGAGGATGCTTGGCAGATGCGGCACTCTATTCAGTCTTAGAGGAGAGGACCCCAAGAGATTTGTGGTTGAAGTTGCAAACCATGTATATGGGAAAGAATATGTACAACAAGCTGATGTTGAAGAAGAGACTATATAGCTTTCGGATGTAGGAAAGCAGAGATGTCTTGGGACACATCCAGAAGTTCGACCAAATGTGCAATGAGTTGCTGAACATTGGGGTGAAGATGGAGGAAAAAGATAAATCATTGCATCTATTATGCTCGTTGCCCTCGTCCTATGATCCATTGGTAACGACGCTGCTCTATGGTAAGGAGACCCTGGAGTATGAAGACATGGTCTCGATGCTACGAACCAATGAATAGTGAGAGAAGTTGACCAAGAAAAGTGTTCCCCTAGAGGGCTTGACTATAGGAAAGAGATCTGAAAGATCAAAGGAGAGAGGCAAGCCAAGGGGATGCTCAAAGTCTCAGAAGAGTAAGAATAGGAAGGAAGCCAGGTGCTACAAGTGCAACGAGGTTGGGCACTTTAGACGTGATTGCCCATAGTTGAAGAACAAAAAGAGAGAAAAAAGTGGATCTGATGCACTAAGTATGGTGGCTGATAGTGAGGTGGAGGATGTTCTCTTGATTGTATTAGATGGTCATAGGAGATACACAGATATATGGATCCTGGATTCAGCCTGTTCACATCACTACATCCCAAACCAATCTTGATTCATTTCATACACCAAGATTGATGAGGGGAGTATGATACTTGGAGATAATCACCCATGCAGAGTCGCTGGTATTGAAAGTGTTTAGGTGAGGATGTTTGATGGGATGGTGCGGACTCTCATAAATATAAAACATGTTCCAGATTTAAAGAAAAATCTCGTGTCACTGGGGTACCTAAAGCAGAGCGGTTGCAGCTTCAGCAGTCATGCCAGGAGTAGAGTTCTTAATATCTCCAATGGTGCTATAGTAGTGATGAGGGTAGGAGGATAGAGAACAAGCTCTACAAATTGGAAGGATCTGTGGTGGTCGGGGAAACTAATGCAGCAGTCATAGCACAGGATCAGCAAGGGGCTCGATGGTTGTGGCATTACCGCCTAGGCCATATGGATGATTGTGAGATGAAGGAGCTGAGCAAGCATAGTCTGATTCCAAATCTAGATGGAGGTGTTATAGAGATATGTGAGCCATGCCAGATGGGTGAATAAAGGAGACTATAGTTTGCCATCAATTCAGCCCATAGTGCAGCCCCACTGGAACTAGTTTACACTGATGTGTGGGGACCGGCTCCGTTTCCAACCAGAAATGAGGCAAGATACTTCTTAACCTTCATAGATGATTTCTCGAGGAAGGTATGGATCTACTTCATGAAGAAGAAATCAGAAGTCTTCTCCAGGTTTAAGGTATGGAAAGCAGAAGTAGAGAAGGAGACAGGTCGGAGCTTGAAGTGTCTATAATTAGACAACGATGGAGAATACACTAGCAAAGAGTTCCAAAGTTTTTGTGAGGAGTGTGACATCAAAAGGCACTTCTTAGTAAAAGAAACTCCTCAGCAAATTGGGATGGCCAAAAGGATTAACAGAACCCTTTTGGAAAAAGCATGATGCATGAGGCCACAAGCAAGGCTTCCGAAGGCATTCTGGATTGATACAGTGGATGCAGCCTGTTATCTGGTGAATCGATCACCTCATACAAAGTTAGATGATGGTATTCCAAAGGAGAGATGGTCTGGAAGGAAGATTGGGCTAAGCCATCTAAGGATGTTATGGTGCATAACTTTTATGCACATCAGTGTTAGTGAGCGGACCAAGTTAAATGCCAGGTAACAGAAGATGGTGTTCTTAAGATATCCATAGGAGTTAAGGGATACCGACTTTGGGATCCCTTGGAGAAGAAGGTCATCATTAGTAGGGATATCACCTTTGATGGGAATTCAATTCTCCAAAGGCAAGATGGCATGGAGGAATAGCAGGTGCAGCAGGAGGTCCAGCAAGTTAGCACTGGATAGTTAACATCTTATACTATTTTGCCACTTGCAAGTGCATCGGGAGGACTTGGTATTTAGGTGGAACACTCATCAAAGGTGTCTCCTAAGGTGGAGAGATTTTGGATGGATAAAGAAAGCCAGGAGGCCCAACAAGAGCAAGCTAGACCTAAGATGAACATCGGGGTTGCACTGCACCAGCCCAAAAGGAACATCAAACAATCGGAACGATACGACTTTGAGGATACGTTGTCATATGCCCTGATGATAGCAAACAGGGACCTCTATACCTACAAGAAGGCTATGGATAAGCTAGGATAGATAGAGATGAGACCAAGCAATATCCGAAGAAATGTAGTCTCTCCATAAGAATGAGACGTGGCAATTGATGCAGTTGCCACAAGGAAAGAAATTCGTTGGTTGCAAGTGGGTTTATCAATGCAAGGAAGGGCCTCTAGAGCAGGAAGATATCAAATATAAGGCATCGTTGGAGGATTTTTATGCCAGTTGAAGACATGACAATATAGGCTAATTGAAGGTCTTTAGAAGGCTGTGGCCGAGGTCCTAAGTCAGGCTGAGCTTAAAATCATCAAAAGATGAAAGCTAGAGCACAATATAGGCTAATTGAAGATCTTCAAAAGGCTGTGGCCGAGGTCCTAAGTCCGGCCAAGCTTGAAGTCATCAAAAGATGGAAGCCAGAGCACAATATGGGCTGGTTGAAGGTCTTCGAAGGCTATAGTCGAGGTCCTGAGTTGGGCCAAACTTGAATTCATCAAAAGATGGAAGCCAATCATAACGAAGGCTAATTGAAGGTCTTCAAAAGGTTGAAGATGAGGTCCTAAGTTGGGCCAAACTTGAGTTCATCAAGAGGTGGAAGCCAATCATAATGAAAGTTGATTAAAGATCTTCAAAAGGTTAAGGGCGAGATCCTGAGTCAGGCCAAACTTGAGTTCATTAAGAGACTGGAGTCTCCACTCTTGGCTCTAGATTGTCAACTCACTCTCCCCACATGCCATGAGGGGACAATATCTGACATGATTTCTGAGAATATTCTAGTGGACAAATAAAATATCTTTGATAATTTACTACTCTCTCACGACTAACAACCCACGACCATTCCTAACAAACTCCAGACTCTTCTATAAAAGGAGGAAAATAGGGACCCCAAGGTATGCAACTTTTTCTCTCCAAATGCTCATCTTCTTTCCGCTGTCGAACAAAGAACTGACTTGAGCATCGAAGGATCTCCGTTGGAGCCAACTTTAGTCGAAGATTTTTCTTGTAGGTACAGCCACCTCTATCTCATCATCCCGACTTACGACCATCGCACAACTCCAGCCAATCCAACCTCGAGATGGATTTTCACATCAACAGATAGTGCTAGAGGAAGGGCTCTTTGAGCCCGTTTATGAGAAGAAATGAGCATCCAACGAGAGAAGCTCCATCATGTTGCTCCAATGCTGATGAGATTCAGCATCCATCTTCAACAGGTCCCATCCAGGCTCAAACTAGAGGGCTCCAAATAAGAAAGAAATTTCAATCGAAGAAAGGATCCAGACAAAGAAGAAAATCATAACAAGGATGATCCGAACTAGCAAAGATGTCACAAGATCTAGATAAGAAATATAATTATACAAATTTTTTAGTTATATTACATTCTTGATTTTTTCTCTATTCTCTTGAGTTCTAGATAGAATCAAATGTTAAAAAGAGGATCATCATTTGCTCTCTAATTTGCTAGGCAAAATCTAGTTTGAGAGCTTCATAAGTGAGAGCAAATATGATGCCTAGCCAAAAAGCACTTCGTCAATAGAATCCCATAAAAAGAGGGTTCGATTCTCCTGATTCACAAAAAAAAATAAGAAGAAGAAGAAAATAAGAAAAAAGAGAGAGAAGAAAGAGTTTTTTAGTCTTCTATTTCAAATAAAATAAAATAAAATAAAAAGAGATTTTTTAATTTTCTATTAAAAAATTGGACAAAAAAGTGAAAAATAGATGAAAGAAGAAATGGGGGGAGGGTCAGTGGCCTCCCACGCGCCCATCGCGCATCTGACCGACCTCCCCCATGCCTGTCATAGCTATCTGATCGACCTCCTCCGAACCTGCAAGACCCCTCCAACCTCCTCTAGACTCATGCATCTGCCACATCCCTCCAGCCTCCTCCAAACCCATAGGGCCCCTCTAGACTCCTCCGAACCCTCCATGGTGCCCCTCTGCCATTCTCCTTCCTCGTGCACCTAGGCACAGCCAAACCTATCGCAGCGCCTCCCCAATAGATGGCATGGGCTTCTCTTGTAGGTTCTATTTCAAGAAATAGAGGAGGAAGAGGATGGGGAGAGATTGGCATCCATAGGCCTCTCCCCAGCCTAGGCATGTCTAGCTGGCCTTCTCCAAGCCCGTGCACATCCAACTGATCTCCTCCTCATGCAACCCCTTCAGTCGATTTTCCCTCTTCCGCATGCCCAGGCAACCAAGCCAGCCGATCCTCTCTCTCGTGCACTCTAGTGACTCATCCGATCCTACCCCATGCATCCGAGCATGCCACCAGCAGTCGATCTTCTTCCTCTCATGCATCCGAGCATGCCACCGATGGTCGATCTTCTTCCTTTCGTGCATCAAGCATGGTGGCCGATCTCCTCCCTGCGGTGCCCCTTTGACCAATTTCCCTTGCAATCCCTATGGCGAAATCCTCCATCACAAGCTCAGGTAGCCCCGACCTCTTCAAAAAATAATAATAATACTAATATATATATAGAAAAGAGAAAAAAAGTGGAAGAAGGAGAAGTCGGCACCCCTATGGCCGAGCTTCTCTCCCGCGCGTCTCATCTCCTTCCTCCCTTACGCATCGCGACTCCTCTGACCGATCTCCCCTGTGCTCCTAGGCACAATCTGAGATAACTCTAGTTGAACTTCCCTCTCCCGTAACCCACAGTTCCTCTCCGATCGATCTCCTCCCTATGTGCCGATCTCCTTCCTCACAACTTCGAGCAGTGGCTGGAATTGGTCAAAACAACGGTGCCAACCTTCTTCCCCCATGCGCCCAAGCACGATCGAGCTCCTACCATGCACATGGTAACTATGAGCTCACAATGGTCGACTCCACTTTCTTGCAAAGATCCATGCACCCCAAATGTGGCCGAGGTCCCTGACATGCCAAAGCCCGAAGCCACCAGCAAAAGGCCACAATCTCCATACATGGCTATGAATTTTATCCACTGAAGTTGAGTTGACAAAAAAAAAGAAGCAGAAAAGAAAGAAAGAGCGAAGACAAAGAAAAGAATGAGAAGACAAGACAAGAAAAGGCCAGCCAGCTGACCCTCTGTCCCACGTGTCTAAATGTGGACAAACTTGTCGCGATAGCATCGAGGTTTGTGCACCTCCGAAGTGACTGAACCTGCCACCAAGTGGCTCTCAAGATCCTCGTACGTATGGTGCTGAGGTCCTCGCGAGGTCTATGCGCTCCCAACACAGCCCAAGTCCCCCATGCCAAGGTCCATGCACTCCAAATGCAGCCAAAGTCTCCCACACATGCATCCGTTCAATCTTTTTTGAAGTTCATCCATGTGCATCTCACATCAAACAGTGCCAAACCTAACTTAGAGCAACCTCTAAAGCCATCCATAAAATGCTGCAATCTCGGCATGTGGATCTATAAATTTCACCCATAGAAACTAAGATTAATATGAAGAAAAGAAGAAGAAAGAGAAGAAGACAAAGTTTGATCTGAACTGGAGTAATCCAAGATAAAAGCTCAAAATCAAGGAACAAGAGGGGGTCAAACAGAGCCTAAGGTCTCCCAAATGGAGAACTCATGGTAAGAGACTTTTAAGCCTTTGTCCATTATCTTTTCTTTCTCATGGGCTATAGGATACCAAAACTATGGCCGAACCCAAAGCCAATTAAGGCTTAGTTCAAGAAACTAAGGCTGAAGTTGAAGTAAAAATAAATATTGAAGTTGAAGTTTGAATCCAAACCCATCCGAGGTCAAGTTCAAGACTCATCTGAGGTGCAAGCAAAACAAATCCAAGATAAAAATCATATAAATCCTAGGTAAAAATCATATAAATCCTAGGCCAACAAAAATCCAACCTCATTAAGCTGAGCTCATCAAATAACCAACCTAAGGTAAAACCTAAGCCAAGCTAAAGTAAAATCTCAAACCAATTCGAGGTCAAGCTCAAGATCAATCTAAGGTCAATTTCAAGATCTATCCAAAGGAAAAGCAAGACAAATCCGAGGTAAAGATCATATAAATCTGAGGTCTGCAAAGGTTCAAGCTCAAAAGATTGAGACCAACAAAAATTCCAACTCAATAAGTCAAGCTCATAAAAAAATGGGGGGGGAGGGGAAATCCGAGGATAAAGCCTATGCCAAGTTGAGGTCAGATTCAAGGCCAAGCCAAGGTCAAAATCAAGGATAAGCTAAAGTTAAAATCATAACTAAGTTGAAGTTAAAATTACAACCAAGCTGAAGTTAAAATCACGGCCGAGCCAAAGTGAAAATCATGACCAAGGCCGAACTACCAAGTCCAAATTCAAGCCAAGAAAAAATCAAGGCCAAGAAAGTAGACTTAACAAAAATATCAATCAAAGAAGACCTCATTAACTTAAGACAGGAGAAGGAAAGAGGCCCTTTCAATGGTCCTTATGT
Organism: Cocos nucifera; assembly: GCA_006176705.1. NCBI lineage: Eukaryota > Viridiplantae > Streptophyta > Magnoliopsida > Arecales > Arecaceae > Cocos > Cocos nucifera. The sequence goes on along the minus strand of QRFJ01000337.1, from coordinate 368,427 downwards.
GCCCCTACAGTCCTGTTAGGAACAGGAGGAGAACCTCATCCTAACATGAACAAAATGAAGACCTCATTAACTTAAGATGGGAGGAGGGGAGAGGCCCTTTCAATGGCTCTTATGTGTCCCTATAGTTCTGTTAGAAACAGAAGAAGAACCTCATCCTAACATGAGCAAAATAAAGATCTCATTGACTTAAGATGAGAGGAGGAGAGAGGCCCATTCAATGACCCTTATATGTCCCAACAGCTCTATTAGAAATAGGAGGAGAACCTCATCCTAACATGAGCAAAATGAAAATCTTGTTAACTTAAGATGGGAGTGGGAGAGGCCCTTTCAACAGCCCTTATGTGACCTTATAGCCCTATTAAGAATAGGAGGAGAATCTCATCCTAACATGAGCAAAATGAAGACCTCGTTAACTTAAGATGGGAGGAGGAGAGAGGCCCTTTCAATGGTCCTTATGTGCTTCTACAGCCCTGTTAGGAACAGGAGGAGAACCTCATCCTAACATGAGCAAAGCGAGGACCCCCATTAACTTAAGACGAGAGGTGGGGAGAGGCTCTTTCAATGGCCCAGGTATTCTCCTACGATCGTGTTAAGGATAAGAGAAGGATCTCATCCTGACATAGAGAGAAGTCCTCCGATTATTTAAGATAGGAGAATAACTTCATCCTAGCAAGGGTGAAAACCTCCAATTTTTAAACACAAAGCAAAGGTCTGCAGAAATCTGAGCTCCAAATATCAATATTTGTAGAAATCCAACTTTAAAAGACAAAAATCTATAGAAATCCAAACTCAAAATATCAATATTTGCAGAAATCCAAGCTTAGAAAATAGAGGTTTGTGGCAATCCGAGCTTAGAATGTAAATATGTGCAGAAATCTAATAGAAGATAGAGGTCAGTAGAAATCTAAGCTCAAAAAGCTAAGGATAAAATTGAAGATCTTCAAATAATTTCAATAAGAAGTCAGAAGATTCTAAGTCTAAATGACAAAAAAGATCATATCTTAGGCAAGTCCGACATACTATACTCCTTTCGTCGGAACCAAGGCCCGAACTCGAAAGTAGGGGGCTATTGTTGGAAGATTTTTATGCCAGCCAAAGACATGACAATAAGGCTAATTGAAGGTCTTTAGAATGCTGTGGCCAAGGTCCTAAGTCAGGCTGAGCTTAAAATCATCAAAAGATGAAAGTCAGAGCATAATATAGGCTAATTTAAGGTCTTCGAAGGCTGTGGCCGAGGTCCTAAGTCAGGCCAAGCTTGAAGTCATCAAAAGATGGAAGCTAGAGCATAATATGGACTGGTTGAAGGTCTTTAGAAGGTTGTGGCCGAGGTCCTGAGTCGGGCTAAATTTGAGTTCACCAAGAGAAGATAGCCAGTCACAACGAAGGCTGATTGAAGATCTTCAGAAGGTTGAGGATGAGGTCTTTAGTTGGGCCGAACTTGAGTTCATCAAGAGATGAAATCTAGTCACAACGAAGGCTTATTGAAGATCTTCACAAGGTTGAGGGCGAGATCCTGAGTCAGGCCAAACTTGAGTTCATCAAGAGGTTGGATTCTCCACTCTTGCCTCCAGGTTGTCAACTCACTCTCCCCACATGCCATGAGAGGATAATACCTGACATGATTCCTAAGAATATTCTAATAAGTAAACAAAATATCTCTAATAATTTACTGCTCTCTCATGACTAACAACCCACAATCATTCCTAATAAACTCCAGACCCTTCTATAAAAGGAGGAAAAGAGGGACCTCAAGGTACGCAACTTCTCTCCAAATGCTCATCTTCTTCCCACTATTGAATGAAGAACTGACTTGAGCATCGGAAGGTCATCACTGGAGCCAACTCTGGTCGAAAACTTCTCTTATAGGTACGGTCACCTCCATCCCATCGCCACCGACTTGCCACCATCGTGCAACTCCAGCCAACCCGACCTTGAGATGGATTTTTGCATCAACAGGCATAGTTAGTAGCCAAGGGATACTCCAAGAAGGAAGGCATTGACTTCAGTAAAGTATTTTCTCCCATCGTCGAGCATACTTCCATCAGGATGCTGCTGAGCATCGTGGCAGCTCAGGACTTGGAGCTGGAGTAGATGGATGTCAAGATGGCATTCCTCTATGGGCATTTGGAGGAGAGCATCTACATGGAGCAGCCACCGAGGTTCTAAGAGCCAAGAGTAGAAGAAAAGGTCTATTTGTTACAAAAATCATTATACGAGCTGAAGTAATCACCGAGGCAAAGGTACAAGTGATTTGATTCTTATGTGAGAAGCATCGGACTTTTCATGTGCGAATATGACTCTTGTGTGTATATTAAATCTTTGGAGGATGAGTCTAGGGTGTTCTTACTCTTGTATGTGGATGACATGCTTATAGCATGAAGAACAAGAAAGTTGTGTAGGAACTAAAGGCAACCTTGTCTCGAGAGTTTGAGATGAAGGATTTGGGGCCTGCTAGGAAGATCTTAGGTATAGAAATCTTTAGAGATCAAGCTAAGATGATGCTGCATTTATCTTAGGAAGGCTATATCAGGAAGGTCTTGGAGAGGTTTGAGATGAAGGAAGCAAAATCGGTAGAGGCACTTACCAAGCACTTCAGATTCTCTAAGACAATGTCACCATAAACTGAGGTGGAGGCTTAAGAGATGGAGAGAGTATCATATAGAAGGGAACATGCAAGATTTCTAACTCTACTTTCAAAAAAATTTTCAAAAATCATACATAGCAAAAGCTATTATTAATTAAATTAATAATAAGAGCTATAGATCTAATCTAAAAATTCTACATAATCAAAATCTAATGTATCATATATGCTTGCATATCTAAAAAGTAAAACAGCAAATATAGTAAAATTATTTTACTGCTACTACGTGTTTAAAATACGTTACCTTTTTGCAGGTAGATGATCTCCGCAATCTGATCTCTCGGTGTAGATCTAATCATCGTGATGTAGCCATACACATGTCTGACCTCCATGGATAATTCACATGAGGCCTAGATCTCGATCAACTCCTTCAGAGTGCTAGCCCGAATAGAAGTCTTCAACGACTGATGTAGATCAAACTCCTTTGATCTTCTCCATGGAGTCTTCGGATGCTCCGAATCCCCAAGAACATAGAAGATGATGAAGAGGAGGTCTTCCACCAATTTTGTGAAGTCATGACCCTCGTAACTCACAATCTGGAATCCCAAACTTAGGTAGAGATCCTAGGGTATGCACTTACCCAAATATCTTGCACTTGGTTTTTCCTCACGCATGCAGAGAAGAGACTTTCTCTTCTCTTTTCTTTCTTCATGTTCTCACTCTTCCTTCTTCTATTTTTTTTTCACGTCCATAAAATCAATTATTTTATAGATGCACTTAAACATGGGAGATGTGTGGGATTGGCTTAGATCAAGAGATTATCCATTCAAACTCAAATCCCATTTGAATTGAATTTGTAACCAGATCGGGCCAATTTTTAAGGCACGTGAGGAGGGGGAATGTGCACCCTCCCTTTCGTTGAAGTCATTACGAGAAATCTCTTTCTCATGGAGAAAAGATGGTGCAAATATTAGTGATGTGGTGCATGGAAAGACTAGTCAAACTAGTTTCTTATTTAACATCTAATTGAACCAATCAAATCCAAATTGATTAGGCCTAGTTAGATCAGATTAAATCTAACTTATTTAGACTTAATTACGCTTAGTTAAATCCTAATCAAATCAAAAATTAATCAAGCTAAACCCCTAATCAAATTAGAGATTAAACCTCCTTAACGATTAGATCATCTTATAACCTAATCAGATCAAATCCAAATGAATCAAATTCAATTGGTCTTGATTCAAAAATAATCACTTAATCAAATTGAGTTAATTAGTGATCAAATTACTAATCAATCTTTTCTTGATTAGACATTAGATCGAGTAGGAATCTCTAATGTGTGTTGTTAGATATATGTGCCCTAGAAGCCAGAATTGGCTGACACTTGTAATACACTTCTAGGGGCAAAATTGTAATTTTGACTATAATTAATAAAATGGGTTATTTTCTATCACACTTGTGTATTTAGTGTCTGTGATACATCCTTTGAGTTAATGGTAATGATAATTCATATTTTCAAGAGTTGAAAATTTAAGACATGAATAATCATTATTAACTCATAAACAGCTCCCGACCATAGGATCATCATGAGGATGGTGATTGATCCGGAAGGTTGGTGTATGATCGCTTCTCTTTAGTAGATGAGTCTTGAGTCTACGGTGTGGAGACATCAGAGCGAAAGTACAGATACTCGTTAGAGAACGAGGGCACTGAGCGTGACCACCTCGAGTAGTCATTAGGAAGTCTACCTTCTCGTCAATGACTGACTCGATGCTGCAGTAGTGTGTCTGGTTCTTTGACCTGAGATGCATCGGCAGTTCACCTTGAGGGTGTTATAGTTTGACTACACCATTACTCGGTCTCCTAGCCATATGGAATCCTGAGGTGTATGTTGGCTATGACATGTTCATTGTAGGAACTGGATTGCATCAAGATGGGAATCTATCTACCTCGGTGGTAGAGGAGCAGCCCTATGATAATCATGAGAATCAAGTCCTGAAGCCCATGGCCATGGCAGAGTGAAATAATAGAAAGAGTTTCTATTTAGATTTTCACATTGGACTCGAATCGAATGATTATATCATATGACAGAGACTAGGGTTTGACGAGTTTACCTTAACCCTAATCTGATCGGGGCTCAAGATAGAAGAACTTAATCACACAGGTAGCTGCACCAAGAGGTTCGCATTCAGCTCTGATGGGTTGCCACCATATACTGTTAGGTATCACTGGTGGATTTTGGGAGCAATTAGAATGATTTAGATGATCGATCATTCTAGCTGTTCGAATCAGAAGAGTTCTGATCCATCGAAAGAAGTTTCGATGATGTCTATGATAGAGATCATGACATATCCCATTACCATACAGAACTGAACCTAACTGGGTCACACAAACAAGGGTTTGAATCTGGTGATCATCAATTGAACTAATCTAGTTCAATTGATCTGAATGAGATTCAATTAGGTTCAAGAAAATCGTGCTAGCACTCGATTGAACCTAACGTTCTTCTTTTACTATCACAAATAAGTTGTCCTGATTGAGCCAAAGGAGTTTGTGCTCAATCAGAGGCCTTCATATGGTCTAACTGGAGGTTGTCCAAGTTAGAGAAGGTTGTCTTATTTTATAAGACATTACCTGCCATTTTTGGTCACCTGCCATTTTTTGTTCTTTTGACTTTGGTCAAAAGTTGACCTTTGACTGGTCAAATATTGACCATAGACACTTTGACTTTTGTCCATGGGTCACGCACCTATTGGAGAACTGGTGGAGGCCTGTCCCCCTGCCAGAACCTGGCAAGGAGGAGGGCGCACGCCACCCTAGGCGTGCGCCAAAGTTGGAGGCGCCTTGGAGTCCTTGTTGGACAAGGACTCCACCTCCCTTTTGGATTCCAATCAGAGTTCTACTAAGAATCTAGTTTGACTGGTCTTAGGCACCCTCTAAGGAGGAATCCAGGGGTCTCTATTCCCACCAATCAGATTTAGATCTGATTTCACAAAGGGTTGTGATTGGTTGGGAGGAAGAGGAGTTGGATCACGCTTAGTCTATAAATAAGACCCTGCGCCCAACTCAGATTCCATGCGAATGCAATTAGAGAGAGATTTCCCATGCCCCAAGGCTGCCTCTCCCCTCTTCCTCCATGCCTAAACTTCTCCTCCTTCTCCTCTCCACGTCTAAAAGAGTTTTGTATTTTGGTTGGTGCATTCCAGATCAAAAGAAAGGCGATCAAAAGAAGAAGGCTGCACTACTGCAAAGGACGACTACTGATCTTCAAAAGGAGTTTTGAAGATCCTCCAGATCAGATCCAGATCTGATTTTTGGAGGCGTGATAGAGAAGAAGAGAATCTCCAGATCCAACCCGAGTGGATACTGGTAGAGGCCAGGCGCTTACGTGGCTAGATCCAGAACCTTCTGCTGCAATCAGGATCATCTATAGGGTAATAGGATTACCCAAATCAGGTAAATTAAATTTGATTTAATTTATCTTATTTTATTTTATTTATTAAAATAATAAGAATCAGATCTGAAACATATCAAGATCTGATTGGGATCAAGAAAAAATTTTGAAATATATCTCTTGATCTGATCAGATCTGGACGAACCTGGACCGGGAAATCAGGATTTTCCTTCATGTGTGACATCGTAGAGCCAATTTTCTGTACTAATCGAAGTGACCATCTAGCAATGGTACCCAAAAAGGATGAATAGTGCAATTGCAACATTCAGAACCTACATGAATATGATTACCACATAATTCATTCCTTTGACCTTTGTGCATAGGATGACTCAGGATTTAACTGTCAACCATGGAAGATACATCCAAATTGTGTCTCAAAGCAATCAGTCCTGTGACCCTTCACTAGGACTACCCTTCCCAAGGCTTTGCTAAATTGAAATACTATTAAACACAGCTCCTAAGTTCAGGAGTGGTCAATCCCATCTTAACTCATACATCGACTCCTCAAGTACTTGACTATATCTAGAAACCTTCCATCACTAAATTAGAAATTCAGATAGTTTGGCATCAAAGCATAGTGAGTTGCTTGAAAGTCACCATGATGATCTTAGGTCGGAGGGACACTTATGCCCATATTCCATCAAAGCAATTCTTAACAGCAGAAAAGCCCTAAAGTTGATCATGTTCAGTGCAGATGTACCCCTACATCTCACCTGCATGCCATACCAGTGTCTCCATACTTCTTGGTTAAGAGGATAATCAACTTCTATGGCACATAATGATCTATACTCGATAAATATTATCATCCTTGATAATAATGTATCATTTGATTGCGAACTTATTTAAGGACTAAATGATAAATCTTCTTTTATCGATTCTAAATAGTCCTAAGAACTTATCACAACAGATAGAAGTTCATTAGAAGATGAAAGATTTATATTAAAAAAATCAAAATAATTTTTATTTAATTAATAATTTATATACAATTACATAAATTAGCTCAATCATCAATAGGCTAATGATTGGCTTTAGGACACTATTTTCAATAATCTTTCACTTGGCCTAAAATCAATCGGTGCAGTATCATATACCCATCTTCGACTTGAAGTCATCAAACTCCTTCACCGCAATGGCTTTAGTGAATGGGTCGGCCAGGTTCTCCTTTCTATCGATCTTTTGAAGATCAATGTCATCTTAATCCACGATCTCCTGAACAAGATGGAAGCGGCATAGAATGTACTTCATCCGCTGGTGTGCTTTGGGTTCCTTCACCTAAGCAATAGCTTCAAAGCTATCACAAAAGAGTAGAACTAAACCATCTAGGAAGGGTGCTACTCCGAGCTTGATGATGAATTTCTTCAGCCACACCACTTCTTTAGCAACATCTGATGTAGCAACATACTCTATCTCGCACACTGAATCGACCATGGTGTGCTACTTAAAATTTTTTCAACAAATAGCACCACCATTAAGGATAAACACATACCCCGACACTCTTATTGTCATCATGATCAGACTGAAAACTAGAGTCTATAAATTCTATAAGTTTCAAGTCTGATTCATCATAAATAAGCCACCGATCCTTAGTATTTCTCAAATACTTTAGGATGGTTTTAACAACCTTCTAGTAGTTCTCCCCTAGATCAGATTAGTATCCCTAGTGAGTATGCCACATCTGATTGCATACATGTCATAGCGTACGTAATAGAATCCACTACTAAAGCATATGGAATTCTACTCATATGCTCTCTTTTGAGGTGTTGTCGGATAATCCCTCTTTGAGAGAGAAATTTCATGGCCCATCGATAGATAGTCTTTCTTAAAATTTTCCATGCTGAACCTCTTCAACATAGTGTCAATGTACATGGATTGGGACAATCCAAGCAACCTTTTAGATCCATCTTTATAGATCTTCATCCTTAGGATGTAGGAAGCTTCTCCCAAATTCTTTATGGAGAACTGTGACGATGGCCAGATCTTTATTTCTTGTAATGCAGGAATATCATTCCTGATTAAGAGAATGTCATCTACATATAGAATGAGGAATACAACTACTAGACCATTAGCCTACTTATATATGCAGGGCTCTTCTTCATTTTTAACGAAGCCATATGTCTTGATCATCCTATCAAAATATATATTTCAACTCTGAGATGCCTACTTCAATTCATAAATAGACCATTGAAGCTTGCACACCTTAAACTCATCTATGGATGTGAAATCTTCAGATTGTATAATATACACCTCTTCATCTAGCTCTCCATTTAGGAAAGCTATTTTCACATCTATCTGTCAAATTTTATAGTCCAGATGTGCAGCTATCGCAAGCATGATTCGAATGGACTTGAACATTGCCACAAAAAAAAATGTCTCATCATAGTCAATACCATAACATTGATGATATTCCTTGGCAATCAGACGAGCTTTATAGATCTCTATCTTTTCGTCTGTGCCTCTTTTTCTTTTGAAGACCCACTTACAGAAGGAAAAATCTTATTTTTTGGATCAGGTTCGTTCAGATCTGATTAAATTAAGAGGAATATTTCAAAAAAAATTTCTTAGATCTAAATCAGATCTAAGACTCTTCAGATCTGATTTTATTGATCTGATAAAATAAAATAAAAATAAATTAAATTAAATCTAATTTAATTATACCTTATTGTGGGTAATCCTATTATCCTGTGATGATCCTGATGTTTGCCTGAGGTTTTGGATGTAGCCATGCAAGCACCTGACCTCTACCGGTATCCACTCGGATAGGATCTGAAGATCTTCTCCTTCTCAATCTGTACTCCAAAGATTAGATCTGGATCTAATCTTAAAGATCTTCAAAATATCTTTTGAAGATCGGGTGTTGTCTCTTGCAGCAGTGCTATCTTCTTGCTTTCTTGTCGCCTTTTTCTTACTTGGATCGCACCAAACTGAAGCCCAAAACCTTTTAAGCATGGAGAGGAGAGAGAGAATCTAAAGGAGGTGTGGAGAAGGAGAGAGAGGGGCTATATAGCATGGGCAAAGGGAAGAAGCTCTCAATCTTGGGTGCAGATAGGGTTTATATAGACCCTACTGCGCCATACAGTGCCACATCATTTCGACCAATCATGGCTCTTCATGCAATCAGATCTAAATCTGATTAGTGGGATGATATCATCTGATCCAATCAGATTAGAGTCCCTCACAAACCTCCTTAGGTGGCACCAAGACTGATCAAAGAAGAGTCTTTGGTGCCACCCAAGTAGAGAGCATGAAGCAACCTGGAATTCCATCTGTACGGGACTCCAGGCATCATCCTCTTTGGGTGCATGCCTTCCTAGGCATGCACCCCCTCCCTTTCCTCCTTTTGGCAGGGGGACAAAGCCCCATCTACTCTCCTATGGGTGCATGACACATGGGCAGATGTCTAAGTGTCAAAGGTCAATGTTTGACCAAAGTCAAAGAACAAGATTTAGCAGGTGACGAAAAATAATAGATGTTGTCTCAAATTTATCTTACAAATTAAGACAATGGCATGCACCCCCTCCCTTTCCTCCTTTTGGCAGGGGGACAAAGCCCCATCTACTCTCCTATGGGTGCATGACACATGGGCAGATGTCTAAGTGTCAAAGGTCAATGTTTGACCAAAGTCAAAGAATAAGATTTAGCAGGTGATGAAAAATAATAGATGTTGTCTCAAATTTATCTTATAAATTAAGACAATCCTTTTCTAATCTGGACAAGCTCTAGTCAGATCAAGTAAAGGTTTTTGAGTGAGTCCAAATATATTCGACTCGGTCGAGATAACTTTTAATGATTGTTGAAGGAGAATATCAGGCTCAATCGTGTGCTAGCATGATTTCATTGAACCTAATTGAATCTTATTCAAATCAATTGAACTAGATTAGTCCAATTGATGATATCTAGATCCAAACCCTTGATTGTATGATCTAGTTAGGTTCAGTTCTGTATGGTAATGAGATATGTTATGATCTCTATTATTGCCATCATCAAAACACCTTTCGATGGATCAAAACTTTTCTGATTCAGACAACTAGTATGATCGATCATCCAGATTATTCTAATTGCTCCCAAAATCCATCAATGATACCTAGCAGCATATGGTGGCAACCCATAAGAACTGAAGATGAACCTCTCAGTGTAGTTACTTGTATGATTAAGTTCCTCCATCTTGTGCTCCGATCGAATTAGGGTTAAGGTGATCTCGTCAAACCCTAATTTTTGTCATATGAATTAATCATTCAATTCAAGTTCAATATGAAAACTCTAATAGAAACTCTTTCTATTATTTCACTCTGCCATGACCATGGGCTTATGGACTTGATTCTCATGATCATCATAGAACTGCTCCTCATCTACTAAGGTAGATAGATACCCTATTGGTGCAATCCAATTCCTACAATGAACATACTATAGCCAACATACACCTCAGGACTTCGAATGGCTAGGAGATCGAGTTATGGTATAGTCAAACTATAACACCCTCAAGGTGAACTGCTGATGCTCCTCAGATCAAAGAATCAGACACACCACTGCAGCTTCGAGCCAGTCATTGATGAGAAGGTAGATTTCTTGATGACTACTCGAGGTGGTCATGCTCAGTGCCCTCATTCTCTAACAAGTACCTGTACTCTCGCTCTGGTGTCTCTACATCGTAGACTCAAGACTCATCTATCCTAAAAAAGGTGATCATACACCAGCCTTCTAGATCATTCACCATCTTCATGATGATCCTACGATCGAGAGCATTTTATGAGTTAATAATGAATATTCATATCTTAAATTTTTAACTCTTAAAAATATGAACTATCATTACCATTAACTCAAGAGATGTATCACGGACACTTTCAAATACACACTGTGATAGAAAATAATCTATTTTATTATTTATAGTCAAAATTATAATTTTGTCCTTAGATGTGTATTACAAATATTAGCCAATTCTAGCTTCTAGGGCATCCATATCTAACACTTACACCCTATGGGTTTTACACCTTTGGATGGGTCAACCAATGTCTATACATCGTTGACCTTCATGGACTCTATTTTGGGTCTTATGGCTTCAAGCCATTTTTCAGAGTTGGGTCTCTGCATTGCATCAATGTAGGTGATCATCGTTCTCATCAAGTTCGATAGGATCACCATTCCAAACCAAGAAATTGTAGTATCTATCTGGCTGACATGGTACTTTACCAGATTGTTTTAAGGATGCAGGTTCAGTAGGCTCTAGGTTTGATTGAATCAAATCTGATTCGGGTTCAGCTACATGTGTCGGTTCTTCCGCCTATCAAACTTTCTCAAGTTCGACCTTAGAGGCAATAGTCCCTCACCAAGGAACTTTTTTTCTAAAAAGACTGTCTTAAGGCTAACAAATATCTTTTGTTCATCAGCTAGGTAGAAGTAATATCCTTTGGTCTCTTTTGGGTACCCTATAAAGCAATACTTATCAGACCTAGATCCTAGCTTGTCCATTACTAAATATTTTACATAAGCCAGACACCCCCAAATCCTAAGGTGTGAGAGTACTAGCTTACGTCCTGTCCACATCTCATATGGCATTATAGAAACAAACTTACTCAAAATCCAATTTAGAATATAACAAGCTGACTCAAGCGCAAATCTTCAGAGAAAGATTGGTAGATTGATAAACCCCATCATAGATCGAACCATATCCAATAGGATCTGATTTCTTCTTTCAAACATACCATTACATAGTGGTGTTCCAGAAGGAGTCCATTGGAAGAAAATTCCATTCTCTCCAAGATATGTCAAAAATTCATTAAAAAGGTACTCACCCTCTTGGTTAGATCAAAAAATTTTAATACTCTTTTCAGTCTGCTTTTCTATTTTATTATAGAATAGTTTGAATATTTCAAATGACTCCGACTTATGCTTTATTAAATAGACATACCCATATCTGGATAGGTCGTCTGTGAAGGTTATGATGTAGAAATATCCATCTCTAGCATTTATACTCATAGGTCCACATATATCAATATGTACTAGACCCAGAAGTTCACTGTGTTAGATATATGTGCCCTAGAATCCAGAATTGGCTGACACTTGTAATACACTTCTAAGGGCAAAATTATAATTTTGACTAATATCAATAAAATGGGTTATTTTTTATCACATATGTGTATTTAGTGTTTGTGATACATCCTTTGAGTTAATGGCAATGATAATTCATATTTTCAAGAGTTGAAAATTTAAGATATAAATAATCATTATTAACTCATAAATTGCTTCCGACCATAGGATCATCACGAGGATGGTGATTGATCCAGAAGGTTGGTGTACAATCGCTTCTCTTTAGTAGATAAGTCTTGAGTCTATGGTGTGGAGACACCAGAGCGAGAGTACAGGTACTCGTTAGAGAACGAGGGCACTGAGCGTGACCACCTCGAGTAGTCATTAGGGAGTCTACCTTCTCGTCAATGACTGACTCGATGCTGCAGTAGTGTGTCTGGTTCTTTGACCTGAGATGCATCGGCAGTTCACCTTGAGGGTGTTATAGTTTGACTACACCATTACTCGATCTCCTAGCCATTCGAAATCCTGAGGTGTATGTTGGCTATAGCATGTTCATTGTAGGAACTGGATGGCATCAAGATGGAATCTATCTACCTCGGTGGTAGAGGAGCAGCCCTATGATGATCATGAGAATCAAGTCCAGAAGTCCATGGCCATGGTAGAGTGAAATAATAGAAAGAGTTTCTATTTAGATTTTCACATCGGACTCGAATCGAATGATTACATCATATGACAGAGACTAGGGTTTGACGAGTTTACCTTAACCCTAATCTGATCGGGGCTCAAGATAGAAGAACTTAATCACACAGGTAGCTGCACCAAGAGGTTCGCATTCAGCTCTGATGGGTTGCCACCATATACTGCTAGGTGTCACTGGTGGATTTTGGGAGCAATTAGAATGATTTAGATGATCGATCATTCTAGCTATTCGAATCAGAAGAGTTCTGATCCATCGAAAGGAGTTTCGATGATGTCGATGATAGAGATCATGACATATTCCATTACCATACAGAACTGAACCTAACTGGATCACACAAATAAGAATTTGAATCTGGTGATCATCAATTGAACTGATCCAGTTCAATTGATCTGAATGAGATTCAATTAGGTTATCAGTTCAATTGATCTGAATGAGATTCAATTAGGTTCAAGAAAATCGTGCTAGCACTCGATTGAACCTAACGTTCTTCTTTTGCTATCATAAATTAGTTGTCCTACCTAAGCCAAAGGATTTTGTGCTCAATCAGAGGTCTTCATATGGTTTGACTAGAGGTTGTCCAAGTCAGAAAAGGTTGTCTTATTTTGTAAGACATTACCTGCCATTTTTGGTCACCTGCCATTTCTTGTTCTTTGACTTTGATCAAAAGTCTACCTTTGACTGGTCAAATGATGACCATTGACACTTTGAATTTTGACCACATGTCATGCACCTATTGGAGAGCTGGTGGGGGCCTTGTCCCCCTGCCAGAACCTGGCAAGGAGGAGGGCGCATGCCACCCTTAGGCGTGTGCCCAAGTTGGAGGCGCCTAGGAGTCCCTTGTTGGACAAGGACTCCATCTCCTTTTTGGATTCCAATTAGAGTTCTCCTAAGAACCAACTTTGACTGGTCTTAGGCGCCCTCTAAGGAGGAATCCAGGGGACTCTATTCCCACCAATCAGATTTAGATCTGATTTCACAAAGGAGTTGTGATTGGTTGGGAAGAAGAGGAGTTGGATCACAGTTAGTCTATAAATAAGACCCTGCGCCCAACTCAAGATTAAGAATTGAATCACAATTCCCCATGCCCCAAGGCTGCCTCTCCCCTTCCTTCCTCCATGCCAAACCCACCTTCTCCCTCTCCTCTCCACGTCCAAAAGGAGTTTTGGACCTTGGTTGGTGCAATCCAGATCAAAGAAAGGCGACTGAAAGCTAGAAGGCTGCGCTGCTGCAAAGGACAACTGCTGATCTTCAAAAGGAGTTTTGAAGATCCTCCAGATCTCCAGATTTTTGGAGATGTGATAGAGAAGAAGAGGATCTCCAGATCTAGCCTGAGTGGATACCGGTAGAGGCCAGGCACTTGCGTGGCTAGATCCAGAACCTTCCGCTGCTTACAGGATCATCAATGGGATAATAGGATTACCCACATCAAGGTAAATTAAATTTGATTTAATTTATCTTATTTTATTTTAATTATTAAAATAATAAGAATTAGATCTAAAATATCTCAGATCTGATCTAGATTAAAGAAAAAAATTTTGAAATATATCTCTTGATCTGATCAGATCTGAACGAACCTGGATCCGAAAATCAGGATTTTCCCTTCAACTGGTATCAGAGCCAAGGTTCTAAAAGTGTTTAGATCTAATTTTAAATTTATTTTAATTAAAAAATAAGTGATTTTCAGATGTCACATGAGATGTGATCAGATCTAAAATCAGAAAAAATTAAAATTAAATGATTTGGATCTAAGATTAGAAAATATGCATGACTAGTTCTAAAATAGAATAGTTCTATAGAATAGTCTTGCATGTTTTTAATTTAATTTGATTAAATCATATTTTAGATCTATTTATTTACTATTTTTTGATATTATAATTATTATAATAACATCTAAAAAATAGTAAATAAAAATTATTTAATTTTAAATATCATATGAGATATGATTGATGCATGTCTAGACTAGTTGTAGAATAGTTCTACATAAGTTATCTAGATTAGAAGTTTATTTTGATTAAGATCAATTTAAATCTAATTTTTTAGATTATTATGAGATAATTTAGATCTAAAAATATGCATGATTCGATACATGAGATGTATGCAAAATATGCCATGATTAGATCTAATTTGTATATGAGATATATGATATAGATCTAAAACTATTTTGTAGTATTGCATGTTCCTGATTAAGGCATTCCTCTTGGCCGTCCGGTCATAAGAATGAAGAAGGGTTTAAAGGCCCTCTCCTTCCATTCGATGGGTGTTCTTATGATGTGTAGGGGTGCTGCGTGTTCGTCCTTAATCAGAAATCCAAAACTTACTTTCTGCAAAATCCTAGATCCTGAAATCCTAGGATTTATTGTGCATATTTTGTTTATGAACCCTACTTAATTAAAAATTAAGATTATGAAATATTAATTAGGATCTAAAATTGAGAATTTTAGATCTAAGACATATTCATAATACTGGGTTCGGGCTTGGGTAGCTCAATTAGGTCTAAGCGGTTGATCAAACCGAATCAAGAGTTGGTTAGATGGGATCAACAATGCTTAAATTGACCAGCCTAATAGGATTAAGTCTGGGTCAAGATCGAGTCACGATCAAGCAAGACCTAATTAGGCTCAGAGGTTAGAGTCTGGATTGTAGGCTAACCCAATTGGTTCTGGCTCAACAATTTGGTGTCTAAGGTAAGTTTGGCACATACGACCGACTGGTTTTTAATTGGAAGCTACTCGACCTGAATGCATTCTTGTACGAGTTAATGGCATATTCCTTCCACCGATCTCACTTACCTGGCCATATCTGTTGACACAGTTCTGATCTGAGGTGGTCAATAATCCGAGCTAACCCATGCCACTAGGTTAGTCATAATTGTTATGACTATGACAAGTCTAGTTTAATGAGACCTGAATCAATTCTCCCTAAGAAAAGATTAAGTCTGAGGTCTTCCACCATTGTAGATGTGCGGGCCCTTCCCGGGGTTGATTGTTCTCGGACTGGATACAGTGGCTCAGTTGCACCGGAAAAGATGCAACCATGTCTATTAGGCATTGGATGCTATGGGCTGGAGGATGAGTTGGGCTCAATATTTTGGATACGGTGAGAGACTCAATTAGGAAATCCAGTCTATGCAAATGGTGGGTCTGACTTAACTAAGGAGTGGATCAATATTTGGATACGGTGAGATTCATGAATTAGAGACCAAGTTTGGGTGCACCATGATTAGAGAATCATTGAACAAGAGTTGTTCACTCATTGGCTAACCCATCACCAATAACTGTTAGGTGAGGTGATGAGTCAGTTGGTGAGACCGCACCACCCACTAGAAATCATTAATCATGGAGATTTTTGCATCTCTACAGAGGGAGTGTAGGGATCCGAGAAAATAGTGGAAGCTAATTTATTTAAAAATAAAATTTCTAAATAAATTGGTCAAGTCATAATTACAGTATCTAACTAGAATCTTTGACTCTCTACAGAAAAATGTCTGCGTCCAACCCATTAGCACGTATCCTGGACACACATAGACTGACCGGACCCAATTATAAAGATTGGCTCAGGAACTACAAAATTATTTTGGGTTTCTGAGAAGTTAACCCATGTATTGGACCAGGACCCTCCCACCTTACCAGCCCATCCATCCACTGAACAGAGAGCGTCTCTGAAAAAATGGATAGACGAAGATAATAAGGCCAGATATTACATGTTGGGCTCGATGTCTGATGAGCTCCAGCGCCAACATGAAGATATCGGGACTGCTCGCCAAATGTTGGCTCACCTGCAGGAGATGTTTGGTGAACAGAGTCGCGCAGCCAAGTATCAAGTCACGAAATGACTTTTTAAGGCTAAGATGCGTGATGGGCAGTCAGTCCAAGATCACTGTCTGATGATGATCAAGGACATGGAAGAGCTTGAGAAGCTCGGTGTGAAGTTAGACTTGGATCTGCAGAATGATATTATTCTGCAATCCTTGACTGATGCATATGGGCAATTCATCATGAATTACCACATGCATAAACTTCAAAATTTCTTGGCCGAATTAATGAATATGCTGGTCACCGCTGAGCTTTCTATGAAAGGTTCTAAAGGCTCAGTTCTTGCTATGGAATGGACTTCTTCCAAAAGAAAGTCTTATGGAAAGAAAAAGAAGTCTGTGAAAAAGCAGAAGGTGGAAGGAGCAAAGAAGAAGAAGGCAGAGCCGAAGAAAAAGGCCGATGTCAAAGGAAAGTGTTTCCATTGCAACAGCGACGGCCATTGAAAGTGAACTGCCCTACTTACCTGGCCACCCTGAAGAACAAGAAGGAAGGTCCTTCTGGAGGTATGCTCGTTATTGAGTCTAACCTTACGGATTTCTTCTGCATCCAGTTGGGTGCTTGACTCTGGTTCTAGTGCTCATCTGTGCACTTCCATGCAGGGTCTTGAGGATAGCAGGAGGCTGAGGGATGGAGACATGATCCTACGCATCGGTAATGGAGCAAGAGTTGCTGCAGTAGCCGTGGGAACATACCCTCTTCGATTACCATCTGGTTTAGACTTAGTTTTGAAAGACTGTTATTATGTGCCTGCAGCTAGCAGGAATTTGATTTCTGTTTCATGCTTAGCACTAGAAGGCTATGTGATTACCTTCTTTAAGGACCATTGTAACATTCTTTATGAAAGAAATAAAATTGCAAATGGTTTCCTTATTAATGGTCTTTATCAGCTACATATTGATGTACCTGTTCTAACTATCGAGCAAAACGTGAATGCCAAACGACCTAGGGATAGTCCAAATGATAGATATCTATGGCACCTGAGATTAGGTCATATAGCAGAAGATAGGATCAACAAATTGGAGAAAAATGGGCTATTGAGTCCATTGACTTTCCGAGTCATATCCAACTTGTGAATCTTGTCTTCAAGGCAAAATGACTAAACTCCCTTTTGTTGGACATGGGGAAGAGGGCCACAGATCTCCTTGCCCTAGTACATACTGATGTGTGCGGCCCATTTGATGTGCCGGCTAGAGGCAATTTTGTCTACTTCATTATCTTTACCGATGATCTGTCTAGGTATGGGTATGTGTATCTTATGAGACACAAGTCTGAAGCTTTTGAAAAGTTCAAAGAATTCAGACATGAAGTAGAAAAACAAACTGAAAAACCCATTAAGGTTCTTCGATCAGATCGAGGAGGTGAATACCTTAGCCGAAAATTCCTAGACTATCTCAAGAAAAATGGCATAGTCTCTCAATGGACTCCACCAGGAACACCTCAACTCAACGGGGTTTCAGAATGGAGAAATCGGACTCTATTGGATATGGTTCCGATCCATGATGAGCTTCACAGACCTTCCCTGATTTTCTTTGGGGACACTCATTGTTAACTTCAATTTATCTACTGAATAGGGTTCCTCTAAAACCGTTCCTACCACACCGTATGAGATATGGCATGGTAAGAAACCAAGTCTGAGTCATCTCAGAATTTGGGGTTGTCCGGCTCATGTCAAAAGACAACAAGCGGACAAGTTAGAGTTTAGGTCCTTTAGAGCTCGATTCATAGGATATCCTAAAGAGTCATTAGGATACTATTTCTACATTCCAGAAGACCACAATGTGATT
Source organism: Cocos nucifera (assembly GCA_006176705.1). Classification (NCBI taxonomy): domain Eukaryota; kingdom Viridiplantae; phylum Streptophyta; class Magnoliopsida; order Arecales; family Arecaceae; genus Cocos; species Cocos nucifera. The sequence goes on along the minus strand of QRFJ01000337.1, from coordinate 350,072 downwards.
GTGAGTCGACATGCCATCTTTCTTGAAAAATAGTTTATTCAAGATAGCGGCATTGGAAAGCAGATTAAGCTTGATGAGAAAGTCTCACAAGTACAACGAGCTAAGGACCAATTGGAACCAAATCAGGTTGAGCCAATAAGAACACTACCTCCTCCACCTCGTAGATCGGAAAGAGTTTTCCCATCCCCCTGAAAGATACTTAGGTATTATTTCAGAGGAAGTAGAGAAAATGTTCCTCGTAGGTAATGGTGCTCATGGTGATGATCCCAAAACCTACAACGAGGCGATATCAGATATCGACTCCGAGAAATGGCTAGAGGCAATGCAGTCAGAAATTGACTCGATGCACTCAAACCAAGTCTGGACCTTGGTAGATCCACCAGAAGGTATAGTACCTATTGGGTGTAAATGGATCTTCAAGAGAAAGATTGGTGCAGATGGGAATGTGGAGACATTCAAGGCTAGACTAGTGGCAAAAGGTTATAGTCAATGCGAAGGCATTGACTATCAGGATACCTTTTCCCCAGTGGCTATGCTAAAATCCATCCGCACATTGCTTGCCGTTGCAGCCTATTTCGATTATGAAATATGGCAAATGGACGTGAAAATGGCATTCTTAAATGGATATCTTGAGGAAGATATCTATATGGAACAGCCGCTAGGTTTCACATCCAGTGATACTGATCACAAGGTTTGCAAGCTGCAAAGGTCCATATATGGACTTAAGCAAGCATCTCGGAGCTGGAACACTCATTTCAATGATGTGATCAAAAAGTTTGGTTTCATCAAAAATGAAGAGGAACCATGTGTTTTCAAAAAGGTCAGTGGGAGCGCTGTTGTCTTCCTCGTATTGTACGTGGATGACATCCTCCTTATTGGGAATGATATTCCCATGATGACAACAGTCAAAATTATGGTTGTCCAAGGAATTCTCCATGAAAGACCTAGGTGAAGCATCCTTTATTCTAGGAATTAAGGTCTATAGGGATAGACCGAATAGGATGCTAGGACTTTCACAGAAGATGTACATAGAGGAAAGTACTAAAGAGGTTTAGTATGGAAAACTCTAAGAGGGGATTAATACCCTTCAGACATGGTATTCATCTTTCCAAGAAGATGTGCCCTAGCACACCTGAGGAAATAGAATGCATGAGCAAGATCCCTTATGCTTCTGCAATAGGGAGCCTCATGTATGCCATGCTATGTACACGACCTGATATAGCCCATGCTGTGAGTGTCACAAGCAGATATCAGTCAAATCCAGGTGAAGAACACTGGACTTCTGTGAAATGTATCCTTAAGTACTTGAGAAGAACTAAGGATATGATGTTGGTCTTTGGTAATGGAGAACTCCAAGTCCAGGGATACACAGACTCGGATTTCATGTCCGATATAGATGATCGAAAGTCGACATCTGGGAGTCTGTTTGTGTGCAATGGTGGTGCTGTCAGCTGGAAGAGTTCCAAGCAAACGTGATAGCAGATTCCACCATGGAAGCAGAATATATCGCTGCATCAGAGGCTGCGAAGGAAGCATTCTGGTACAAGAAGTTTGCTGCAGAAATTCGGAGTAATGCCATCAGATGCCATTCCTCTATACTGCGACAACAATGGCGCCATAGCCCTTGCTAAGGAGCCGAGGTCTCACCAGAAATCCAAGCACATTGAGCGGCGATACCACCTCATCCGCGATTACCTCGAGAAGGGTTACGTCGAGGTCAAGAGAGTCAACTCCACAGATAATGTGGCAGACCCACTTACAAAGCCGTTGGGCCAAGCAGAAGATCGAAGCCCACCTTGAGAAGATGGGACTTAGACTTGTAGCCAATTGGCTTTAGGACAAGTGGGAGATTGTTAGATATATGTGCCCTAGAAGCCAGAATTGGCTGACACTTGTAATACACTTCTAGGGGCAAAATTATAATTTTGACTAATATCAATAAAATGGGTTATTTTCTATCACATATGTGTATTTAGTGTCTGTGATACATCCTTTGAGTTAATGGTAATGATAATTCATATTTTCAAGAGTTGAAAATTTAAGACATGAATAATCATTATTAACTCATAAAATGCTCCCGACCATAGGATCATCACGAGGATGGTGATTGATCCGGAAGGTTGGTGTACAATCGCTTCTCTTTAGTAGATGAGTCTTGAGTCTACGGTGTGGAGACACCGGAGCGAGAGTACAGGTACTCGTTAGAGAACGAGGGCACTGAGCGTGACCACCTCGAGTAGTCATTAGGAAGTCTACCTTCTCGTCAATGACTGACTCGATGCTGCAGTAGTGTGTCTGGTTCTTTGACCTGAGGTGCATCGGCAGTTCACCTTGAGGGTGTTATAGTTTGACTACACCATTACTCGGTCTCCTAGCCATATGGAACCCTGAGGTGTATGTTGGCTATAGCATGTTCATTGTAGGAACTGGATTGCATCAAGATGGAATCTATCTACCTCGGTGGTAGAGGAGCAGCCCTATGATGATCATGAGAATCAAGTCCAGAAGCCCATGGCCATGGCAGAGTGAAATAATAGAAAGAGTTTCTATTTAGATTTTCACATTCGGACTTCGAATCGAATGATTACATCATATGACAGAAGACTAGGGTTTGACGAGTTCACCTTAACCCTAATCTGATCGGGGCTCAAGATAGAAGAACTTAATCACACAGGTAGCTGCACCAAGAGGTTCGCATTCAGCTCTGATGGGTTGCCACCATATACTGCTAGGTGTCACTGGTGGATTTTGGGAGCAATTAGAATGATTTAGATGATCGATCATTCTAGCTGTTCGAATCAGAAGAGTTCTGATCCATCGAAAGGAGTTTCGATGATGTCGATGATAGAGATCATGACATATCCCATTACCATACAGAACTGAACCTAACTGGGTCACACAAACAAGGGTTTGAATCTGGTGATCATCAATTGAACTGATCTAGTTCAATTGATCTGAATGAGATTCAATTAGGTTCAAGGAAAATCGTGCTAGCACTCGATTGAACCTAACGTTCTTCTTTTACTATCATAAATAAGTTGTCCTGACTGAGCCAAAGGAGTTTGTGCTCAATCAGAGGCCTTCATATGGTCTGACTGGAGGTTGTCCAAGTCAGAAAAGGTTGTCTTATTTTGTAAGACATTACCTGCCATTTTTGGTCACCTGCCATTTCTTGTTCTTTGACTTTGGTCAAAAGTCTACCTTTGACTGGTCAAATGTTGACCATTGACACTTTGACTTTTGACCACATGTCATGCACCTATTGGAGAGCTGGTGGGGGCCTTGTCCCCCTGCCAGAACCTGGCAAGGAAGAGGGCGCACGCCACCCTTGGCGTGTGCCCAAGTTGGAGGCGCCTAGGAGTCCTTGTTGGACAAGGACTCCATCTCCTTTTTGGATTCCAATTAGAGTTCTCCTAAGAACCAACTTTGACTGGTCTTAGGCGCCCTCTAAGGAGGAATCCAGGGGACTCTATTCCCACCAATCAGATTTAGATCTGATTTCACAAAGGGTTGTGATTGGTTGGGAAGAAGAGAAGTTGGATCACAGATAGTCTATAAATAAGACCCTGCGCCCAACCCAGAAGTGATTGGAAGTGATTGAAAGGAATCACAATTCCCATGCCCCAAGGCTGCCTCTCCCCTCTTCCTCCATGCCAAACCACCTTCTCCCTCTCCTCTCCACGTCCAAAAGGAGTTTTGGATTTTTGGTTGGTGCGATTCAGATCAAAGAAAGGCGATTGAAAGCTAGAAGGCTGCACTGCTGCAAAGGACGACTGCTGATCTTCAAAAGGAGTTTTGAAGATCCTCCAGATCAGATCCAGATCTAATTTTTGGAGATGTGATAGAGAAGAAGAGGATCTCTAGATCAAGCCCAAGTGGATACCGATAGAGGCCAGACTCTTGCATGGCTAGATCCAGAACCTTCCGCTGCATACAGGATCATCAACGGGTAATTGGATTACTCAAATCAGGTAAATTAAATTTGATTTAATTTATTATTATTTTATTTTATTTATTAAAATAATAAGAATCAGATCTAAAATATTTCAAATCTAATATAGATCAAAGAAAAAAATTTTTAAAATATATCTCTTGATCTGATCAGATCTGAACAAATCTGGACCGAAAAATCAGGATTTTCCTTCAACCTCATGAGGATTACTCAGGCCTAGGTTTTGCTAAATTGAAACATAGCAAGACATTCTCTTCCTAAAGTTAATCAGGAGTGATCAATCCCATCTTGACTCACACACCGATTCTATAAGTACTTGACTGTATCCAGAAATCTTCCATCACCTATATTAGAAATACAGACAGTCCAGCACTAAAGTACAGTGAGTTGCTCGCAAGTCACCATGACGATCTCAGGTTAGAGGAAAACTTATATCCATTGGCCTTAGCTAGCTACTCTTGATAGTAGAGTGCTACATTGGTCATGTTCAGTGCAGATGTACTCCTACATCTCACCTGGATGTCATACCAGTGTCTCCACATCACTTGATTATGAGGACAACCAACGCATATGGCATACAACGACCTACACTCAATAAGTTATCATCCTTGTTAATAACTTATCATTTGATCATGAATAATTTAAGAACCATCCGATAAATCCTTCTTTATCGATTGATTGTAGTTTTAAGGACTTCATCATAATTTAGGAGTTCATTTAAAGAAGATAGAACTTTTATGATGAAATAGCCAAATTACTATTATTATTAGATAATTCATATACTAATTCCAATCATCTACTACTTAGATGATTGGCTTTAGGATACATTTTCTAACAACTCTCACTTAGACTAAAACCAATCAGAACGATATGAAATATCCTATCTTCCACTTGAGTTTGTAGAACTCTTTAGTTTCGAGGCCTTAGCAAATGGGTCGATTAAGTTCTCCTTTTACATCGATCTTCTAAAGATCGACGTCACCCAGATCAAATATCTAAGATGAAAATGATGCAGAATATGCTGGTCCTTCGGTTCTTTAGCCTGAGCTATGGCTCTAGTGCTACAATAGGACTAGACCATGGATGGAGGGTGCCACTCCCAACCTGCTAATGAACCTCAATAACTACACAGCTTACATGGCAGCATCATATGTCATGATGTACTCTATATCACTAACTGAATAGGCTAAAGTATCCTGCTTGGAATCTTTTCAGTAGATTGCTCCTACAATTAGGGTATAAGTCAACATTCTCTTATTGTCATCTTGTTCTGATTAAAATCAAAATATCCATATATTTTAAGTCAGTGCTTCCATATTTGAGTCACTGGACCTTAGTATTTTTCAAATACTTAGGAATTGTCTATACAATCCTCTAGTGGATCTTACTTGGATCAGATTGGTATCTGCTCACTACCTCTAGTGAGTTTACCATATCTAATCTTGTACATGGATAAATAAGATGACACTAAACCTTTATTCCTTACAATGTTGGAATGCTATTTTGGATTAAGAGAATTTTATCCTCAAACATCATAAGTAATAACACTACAAAACATTTTGCCCAATAATAAGTGCAGGGTTTGTCTTTATTCATAACTAAGATATACGTTCAGAACGTATGTTCGAACTCTGAGATGATACTCAGACGGACTTTATAGGTCCTTACCTTTCCATCTGCGCTACTCTGATCCTATTAAAAATCCATTCATACCCAATGGATTTTATCCCTTCAGGTGATCAACTAGTGTCCATACACTATTGATTTTTATAGACTTCAATTTGGATCAAATGGCTCCAAGCCACTTTTCAGAATCAGGCCACTGCACTGTATCCTTATAGGTGATCGGATCCTTGTTATTTTCATCAAGCTCAACATGATCACCATCCCAAACCTAGATACTAAAGTATCTGTCGGACTAACGTGGTACTCTATCGGATCTCTTTAAAGGTGACACTTTAATGGGTTCTGGATTTGATCTGATCAAATCTGATTCTATAAGTTTATCAGATAACGTTGGTTTCTTTCTACCAATCAAACTTTTATAAGTTCAACTTGATAGGCATCATTTTCTTCTCTAAGGAATTTCTTTCCAAAAGAAATGCCCTACTGCTGATTAGCATCTGATGTTCTTTAGTATAGCAGAATTAATAACCCTTAAACACTTATTGGACCAGGATCCAAGTTTATTTGTGTACAAATATACGACATAGGCTGATCAACTCCAAACCCGAAAGTGAGAGAGTCTAGGTCTACGTCTGATCCATATCCCATATGGAGTCAATGTAATAGATTAACTCGGTATAAATTTTCAGAGTAAAAAATAGTCACAAGAGCACAATCCTACAACAGGCAGACAAGTATACCCTATTATGGATTAAACCATGTCTAACAAAGTTCAATTTCTCCTTTTACATACACCGTGTTCCGAAAAGGAATCTACTGAGAGAGAATCCTATTCTCTCTTAGATATGTCACAAACTTACTGGATAAATATTTGCCTCCTCGATCTGATCGAAGAGTTTTAATACCTTATCCAGTTTATTTTTCTTTTTCATTATTGAATCATTTGAACATTTCAAATGATTCATCTCAGACATATCCATGCTCAGATAGAATGTTTATAATAAAAATTTAATGTCTTCCTTTGGCACTTAAGTTCAAGATCCACATACATCACTATGTATGAGACTTAGAATGTTATCGGCTCCTTCACCTTTTTCAGTAAAAGGTAACTTTGTCGTCTTCCGAAGAAAACAAGATTCGCAGGCTATCAATGATTCATAATCATTGATATCGAAATTTTTCTCTCAAGCTAACCCATTTATCATGTTCTTGTCAATATGACTAAGCCTGTAATGCCAAACATAAACATCCATGACATAATCTAACTAGGATGTGTACATTCTACTTACCTTAAGTCCTTGCAACGAATTGCATAAGACCACTGGTATCTAATACCCAGGTAGTAGAATTACATACAAAGAAGTTTTAAGGTGTTATCATATAACATCTTTAATGAACAACTTTTGCTCCTTTCTCTTGTTCAGCCTGTTGTGGTCAAGGGAAGCAAGACAAATCTTCTTCCTATGATCCTATTTCAAACATTAGAAGTACTATGCCAAATTTGGATTAACCTTAGACTAATTATTTTGATTCAGCTCAGAAACCCTAATACGAACCCATTCATACTGCTGAATCGATATTCAACTTTCGACACTGATTATCGAAGTTGGGTCCATAAGTCTTCACTGTCTAATAGTGATAGGAGTAATTAGGATTTTGCCTTAATAGAGAATAATGACCTATTGTATAAAAATCATTTTAAGCCGAAAGACTTGGACTTTAGTCTAAAGGTTCTTCCACTATTTTATTCAAACCGGTAGCCTCTACCTTCAATTTGAGAAATTATTTTAATTTTCTGGTAGGTACTAGAATCCATATAGACTACACACGAGCCCAACTTTGGTTGGCCCACCCACGTACATCTAAAGGTAGATTCATAACCAATTATTTCTTCAAACAATTTCTAGCAATTTTAATTTTACCCCAGACCATGATCAGTTGGCTTTGGCCTTCTTAGAAAAGGGTCCAGTTATGTCCAACCATTAACATGACCATACTTGGCGCATCCAACCAATGAATGATCAGGTCTAACTTTGGTTGGCCAACCCAACCACCATTAGAGAGATACATCCAAGTCACCATATGATGGATGATAATTCCATTAGTTAACAAGCACCAGGCCTTTGGGCCTCTAATGATTATTGAGTTAATGGACCCATTATCAAACATCTTAATGGGAGGCTATGACTCCATTATCCCCATAACTTTATCATTTTAAGGATCTAATAATTTTAGAGGATTTAAATTATTAGTGATTTAAGGATAGAAAGGACATGGACCAATTTACTTCCACTGACTTCATCAAGTCAAGTCCTCTCACTGACTTCACAAGTCAATGATGAGGACTAGGATCAATTACAGTCCATGGGCACCTAAATCAGTCTCACTGAATAAAATCAATCTCACTGATTTTCTATGTAACATGGGTTAGCACGAATCAATGAGCAACCTAATCAAAAACTTGATTAACCATATTGGGTAGGTAAGTAAGATCGGTGGAAGGGTCTGCCAAGGCTTGCCTTAGACACCATCAAAAATGGTCAGGTAAGCAGGCTGCCAATTAAAAATCACTGGTTTGGGATGCCAGACTTAACTTAGACACCAATTGGTTTGTTAGTTTTGATTTGGTCTGCCTAAAGACTCGGGCTCGACCACTGAGCCACGATCAGCATCCATTTGTTAGATGTATAGAGACTTTGATCAACTACGACCATTGAAGTGATCTATAGAAATGACCTAATCCTAATTAACTATTAATTAAGTTTGATCAATTTCTTAACTATGTCCATATTTAATCTAACCCTAGGTCTAACCCAGTTAAGGATCTGATCAAAGCTAATCCATTTCTCTTTAATCCATGATAATGAAATTATCTTAGGATCTTCAAATCATAAACTTAGATCCTAAACAATCACTTAATTCTCAATTAAGTTCGTCTTATGGGTTTATGTTTATGAAATCTCAGAACTAGTTTCTGATTTTATTGTTTGAAATATTTTCAAATTGTATTGAATCATATTCAATATATAGTTTTAAGTCTGATTTATTTTATTGTTTAGATCATGTCCTAGGGTTTCAAATCTAGGATTTTATAGAAAGTAAGTTCATAATTTAAAATTCTACAAAACAAATACATCATACATATTCATTCTAGATTCAAAAATAAAAGCTATATATCCAACATATGCAACATAAGGATCTAGATCTAAACATGAAACATATCACATGCATCTCATCTAAATGATCAAAATCAGATCATAAATCATTTAAATTTAGATTTAAAATTTAAAAATAAATCATAAATTACTTTACATCTCATCTAATATATTTATGATTTAGATTTCTCGAATCATCACATACTAGGACAACCTTTCCATTGCAAGGGATAAACCTTATAGCAGGACAACTTTATGGCAGTATGTGCAATCTTGATATTATTTAGATCTAATCTAAATAATCTAAAATAGATCTAATATCTATTAAATTTTAGATTTAAATCAAAAAATTAAATCATAAATTTTTTTAGATCTAATCTAAATAATTTCTTATTTTAATTTAGATCAGCACATACTAGGACAATCTTTTCATTATAAGGGGTTAACCTTACAATAGGACAATCTTATCGCAGCATATGCATTTTTTAATTAACTTTAATTTTTAGATTTAATCTAAAGTATACATAAATATATTATAATAGAATCTAGATGCTCTGATACCACTAATAGAAAATATGCAGGGTTTCATGCATAGATTTCAAAATTTTTTTGAAATAAAGAGCAGCGGAAGATATAGATTAAACTATTTAATCTACAAATGCATGTAACCAAATTATAAAACCCTACATCAAGAATCTATAACATATTATAATATAAATATAAATCTGAAATTAAATTAATCATGAGTGGTATTGATCACAACAATACCTAGATCTAGAACAATTCTAGATCTAACCTTAGATCACATCTAGGTCACCAAAAGATCAGATCTCTTACCTTTGCATGGATCGAGAACTCCATGGTTGAATCTATTATTGCTTTTAGAGCTGCACATACATCTGACCTCTACAGTCGATCCACATGAACCTGCAATACAGATCGAAGGTTCATCGAATGAAGATCCGCTCGAAGTGCTAGCTTCTCATGAATCCCTCCTGATAGTTAATTAAATACATGTTCTTTGGATTTCCTAGACACTCCAAGAGATGAAGAACATGAGGAGAAATAAGAGAGAAATTCAATCTTTGGATCTCTCATAAATTAGAAATAAATACATATGAAAAAGCCCTAGGAGAAGATAAATCTTCTCCTTTAGGACATCAATAGTTGATATCCTAAAAACATCTATTATGCTAGGTTCAGAGGAGACCTTCTCCTCTAAATTTTTTTCTATTTTTTTAGATATCATACCCTCAGATTTTTCTCATAAAAATCTCATAAATAAAATTGAGAAGAAGGGCTCTCAAAGAAATCCTAAGAGAAGACCTTCTTCACTTCTTCTTCTCGCATCAAGATATGATCAGATCATGTCCAAAAATGATCATCATGCCCCAACACCTTGGAGCACAGATCCCATGCCCTCTTCCTCTCTCTCTCCCTGATCTTTATCATATAAAAATTACATAAAGTAATGAAGAAGAAGATACTCAAAAGAAAATAAAGAGAAGATAATCTTCTCTTACCTTTGTGCCTTCATGACATCAACGATTGATGTCCAGATGAAGATCTTTTCTCTAAGGATCTTGACACCATCTTTTCTTAAGCCCTTCCTCTCTCTCTCTCTTAGATTTTTATCATATAAAAATCATAAATAAAATAGAAAGAGAGAAACATAAAAGAAAAATATAAGAGAAGACAATCTTCTCTTACCTTGTCTCTTCAAGACATCAACCTTTGATGTCTTAATTGAGGGCTCTTCTCCAAAAATCCTGGCACCACAAATCCTCCATGTCTTCTTCTCCTTCTCCTCTAATTTTTTATGATTTTTTTAGGATTTTTCACATCCTCTATGGTCAAAGAAAGAGGCGTCCCCTTTATATTGCAAAACTAGATCAAAACCTAGTCAAAGGAGGACTTCTATGGGGTGTCCAACTCTTGGACATCCCTCCCACTTATTTTTTCATGTAACCACTGATTCTTACACATAAAACCAAAGAAAAAAGGGTCAAATAAGATAGAGGGGCGTGGGTAGAGTTGGCGCATAAGGGAGGGAGGAGTTTGGGTCAAAGAAGACTCTTCTAAGTAGGAAACAATTTCCAACTTCCTCATAATTTTGACCAAATCAAATTTAAATCTAATTCTTGAGATAATGAGGTGTGGAAAATCATTTCTTAAGCATGGAAATCAAATAAAAAAATTTGAAATTAAAATATGGTGTGGGCTTTCTTAGGCGCAAGTGAAAGTGAGAGAGTCCCAGTCCAACTAGGACTCCTCTTGTTTGACTAGTTTAAAATTATTTTAAATCTAATTTAAATTTTATTTAAATTAAATTAAATATAATTTAATTAAGAATAATTCTAGTCCAATTAGGAGTCTAATTAAATTAGATTAAATTAAGATTTAAATCTGATTTAAATCCTAAGTCAACCAGGTGTACCTAAGTCCCAGTCAAATAAGAAATTATTCTTTCCTTGCAATTGGCTTATCTAATAAACTAATTAGACTTAATATAATTAAATCTAAATCAATTTTAATTAAATTTAATTCAATTAAACTTGATCTCAGTCCGATTGCTCAATCAAATTGAGCCAATTAGCAATCCAATTTCTAATCGATCCTCCTACAATATTTGCATTAGGTCAAACATCAATCACATTGAATATTTGATCTCGAAATGATTCTCAATCATCGATTAACCATCCGATCAGATTATAAGCTCTAATGTGTATGACTCCATAGATTCGAACCTAAGTCGATTGTATAGGAATCAATTTTTATTCCAATCGAAGTTATCATCTAGCAATGGTTTTCGATGTTCGGATAGGTCGAATGTATGCAAAGTAATATTCTTAGAACCCTAGCCCATGGTTACCATATAATTCATCCCTAAGATCAATAATGCTTAAGACAACTTCGAGTATGCTATCCAACACTCATACAAGTCATCTCTATTGTGTCTCAAAATTTTTCAAATCTTGTGACACCTTACGAGGATTATCCAGGCCTAGGTTTTGCTAAATTAAAATACGGCAAGATATTCTCTTTCTAAAGTTAATCAGAAGTGGTCAATCTCATCTTGACTCATACACCGACTCTACAAGTACTTGACTATATCCAAAAATCTTTCGTCATCTATATTAGAAATACAAGCATCCAGCACCAAAGTACATTGAGTTGCTCGCAAGTCACTATGACGATCTCAGGTCGGAGGGACACTTATATCCATTGATCTTAGCTAGCTACTCTTGATAGTAGAGTACTATAATTGTCACGTTCAATGTAGATGTACTCCTACATTTCACCTAGATACCATACCAATATCTCCACACCACTTGGTTATGAGGACAACCAACGCAAATGGCATACAACGACCTACACTCGATAAGTTATCATCCTTGTTAATAACTTATCATTTGATCGTGAATAATTTAAGACCATCTGATAAATCCTCCTTTATCGATTGATTATGGTTCTAAGGACTTCATCATAATTTAAGAGTTCATTTAAGGAAGAAAGAACTTTTATGATGAAATAGCTAAATTACTATTATTATTAGATAATTCATATACTAATTTCAACATCTACTACTTAGATGATTGGCTTTAGGACATATTTTTCAATACAAAGGACATACCTTCAGAAGGTATGTCGGATTTGCTCGTGATTGAGACTAAGCTTATGATTTCTTTTACTACCAATTGGATTGTATACTTTGGTTCTAGTGTGCACTTATGTACTTCAATGCAGGATCTTAAGAAACATAGATGGTTGAGGCTAAGAAAGATAACCCTATGAGTAGGCAATGGAGCAAAGGTTGTTGCCATATCCGTAAAGACCTATCTTCTTCAATTACCATATGATTTCTATTTAGAATTAAGAGACTATTACTGTGTACCTAATGCGAGTAAAAATTTGATTTCTATTTTGTGCTTGACATAGGATGATTATGAATTAGTTTCAATAAAGATCTTTGTATTATTTATTTTGGAAATAAAATGATTACATGTGGTCACTTAATCAATAGTCTCTATCATTTGCATGTCAATGCAGATAAATTAGTTAATCTATTCAAGCAAATTGTGATTGTTGTTGGATCTAAGAGATCTGGAGTGAGATAAACTTAAGGTACATATGGCACCTTAGGCTCATATCGGAGAAGAAAAGATAAACAGACTGGTAAAAGGTCTTTTGACTCATTCCCGGATGAGTCGTATCCAATCTATGAATTCTGCCTTCAAGAAAAAATGGCCAAGCTAGCCTTTATAGGACATGGAGAAAGGACCACTGAGGTACTAGCTCTGGTACATACTAATGTGTGCGGCCCATTTGATGTGTCGATCAGATGAGTTTATCTCTACTTCATCATCCTTATCGATGATTTTTTATGGTACGGGTATGTATTTCTTATGAGACGAGACATAAATCTAAAGCTTTTGAAAGGTTCAAAGAATTTAGATATGAGTTAGAGAAGCAAACTGGGAAATCATTTAAGGTACTTCGATCAGATTAAGAAGGTGAATACCTAAGTGGTGAATTTCTCAATTATCTTAAATAAAATGACATAGTCTCTTAATAGACTCCACCTAAAATGCCTTAACCCAATAAAATTTCAGAACGAAAAAATCAGATCCTATTGGATATGGATTGATCTATGATGAGGTTCATCGATCTCCCTTTATTTCTTTTAGGATATGTCTTATTTACTATTAATTACTTAATTAATAGGGTTTCCTCTAAATTTGTTCCTACCACACTATATGATATATGGCATGGTAAGAAGCTAAATTTTGGTTATTTCAAAATTTAGAAATGTCTGGCCTATGTCAAGTAACAACAGGCAGACAAGTTAGCGGTAAGATCTACGAGAGCTCATTTTATAGGATACCCAAAAAAGTCTTTAGGATACTATTTTTTACCTTCCAGAGGATTACAATGTGATTGTGAGTAGGCATACCAAATTCTTGAAAAAAGATTTTATCCATGATGGAGGTAGTGGGAGAAAAAACCAGCTCGAAGAGAGTATCTCTAAAGAGCAATGAGTCATAGAGCTTGTGGAACCCATTCCACTTTATAGATCCACTAGGATCTCACATCCTTCTGAAAGGTACATTGGTATGCTAATAGAGAATATGGAGAAAATATTCTTTATAGGTGATACGGACCATGTTGATGATCATTGACTATGAGAAATGATTGAAAGCGATGAGATCAGAAATTGACTCAATGCATACCAATTAGGTCTGGACCTTAGTAGATCCACCAGTAGGAATAGTTTCTATTGGATGTAAATAGATCTTTAAGAGAAAGATCGGTTTGAATGGAAAGATGGAGACCTTTAAAGTGAGGCTTGTGGCTAAAGATTATAATCAGCACGAAGACATTAACTATCAGAAGACCTTCTTGCTAATCGCCATGCTAAAGCCCATTCGAATATTACTTTCTATTACAGTAGCTCATAATTATGAGATTTGGCAAATAGATATGAAAATTGCTTTCTTGAATAGATATCTTAAAGAAGATATCTATATGGAGCAGCCTCTCGATTTCACGTCCAGTGATGGAGATCACAAGATCTGCAAGCCACAAAGTTCCATCTATGGACTAAAGCAAGCATCTCAGAGTTGGAATACTCATTTTAATGATGCAATCAAATCATCTAGTTTCATTAAGAACAAGAAGGAACCATGTGTTTTCAAGAAAGTGAGTGAGAGGGCTGTTACATTTCTTATATTATACGTGGATGATATCCTCCTTATTGAGAATGACATTCCCATAATGACTTCAATAAAAATTTGGTTGTCTAAAGAGTTCTCTATGAAAGATCTTGAAGAAGCATCCTATATTCTAATAGAGATAGATCTAAAAGAATGCTAGGTCTGTCACAGCAAATATACATAGAGAAAGTGCTGAAGCGATTCAGCATGGAAAACTTCAAGAAGGGTCTGTTATCCTTCAGGCATGGAGTTCATCTCCCTAAGAAGATGTGTCCTAGCACACCCGAGGAGATACAGCATATAAGAAAAATTCCTTATACCTCTGCTATAGGGAGTCTTATGCATTTTATGCTATATACTTGATCTGATATTACTCTTGCTATGAGTATCGCAAGCAAATATCAATTGAATTCAGATGAGGAGCACTGGATTGCTGTGAAGAATATCCTTAAGTACTTGAGAAGGACTAAGAATTTTTTTTTGATCTTTGGAGGAGGAGACTTACAAGTGCAGGGATATACTAACTCAGACTTCATGTCCGATATTGATGATAGAAAGTCCATATTTGGTTTTGTGTCCTTATGTAATGATGGCGCAATTAGCTGAAACAGTTTCAAGCAATCGATTATTGCAAATTCCATAATAAAGGCAGAGTACATTGCCACATCGAAGGCCGCTAAGGAAGGATCTGGTTCAAGAAGTTCATTATGGAGCTGAGTGTGATGTCATTGGATATCGTTACACTTTTTTGCGACAACAATGGTGCCATAGCACTCACTAAGGAATCGAGGTCTCACAGAAGTCCAAGCACATCGAGCGATGGTTTCATCTAATTCGCGAATACCTCGAGAAAAAGTTCGTCGAGGTGTCGAGAGTTGACTCAATAAAGAATGTGGCTGACCCACTGACAAAGCTATTGAGCCAGTAGAAGACTAAAGCTCATCTTGAAAAGATGGGGCTTAGGTTTATTACCACTTGGCTTTAGGTCAAGTGGGAGTTTGTTAGATGCATACCCTAGAAGGTG
This sequence comes from Cocos nucifera, assembly GCA_006176705.1. Classification (NCBI taxonomy): domain Eukaryota; kingdom Viridiplantae; phylum Streptophyta; class Magnoliopsida; order Arecales; family Arecaceae; genus Cocos; species Cocos nucifera. Next base: position 334,601 of record QRFJ01000337.1, on the reverse strand, counting down.
GATTGGCTGACATATGTACACATTCTAAGGGCATTATTGTATAATTAAAAGTTTTAAATTAATAAAATTTTGAATTATTTTCATTCATGTTGTGTTTTAAATGTATTCATGAATCATCCTAGAAATTAATGGATGATGACACATATTTTCAAGAGTTGAGAATTTGAGGCACGTGTCATTAGTGGTTAATTCCTAAATACTTTCGATCGATGGATCGTCATGGGGATAATGATTGACCCAAATAGATCAGTGCATGGATTGCTTTTCTTCATGGATAGATGAGTTTTGAGTCTACAGTATGGACACTGGAGCGAGAATGCAGGTGCTTGATAGAGATCAAGAATATTGAGCATGACTGGTACGAGAAGTCACTTGAATGGCTATCCACTCATCGGTGACTTACTCAATGTTGCAGTTATGTAGATAGTTCTTTGACCTACGATACCTCGACTGTTCATAGTGGGGTTGCTGTAGTTTGATTATATAATTACTTAATTATCTAATCATTCAAAATCTTGCGATGTATGTTGGCCATAGTAGGTCCATTGTAGAAATAGGATATGCATCAAAATGGGCTCTGTCGATCCTGATAGATAGAGAGTGGTCCTATGCAATTCGTGAGACTGAGTCCTAAAGACCATGGCCATGATAGGTGAATGATGGAAAGAGTTTTCATTAGTTTTTACTTGAACTTGAGTTGATTGAATCTCTAGTATATGATAGATGAATAGATTTGATGAGTTATCCTTAACCTGCATCTCATCAGGACTCATGATAGAAGAATCAGACTACATGATAACTACACCTAAAAGTTCATTTTCAGTTCTGTTGGATTACCACTATATACTACTAGGTATCACTGGTAGATTGTGAGACTAAAAAAAATTATTTTGATAATTAATAATTCTTGATTGGTTGAATTGAAAAAAATTTCAATCTATTAAAAAAAGTTTCAATGATACTATTGATGGAGATCACAATATATCTCTCTACCAATTAGATTGAACCTATGGGATCACACATAAAAGAGATTCTTCACTGATCAGATGGTTGATTCACGATTATGAATCGCATATGGATTTAATTATCAATGAGATTGATGATTAATCTAATTCAATTATGATTGACAAATTTACTAAAAGTTAGGAAGTTATAGGAGGATTTTGTTATAATTAGATTGCAATAGGGCTCAATTTAATTGAGCCAAGAGATTCAAATCAAATCTAATTGAATTAGATTCAATTTAATTTGATAATATAAAGCCCTATTGGATGACAGGCTTGATTGGATCAAGCCCTATTGGGTAATGAGATAATCCAAGAATCAATCCCTAGTTTGATGATGTTTTAATCTAACTAATTTTCTAATTAGATTGGAGTCTAATTAGATTCTTGATTAGGCTAGGACCTAAATAGTTATTTGATTATAACTAATTTCTAAATTGGTTAAGATTGGTCCAAGAATTAGTTAGAGTTTGAACCAAATAAAGAAGTCCTAGTTTAACTAGGACTTTTCTCTCTTTCATACACCAACTAACCCCTCACACCTTATTATTGTGGCCGCCCTATTTTCTCTATGATTTTTGCATGTAAGAGGGTCTCCACACCACCCCCTTTCTAGTTTATTAGCATGGAAATCATTAGGGAGGCATCCAACTCATGCATGTAAGAGGGTCTCCATGTCACCGCTTTTTTGGTTTATTAGCATGGAAATCATTAGGGAGGAGTCCAAGAGTTGGACACCCCCTAAACTACTTGTTTGAGTCCATTTCCTACTAGGTCTTTGACCTAGTTTTATTTTCTTTTGGGGATAACACTTATAAGAGATTAAAGGGCATGGAAAAGTCTAAGAATTAGCATGAAAAACCAAAGAAAAGGGCATGGGACATCTTCTTAGAGGCTTGAAAAAAATAGAGGAGAAGGTCTCCTCTTGTGGGCTTCAATTTTGAGAGAAAAGAAAGAAGAAGGGTTGTTCTTTCTCTATCTTTTTTTCCTCCTATTCCTTTCCTTCTCTAAAGAGTTTGACAGATCTAAGAAGGATTTAAATCTACCATCAAGAGACATCTTCTGCAAGAGAATTAGCACCTCGGTGAAGATGCACGCCTCTGTTCAGATTGAAAGCTTCGCATGGATACCCGTAGAGATCAAAAGAGTGTGTGGCTCTACAGGAACCTTATTAGATTACCACAACAATTGGATTGCAGTGTTCTGCTACCCATACAAAGAAATTAAATCTAATCTTTAAATATGATTTTATTTTCGGTATTTTAATCTTGCATGTGATAGATCCTAGGATGGCAATAAATTAGATCTATTGCATGCATGATCAAACTTGAAGTTTTTTCACTGCTAGATCTGAATTTTAAATTTTAGCATGCACTAGGAGATTAAATTTCCTAGTAATCCCTCATCCATCATAAGTACAACCTACATGTATAACCTCCACCCACAAAAATTTCCTTTTCAATGATAACATATTGATCAAATTCCATAGTTTGTTTGAAGCTAACTTTGTTGAGAAGAAAACTTGACATCAAACTTTTCTTTAGATAGAGTGTATAATACATCTTTCAAAGTTAATAGTCCTTTGGAGCTTAATTTTTGCTTGATCTTTCCACTTTTAAGCACTTAGATGATATGTGAGTTACCAAACATAATATTCATGGCTCAAAAGAAGTGTAAATTTTAAAGCAGCATTTATTATGGCAAACATGCCTGCTTTGCACTAGTCTACCTACCACCCATTAACAAATTGCACCATATTATATCTGTAATTATCACCTCAAGCAGCTCCTGGATTATGTTACCTAGGGTGCATGTTTATTTTTTTAAAATTTATTAATTCGAGCAATATGCCTACTTTTGTAATTTTCATAGATAAATTATGTATTGAAATTTTGTTTATTTTGTATTTGGTTTTTACCCATATTATACTTGGGAGGTCTACTATAATATTTTTATATTTTCTTTCTAGCCTTCAATTGAGCATTTTTTAGTAAAATTTCTATCGATCAAGTTCTTATTTGAACATATTAAATTTACCATAATTGTGATGGATTGTTCAATGCTCTTTTATGCCATGAGTATGCTTGTCCTCTTGCCTCTTCCTCTGTCTAGATATGAATAATTACTACTTCAAAAAATGTATTCTTTTGTTTGTGGCATATATTCTTTTAAAACTCTCTCAAGATGGTAGCTTGTTGGTAATACCATAGACAAGAAGATTGTCCCCAACCTTGAGGCCCTTAGATTGAAGCTCTATGAACATCATCTCAAAATTTTAAGGTTGTTCCACTATGGAATTGCCATCCACCATTTGGAAGCAGAAAAATAGTCTGTGGTAATTTTTTTTTTTTGCATTAGCCTCTTTGTTGTCAAACTTATTTTGCAAGGTTTTTTAGATTTCTTTATAGAAGAATATGAGTCATTATAAAAACTATAAAAATAATTTTTAAGGCAACTAGGAGATAATACTAATAGTTACATTTATCATTGTTATATTTTTCAACTCTCATTTAATGTTCAATGAGTTTATTATCAATCATATTGGTGGTGTCATCTTTCTTTAGTTCCTACACAGGTAACTTTGAGAAAATTGAGATTGAACAATATCTTTCTTTTTTCATCTTTTAAAGTAGGTTCCCTTAAAGTGGAAAGGGCTTATTGAGATCTCTAGCATTGCCTTCAGTGGGCTTTGTAGCTATATTCCTCATTTGAATCTCTTTAAAATTGCTAGTGTAGAATAAGAGAAAAATATAATAGAAAATAAGATTTTTTCTTAAAGATAATGACACCAATTAGGTTGAGGTGCATAAATCTCACTCTCTTTAAGAAGATTCAAGCTCTTTGTAGTTGGCAAAGCCTATGAACTGGTGCAATAGATCTCTTTGGCCTATCCCCTCCAGGATACAACAACTCAGTTGGATCGCTGATGGCTCAGAACCAACTCTATACAAGGGATTGAGTCTAAAGCTCCAAAACAATACATTTCTTTGGCTAGAGAACTCTAAAGTTCGTTGGTATTTGAGATGAGGATATATTGTGTTGGTACAAAAATCTATGAGGATGCCAGAGGTAGCTGGAGTTAGGAAGGTGAAGTCGCTGATGGAACCTACAAAATAAAGTTCAAACCAGAGGTGGGTGGCTCTGGTACGATCCTTCGATGCTCAAGTCAATTTTCTAGCCAACTGGAATGGAGTGCTCAGGAAATAGAGAAGTAGAGTAATGGAAAAAGAAAGAGAGCTTAGAAAAAAATATATCTGAAGAGTTCCTTTTATAAACAAACCATATAACAAATTGATGGTGACAATCGTAACCGTTTGGTAGTGCACCACTCAAGCCATGTGAAGTTTGTTATAAAGGATGAGTTGTCATTTGTCGTGACTTGCAGGTGATTGAAATCTATTTATTGGAGTTCGAACGTAGGTTGAAGACTTCAGTATATGTAGTGAACTTGTAACCGATTGAGGTCTATTGAGGCAATGTTTAGTGGCTTTAAGGAGTTTGGAAGCCTCCTGGGTCATGTGCAAGTAGGTGCCTTCTAAATTGAGATATGAAGTACGGTGCTCTATCCTTCATAGAGTAGTTGTCATGAATCAGTGGTTTGACGAGGTCCTTTTGGATGGCTTCAATTGACAGGCGTAACATGGGCTAAGTAGCTCCACGACTGGCTGGGAGAAGCTCATCCTGAAAGGTATTCGAATGAAAGAACTTCGACTGAAGAAAGTACGACTAAAATGAGTGCATCTAAAAGAAGTCCGCCTAGAAGGAGTGCTGTTGGAAGGAGCACGACTGGAGGAGTTCATCCATAAAAAGTCTGACTAGAAGGAGCACTATTGGGAGAAGCACGACTGGAGGAGTTTGTCTAGAATGAGTCTGACTGGAAGGAGCGTGACCAAAGAAATTCGATTGGAAAGAGTATGACTAGAGGAGTTCGTCCGGAAGGAGCATGATTGGAGGAGTTTGTCCGGAAGGAGTGCGACTAGAGGAGTTCATCTGAAAGGAGTCTAACTGAAAGGAATGCGATCAAAGGAGCATGACTAGAGAAGTTCATCTAGAAGGAGTCCGACTAGAAGAAGTGTGATCGAAGAAATTCAGTTGGAAGGAGTGTGACTGGAGGAAGCATTGTCGGAAGGAGTGTGACTGGAGGAGTTCGTCTGAAAGGAGTCTGACTAGAAGGAGCACGATCGGAGGAGTTTGGCTGGAAGGAGCGCATTGTCCACAATATAGGACTTCAACTGTCTTCAAAACTTATCACCAATCAAGGTCGAGAGGATTGAACTTTAAGTCCTATCATTCATTCTAAGTTAAGAAGCAAGATTAATTAAATAATAGTTCTCCTTTACTATTCAAAATCGTTTGGTCAGGCTTTAATGTGCCTTCGACAAGCTCCACGGTATGAACTTATTGTTGAGGGGATCGATGAATTTCTTTAGAATGGGGTCGGCGGCTAAGGACTTCGGTGAGGATTATTTTACCCCCAACATTTGTCCCCTACTTTCGAGTTCAAATTTTGAATGAAAAGAGTATAGAAAAATCATTGTAGCCAAAGTCCTTTACCAGCTTCCTACTCTCAGAAAACAAAATTTTTTGACTTTTCTGAATTGGCGCCGAAGTTTAATACCAAATAATCTGAAAGGACAAATTTTCTCGAAGACTCGTCTAGCACGAAGCTCCATGTACGGTGTAGTTATTATTTCGTTAGGTGCCAGGAGTGAGTGGGACACATGGTGGATTATGATCGGCTGTAAATGTCCTGCAATCATAACTTCCTCTGATTTTGCCCTTTTATTTAAGTCTTTCTTCTTTCTTTCGACTTTCCATCTTCGTCTGCATTTTCTCTTTCTTCTCTCTCTTTTGTTCTTAGTTGCCTCCGAGCATCTTGCCCTCCTCTCTCGTAATTCCTCCGACTGTGCATCATTCTGATTGCATCTCATCCTCTTGACCATCTTCTCCAGTTCCTCAACCAGTTTAGGTCAGTTTCTTGTCCTTCTTTTCTATTTTCTTTGCTTTTTCATACTTTGTTAGATCTTCCCTGGGTTTCATAAGTGATTTTCACCATTTCCTCTCTCCAAGGTTTTGTTATCTTTTTTCTTGATTTTTTGGTGTTTGTTTGATTCGAATGTCTTTTGAAGCTTCTTGGTCCACCGATTCTAGGAGTCCATTCGATCCGACCTTCCGAAATCCTAACTCCAAAGAAGAGACTGAACCTAGGGATGTACCCCATTTGACCTTCATACCTGGTACTATTTTTTGTTCCTTATCTCCGAACAACCTTAATTAGAATCCAATATAGAATCCCTTCTGAGTACGAATTAGAACTCCCTGGACCAAGTGACCGGGCTTGTTCCCCTCCTCTAGGCCATTTTTATCTGTACTTAAAAGCTTTTCATGCCAGATTGAGACTTTCTCTTCCTCTTTTTGTAGTTGCCATTTTTCATTTTTTGAACATCTCCTTTACTTTTATAGTGCCAAACTTCTTTAGATTTATTATCAAGTTCATGTCCCTTTGTCCCTCCACTGAAGTTCATCCAACCATTTTTCTATTCTAGAACTACTATATCTTCAAACGTCATCCTTCTACGAAAGACTGATGGTACTTCTTGCCCCAGTTTGGTAAGAAAAGATTGTTGAAAGGTGCCCTTTCCTCTATCCACAATTGGAAGGAGAGGTTCTTCTTTGTGTCCTGCCCAACTCTAAAATTAGGGCTTCCTTTCTGAGGTCTTCTTAGAGAGTCAATCCACTAAGCTCCTAGTTTAGAGAGGAATGACCTTAATTTTGCCAATAGACTCAGGAACTAGTGGACCCCCCTCCCATCCAAACTTCTGAAAAATTAGACTTGATTCAATATGGGCTTGAGTCTCCCAATCCTGCTGATATATCTCTGCACTTTACAAGTTTTCTTCTTGTATTATATATTATTATTATTATTTGATCATGACCCCTTCTTTATTATAGAGATGGATGCTAAGGCAGTCGAGATGCTTGCTAAGGGGCTTTAGGCTCACAGGAGGAAAGGAAAGGCACCAAACGAGGGTTCAAAAAAAGCAAGGATCAACATTCCAAGCTCTGCAACATCCGCCAATACCACCGCTGCTCCCAAGGTTGCTGATGGCATCGAGATTGTCCCTACTACTGAGGTTGGTGCCACTGATGGAGCCATAGTGCCTTCTACATCCTCGAGCCCTTCTACTCAAGTTCAAGTTCCAGAACTTCGTGCTGGAGGAGAAAAGAGAGAGAAGAAGGAGAAAAAGAAGTCAGTCACCATAAAGGTATGGCGCAAAGCTCATCCCAGTGAGTTTAATGATGACAATGAAGATCTAGAAGAAAATTTCTTCTACAATTGGGACATTATCAGTAATTTGGTGGATAAATTTGTCCTACTCGAGGTAGTAGACAAGATTGCCAACTTTGATTATGAGCAGCGCACTTGGGATTCTCTCAGGATCTTCCTTGTCTTCTTTTTTCTCTTTTTTTATATGTGCATAACACAATTTACTCCTTACAGTCGGGTCACCAATTGCTTGCCTACATCAAAATCATGAATCGCTTAATGTCAGAAGTGCTGAAAGCTCAAGAGGATTACCAAGTTAAGGTCAGTCATCTTCAGGAGGAGAAAGCCACTGAAGTCGACCGCCTCATAAAGAAGAAGGCTACTAAGGTCAGGGTTCTTCAAGATGCGCTCAAGAAGGAAGAACAAACATCGATGGAGCTAAAGGCCGCTTTGGTCTTAGAAGAGGAGAGGAGGAAGAAGGTTGAAGCCGAGATCGCCGAACTGAAGGAGCAGGTTTTAAGACAGATCTCAGAGACGAAGGTCCAAGCAGTAGAGGAGTTCAAGGTCTCCTCTGAAATGAGAGACTTGAATATCAAGTTCAGTCAGGAAGCCTTCATCAAGAGGTTCAAGCTCTGCAAGGATAGGATGGCTAACCAATTTTTTGAGCTCGACCTTAGCTTTCTGGTTGAAGGAGCTCCTAGCAAAAAGACAGGACCATCTATCGTCGTAGCCGACCTCCCCCCTATCGAGCCTACTGTTGAAGAGCCAGGCCCGACTAATGCTGCGTCGAACCCCTCGACTGCTCCTTCAGAGGTCTGAGACTTTATATTTTGTATTTTTTCTTTTCATTTATCTCTTTTTCTATACTTGAAAAATATTTTAATTAATGAAGACAAGTTTATTTTGAGAGCAAATTTTTTTCTTTTGCGAAATCTATATTGTGATGCTTTTATGCTTCAAGTGCAGTCTCCTGTCGAAGCCAACCCCTTACCTCAGGGTGTTCCTCTGAATACTAATGTAAAAAACTTAAGGAGGGAGGTTCATCAACTTAAAAAAAAGTTGAGAAAAATGGAAGGACAGCTTAAAAAATTAAAAAAGAGTTACGCTGAAGCTAATGTTGAGATCAATAGCCTCCGTCAAGTCCATAAGAAGGATGCTATAGACTATATCAACAAGAAGCATCACTTGATTGGAGAGCTAGACAAGGGCGAAGAAGCTCAGTAGCGATAAGGCTTGGGTTCTATCCGCTAAGATTTTCTTCCTTGAAGCTGAACTCTGTGGAGCGAACGAGAAGATTGATCGATTGAAATAAAATGCAGTTTAGTCTCAAAGCCAAGAGGAAAATAGCTGGGACTGGTTGAAAAGGTTTTCAAATTTTCAAAAATAACTATGCGACGTCGAAGAGAATTATAAGAGACTCTAGAAGAGAAAACTCATGGCTGCCAATAGCAAAGTGATGAGACTCTAGAAGCAGTTGGCCGATAGGACTCAAGCTGGCCCTAGCAAGGAATGGGACGAACTTCTTGATTTAAGGGGAACCATGGAAAGACTATTTGAGTCATATGAAAAAGAGAAAAATAAGCCACAACAGCTAAGGATCCAGATGGTTTATCAAGAAGATGCCATCAAGGATGTAGAGACCGAATCTATGGTTCTTAGGAAGAGGTTGAGAGAGACAGAGGAAGAATCATGCAGATGGGAGAGAATGCTGAGGGAGAGCTTGACGGCGAGGAAGAGGCTCGAAGAAGAAATAGAAGGCCTAAAACTCTCTCTTATAATGGCTAGAGCTAGCAGCCTGAAGTCTGACTATGAGTAGGACTTCGTCTTCTTTTTCTCTTTTTTCCTTTCTTTTTTTGTAACTAGTCTTACGGACCTTTTCATATATCAAACTTTTATTTTAATGAAACACTACTTTTCGATTGCTTCATCTCAATCGTATGCTTGTGTAATTTTTCACTCTCTTCTTTTTTGTTGTTCACAATTGTAGAGCTGCCCTTCAATAATGATTGTAGTTTGCCACAATATATGTACCCTTTGATTATAGATAATAGCTCTTGGGTAGGTTTTTTTCTGGTTTGTATAATTGGGTCTTCACATCTTTTATGTCTGAACGAGATCTCCTGATCTTGATTGTGGTTGATCATGACTTTCACTTAGATGAAATCATCCTTCCTTCTTGAATTTTTAAAGGTTTTTTCTTACGTCAGGTCGAGGTTCTACTTCTGCTCCTGACATATTTGATTTTTTTCTTTGTTAGGATTAGGTTCTCTTCTTATTCCTAACAAGGACATTGGGGCACAAATGGACCATTGAGAGGATCTCTCCCCTTTGACTTATGTTAGAATGAGGTCCTCCTCTTGTTCCTGACATAGTTGATCTTTACCTTTGTTAGGACGAGATCCTCCTCCTATCCCTAATAAGATCATTAGGATACAAAAGGGCCATTAAAAGAGCCTCTCCTCATTTCTTCCTATCTTAAATAATTGGGGGCCTTCATCCTTACTACGACGAGGTTAACCTTCTGTCTTAAATAATCGAAAGCCTTCATCCTCGCTTGGACGAGATTAACCTCCTGTCTTAAATAACCAATGGCCTTCACCCTCACTATGATAAGGTTAACCTCCTATCTTAAATAACCAGAGGCCTTCACCCTCGTCACGACAAAGTTAACCTCCTATCTTAAATAACCGGAGGCCTTCACTCTCGCTACAATTAGATTAATCTCATGTCTTAAATAACCAAAGACCTTCAGCCTCGCTTGGACGAGATTAACCTCTTGTCTTAAATAATCGAAGACTTTCTACTTCATTTAAGAACGAAGTTTGGTTAAGTCGTTTCCTGCCATCATATAGTTTTGCACCAAAGAACAAAGATATTGAAATAAGAAAGTTTTATTGAGGTAAAATTATTGATGATACATTCATAAGTTCTCCAAGTTTCAAGATCGCGGGAGTGCTGATCCTCTGAGCTTCTTTAGATAATATATTTTCGGTCGAATGATTTTTACGATCTCATAGAGGCCTTTCCAATTTAGGGCGAGTGTTTCTTGATTTTGAGGTTGCGAAATATCTGCTCACTAAAGCACTAGATCTCCTACTCTAAATATCTTACTTCTGATCCTAGAGTTGTAGTAGCAAGCTACTCTTTGTTTGTAAGCTGCCATTCGGATTTGAGCCTTCTCTCGCTTTTCTTTCAATAGATCGAGATTTGCTCTAAGATCCTATAAGTTGTTCTGTTCACTAAAAGTTTCAACTTGCACTAAAGAAAGTTCAAGCTCAATTGGGATGACTGTCTCTATCCCAAAAGCCAATGTGAAATGGATTTTCCCAATTGGCAACCTTTGAGTGGTTCTGTAAGTCTAAAGCATATGATAGGATTCGTCCATCCATATCTCTTTTGCTCTTTCAAGTCTTACTTTTATTTCTTGAAGTAGAATTCTGTTAGTTACCTCAGCCTCACCATTCATCTATGGATGAGCTACTGATGTAAAGTGGTGGAAAATATTCAAGTCTTCATAGAATTCAACGAACTTCACTCCTATGAACTGGCATCCATTATCAATGATTAGTGTCCACGGTAGACCAAATCTACAAATTATCGACTTTCAGATGAAGTCCTATACTTTGATTTCAGTGATCTTTGCCAGAGGTTCAGTCTCAACCTACTTAATAAAATAATCTACTGCCACCAGTAGGAACTTTCGTTGTCAGATGCCATGGAAAAAGGCCCAAGTATATCCATCATCCATTATGCAAATGACTAAGGAGCACCTAATGGCATGAGCTATGAAGCTGGCTATCTCTTAAAGTTTGCATTTCTCTAACATCTACACATTTTCTTACATAATCTATCGTATTTTGATGCATTGTTAACCAATAGTATCCCTACCAAAGTAACTTATATGATAAAGATCTCACCCCAGATGATTTTTATATATTTTTTCATGAACTTTCCTCAATACATAATCATCTTCGGAAAGTTGGAGATATTTGAGAAGTGGTAAGGAGTACGACCTTTTATATAGCTTATTTTCATATAAAATGTAGCGGAAAGCTTAATTTCTTAACTTCCGAGCTTCTTTATGGTCTTTAGAAAGCATTTCATCTCTAAGATAAGAAATCAACAAATCGATCTAGCTGGGCTCATGATCAACTTGCATTATTGTCTGGGATTCTTCCGAACTTGGGTGCTATAGAACTTCAAAGAGGACTTCTTTTGGCAGTTCATTTGGGGCTAAGATGGCTAACTTAGAAAGAAGGTCAGCTCTAATATTTTCTACTCCGGAGATCTACTGAATTTCAAAGCTACTAAAGGCCGGGATTAAATCCCTCATTTTTTTCAAATATTTTTTCAAACCTTCCTTCCGAGCTTCAAAGGTGTACTGACTTGCCCCACTACTAGTTGAGAATCACTATAAACCTTCAAATGTTTTTCTTCCAATTCTTTGGCTATCTTTAGCCTTGAGATCAGAGCTTCATATTTAGCCCCGTTGTTGGTAGCGAGGAACTCAAAGTGCAAAGTATATTTGGCTACAATCTCCTCCATATTAATGAGAATCAAGCCTGTACTTGCTCCAAAAGTATTGGATGAATTATCAACATATACTGCCCAGAAGTTTTCAGGAAGATCAGTCTTTTCTTCAGGGGAGCTAGGGATATGAATTTCTTGGTGCTCTGGTTTGGTCGCATCAGGAATAGTGCACTCCACCATAAAATCAGCTAGTATTTGAGCTTTAATAGATGGTCAAGGTTAAAAATGAATGTCAAATTCAATTAACTCGATTGCCCACTTTGCTATTCTTTCAAAGGTATCAGGTCGGTGAAGAACTGCCTTGATGGATTGATTAGTAAGGAGAGTAATTATGTGTCCCTGAAAATAAGGTCAGATCTTTCTAGCTATAATCAATAAGACATAAGTTAGTTTTTCTAATTTGGTGTACCTTGTTTCTACATCCCTCAAGACTCTACTCATATAGTCGATTGGCTTCTGAACTTTAGCTTCTTCTCTAACCAGGATGGCTTCAATAGTTGCTAGATACATGGCAAGATACAAGAACAGCTCTTCTCCAGGTTTAGACTTGGCTAGGAGCAGAGGTGAACTGAGATAATTCTTCAATTTTTCAAAAGCCTACTAGCACTCAAGAGTCCAGTTGAAGTTCTTGAATTATTTGAGTACTTGAAAGAAGGGCATACAATGCTCCATCAATCTTGAAATGAAGCGATTCAGGGCCCCAATCTTGCCTATGAGGTGCTGAACTTCTATTCATTTTTGGGGCGGTCATCTCTTGGATGGCTTTGATCTTCTCTAGGTTGGCTTTAATGTCATGTCTTGATACTATGAATCCCAAAAACTTTTTCGAGATTACTCCGAAAGCGCATTTTGTAGGGTTCAGCTTCATCTTGTACTTTCAAAGGATGCTGAGGGTCTCTTCAAGATCGGCAATATGATTTGGTGAAGTTCGACTTTTAACCAGCATGTCATCTATATAGACCTTCATATTGCACGATCTGCTCCTTAAAGATCTTATTCATCAGGCACTGATAAGTTGCACCTATATTTTTAAGCTCAAAGGGCATGATTCTATAATAATAAAGACCATGGTCAATAATAAAAGCACTCTTCTCCTCATCCTCTGATGCCATCCGGATTTGGTTATAGCCGAAGAAGGCATCCATAAAGGTGAGGAGTTCATGGTCTAAAGTTGCATGCACTACTTGGTCAATCCTAGGCAGGATGAAGCTATCTTTTGGACAAGCTTTGTTTAAGTCTATGAAGTCTATACACATCCTCCACTTGCTATTTGCCTTTTTAATGAGAACGATATTTGCGATCCAGTCTGGATAGAGCACTTATCAAATGAATCCTACTTTGAAGAGTTTGTCAACCTCATCCATAATAGCCTTTTGCCTCTGAGAAGCAAAGCTGTGATTTTTCTACTTAACTGGCCGGCATTTAAGGTCTACACCCAAAAGATGCTCCATTACCTCTGCATCAATCCTAGGCATATCTATAGGCACCCAGGCAAAAACATCAGTATTCTTTTGCAAGAAGATGACGAGCTATTTTCTGACTTCTCTTTTTAGATTGGAGTCGATCTTTATAGTATGTTTCTTATGTTAGATATATGTGTGCCCTAGAAGCCAGATTGGCTGACACTTATAATACACTTCTTAGGACAAAATTATAATTTTAATTATAAATAATAAAATAGATTATTTTCTATCATAGTGTGTATTTGAAAGTGTCTGGGATATATCTATTGAGTTAATGATAATGATAGTTCATATTTTTAAGAGTTGAAAATTTAAGATATGAATTTTCATTATTAACTCATAAAATGCTCCCGACCATAGGATCATCATGAGGATGGTGATTGATCCGGAAGGTTGGTGTACGATCGCTTCTTTAAGATAGATGAATCTTAAGTCTATAGTGTGAAGATACTGGAGCGAGAGTACAGGTACTCGTTAGAGAACGAGGGCACTAAGTGTGACCACCTCGAGCAGTCATGAGGAAGTCTATCTTCTCGTCGATTACTGACTCGAAGCTGCAGTGGTGTGTCTGATTCTTTGATCTGAGGTGCATCGACAGTTTATCTTGAGGATGTTATAGTTTGACTATACCATAACTCGGTCTCCTAGCCATTCAAAATCCTGAGGTGTATGTTGGCTATAGCATGTTCATCGTAGGAATTGGATTACACCAATAGGGAATCTATCTACCTCAGTAGATGAGCAGCCCTATGATGATCATGAGAATCAAGTCCATAAGCCCATGGCCATGGCAAAGTAAAATAATAGAAAGAGTTTCTATTAGAATTTTCACATTAGACTTAAATCGAATGATTAATTCATATGACGAAAATTATGGTTTGACGAGATCACCTTAACCTTAATCCGATCGGGACTCAAGATAGAGGAACTTAATCACACAAGTAACTGCACTGAGAGATTTGCTTTTAGTTTTGATGGGTTGTCACCATATGCTGCTAGGTGTCATCGGTGGATTTTGGAAGTAATTAAAATGATTTAGATGATCCATCATACTAGTTGTTGAATCAGAAAAGTTCTAATCCATTGGAAGGTGTTTTGATAATGTCAATGATAGAGATCGTGACTTATCCCATTATCATATGGAACTGAACTTAACTAGATCACATAAATAAGGATTTGGATCTAGATATCATCAATTGGACTAATCCAGTTTAATTGATTTGAATAAGATTCAGTTAGGTTCAAGAAAATCATACTAGCACACGATTGAGCCAATGTTCTTCTTTAATAATCATCAAAGCTTGTCTCGACTGAGCCAAATATGTTTGAACTCATTTAGAAACCTTTACTTGGTTTAACTAGAGCTTGTCCAGATCAGAAAAGGGTTGTCTTAGTTTATAAGATAAATTTAAGACAACATCTGTCATTTTCGGTCACCTACTAAATCTTATTTTCGAACATTGATCAAATATTGACCCTGGACACATAGACATTTGCCCATATATCATGCACCCATAGGAGAGTACCTAGGGACTTGTCCCCCTACTAAAAAGCGGATAGAAAGGGGGTGCACACCTAGAAAGGTGTGCGCTCTATGAGGATAAAAGATGGAGTCTCAAACAGATGGGAGTCTAGGTTGCTTTAGAGGATTAAACTGTGTGATGCGAAGAAGCCTTATTTGACCCAGTCTTAGTGCCACCTTAGGAGGATTTTGAGGGTCTCTCATTCGATTGAATTAGATGATGTCATCCCATCAATCAAATTTAGATCTAGTTATACAAAGGGCCATGATTGGTCAAGATGATGTGGCACTGCATAGCACATCAAGGTCTATATAAATCTTTTTTGTGCCTAGAATTTAATGCTTCTACCTTTAGCCCACACCACAAAGCCTCTCTCCCTCCTTCTCCACACCATCCTCTGGTCCTCTCTCTCCTCTCCACACCTAAGAGGTTTTGGGCATGAGTAAGGTGCGATCCAAGCAAGTGAAAGGCATCAGGAAAGAAAAAAGGCAATACTGCTTTAAGAGACAATGGCTATTCTTCAAAAGAAATTTTGAAGACCTTCAAGATCAAATCTAGATCTAATTTTTAAAGAATTGATTGAAAAAAAGAAGATCTTCAAATCCTACCCGAGTGGATACCGGTAGAGGCCAGATGCTTACGTGGCTATATCTAGAACCTCAGGCAAACATCGGGATCATCATAGGATAATTGGATTACCCAAAATAAAGATATAATTAAATTTAATTTAATTTTTATTTTTATTTTTATTATTAGATCAATAAGATAAGATCTAAGAAGTTTCATATTTGATTAGAATTTTAAAGAAAAAATTTTTAAAATATTTCTCTTGATCTAATCAGATCTGAATGAACCTAATCCAAAAAACAAGGCTTTTCCCTTCAATTGATATCAAAGCCAGGTTCTATAATTCATTAGATCTAATTTTAATATATTTTTTATTTAATAATTAGATGATTTCAGATATCACATTAGATGTGATTAGATCTAAAATTAGAAAATTAGAAAATTAAATAATCTAGATCTAAGATGTATGATATGCATGATTAGACTAGGAATAGAATTATTCTATGTATAGTCTAGGATGATCATAATTTTAATTTAATTAATTATAATTTTTAAATCTATTTATTTACTATTTTTTGATATTCTAAATATTATAATTAGATCTAAAAAATAAAAAATAAATTTATTTAATTTATTCATATGAGATATGATATATGCATGTTTAGACTAGTTGTAGAATAGTTCTACAAAATTATCTAGAATAAATTTTAATTTAATATGATCAAATTTAAATCTTATTTTTTAGATATTTATGAGATAATTTAAATTTAAAAATATGCATGATATGATACATGAGATGTATGCAAAATATATTTTTAGTTAGATTAATTTTTATATATGTGATATATAATGTAGATCTAACTAGTTTTGTAGATTTATCATATTTTTGATTAAGGCATTCTCCTTGACCATTCGATCATAAGAATGAAGTAGGATTTAAAGGCCTTCTTCTCCCATTCAATGGGATGTTCTTACGGCGTGTAGGGGTGCTACACATTCATCCTTAATCAGAAATCAAAAATTTATTTTCTACAAAACTTTAGATCCTGAAACCTTAGGATTTTATATACATATTTTATTTATGAATCCTAAACTTAATTGAAAATTAAAATTATGAAATATATTAGATCTAAAATTGAGAATTTTCATATCTAAGACATATTTATAAAATTGGATTCAGACTTGGATAGCTCAATTATGTCTAGCAGTTGATCAAATCGAATCAAGAGTTGGTTAGGTGGGATCAAGAGTACTTAAATTGACCAGCCTAATAGGATTAAGTCAGGATCAAGGTTGAGTCACATGAGTGATCGATCAAGTTAAGACCTAATTAGGCTTAGTGGTTAGAGTCTAGATTGTAGGCTAATTCGATTGATTCTAGCTCAATAATTTGGTGTCCAAGGTAAGTTTGGCAGATACGACTGACTGGTTTTTAATTGAGAGCTACTCGACTCGAATGTATTCTTGTCGAGTTAATGACATATCTCTTCCATCGATCTCACTTACCTGATCATATTTGTCGATCCAGTCCTGATCTAAGGTGGCTAATAATATGAGCTAACCCATGCAACTAGGTAAGTCATAATGGTTATGGCTATGTCAAGTCAAGTTTAAAGAGACCTAAATCAAATCTCTCTAAGAAAATATTAAGTCTAAGGTCTTCCACCATTGTAGATATGCGGATCCTTTTCGGGATTGATTGTTCTCAACTAGTCACAGTGGTTCAATATCGGAAAGATGCAATCATGTCTATTAGGCATTGGATGCTATGGGCTGAAGGATGAATTGGGCTCAATATTCTAGCTATGATGAGAGATCCAATTAGAAATTCAATCTGTGCAAATGGTGGGTCTGACTTAACTAAGGAGTGGATCAATATTTCGAGCACGGTAAGATTCATGAATTAGAGATCAAGTTTGGATGCACCATGATTAGAGAATCATTGGATAAGAGTTATTCACTCATTAGCTAACCCATCATCAATAACTATTAGGTGAGGTGATGAGTCAGTTGGTGGAACTGCACCATCCACTAGAAATCGATAATCATGGAGATTTTCGTATCTTTACAAAGGAAATGTAGGGATCCAAAAAAATAGTGGGAGCCAATTTATTTTAAAATCAAACTCCTAAACAAATTGGTCAAGTCTTAATTACAAAATCTAACTAAAAACTTTGACTCTCTATAGGAAAATGTCTGCGTCCAACCTACTAGCCTATATCCTGGACACCCATAGACTAACCAGACCCAATTACAAGGATTGGCTCTAGAACTTCAAAATTATTTTGGATTTCAAGAAGTTGACTCATGTATTAGACCAAGATTCCTCCATCTTACCAGCTCATCCGTCTGCTGAGTAGAAAGTGTCTCTTGACAAGTGGATGGATGAAAATAATAAGGCTAGATACTACATGTTGGGCTCGATATTTGATAAGCTTTAGCGCCAACATGAAGATATCAAGACTGTCCGCCAAATGTTGGCTTACATGCAAGAGTTGTTTGGTGAATAGAGTCACATAGCCAAATATCTGATCACTAAATGACTGTTTAAGGCTAAAATGCCTGATGGATAGTCAGTCCAAGATCATTATCTAATGATGATCAAGGACTTAGAAGAGCTTGAGAAGCTCAGAGTGAAGTTAGACCAAGATCTATAGAATGATAATTCTACAATTCTTGATTGATGCGTATGGGTAGTGCATCATGACTACCATATACATAAACTTCAGAATACTCTGGTCGAGCTTATGAATATGCTGGTTACTGTTGAGCTTTCTATGAAAGATTCAGTACTTGCTATGGAACGGACTTCTTCCAAACGAAAGTCTTTTGAAGAGAAGAAGAAGTCTGTGAAAAGGCAGAAGATGGAAGGTGGAAAGAAAAAGAAGGTAGAGCTGAAGAAGAAGACCGTTGATAAAGGAAAGTATTTTCATTATAATACTAACGGCCACTGAAAGCGGAACTACTCTATATACCTGGCCATCCTGAAGAATAAGAAGAAGATAGATCCTTCTAGAGGTATGCTCATTATTGAATCTAACCTTACAATTTCTTCTGCATCCAGTTGGGTGCTTGACTCTGGTTCTAGTGCTCATTTGTGCACTTTCATGCAGGATCTTGAGAATAGCAGGAGGCTAAGGGATGGTGAGATGATCCTATACGTCGAAAATAAAGCAAGGGTTACTACTGTGGCCGTGGGAACCTACCATCTTTGACTATCGTCTAGCTTAGATTTAGTACTTAGGGATTGTTATTATGTACTTGCTACAAGCAAGAATTTGATTTTTGTTTCATATTTATCATAAGAAGGCTATGTAATTAATTTTTTTAAGGACCATTGTAATATTCTTTATGAAAGAAATAAAATTGTAAGTGATTTTCTTATTAACGGTCTCTACCAGTTACATATTAATGTATCTATCTTTAATATCGAGCAAAATGTGAATGCCATAAGATCAAAATGACCCAAGGATAATCCAAATGATAGGTATCTATGGTGCCTAAGGCTAGGTCATATAGCAGAAGATAGGATTAACAAATTAAAGAAAATCAAACTATTGAGTCCGTTGACTTTCGAGTCATATCCAATTTATGAATCATATCTTCATGGCAAAATGACTAAGCTTCCTTTTATAAAATATGGGGAAAGGGTCATGGATCTACTTGCCCTAGTACATACTAATGTGGGCGATCCATTTGATGTGTCGATTAGAGACAACTTTATCTACTCCATAACCTTTACCAATGATTTATCTTAGTATGGGTATGTGTATCTTATGAGACACAAGTCTGAAGTCTCTAAAAAGTTTAAGAAATTTAGACATGAAGTGGAAAAGCAAATTAGAAAACCCATTAAGATTCTTCAATCCGATCGAGGAGGTGAATATCTTAGTTGAAAATTTCTGGACTATCTCAAACAATATGGCATAGTCTCTCAATGGACTCCACCTAGAACATCTCAACTCAACGGAGTTTCAGAATGGAGGAACCAGACCCTATTAGATGTGGTCTGATCCATGATGAGCTTTACAGACCTTCATAATTTTCTTTGGAGATATAGTCTATTAATTGCTATATATTTATTGAATAGGGTTC
The DNA here is from genome assembly GCA_006176705.1 of Cocos nucifera. Lineage (NCBI taxonomy): Eukaryota > Viridiplantae > Streptophyta > Magnoliopsida > Arecales > Arecaceae > Cocos > Cocos nucifera. The sequence goes on along the minus strand of QRFJ01000337.1, from coordinate 315,151 downwards.
TCTCTGAAATCGTTCCTATCACACTGTATGAGATATGGCATGGTAAGAAACGAAGTCTGAGTCATCTCAGAATTTAGGGTTATCCGGCTTATGTCAAAAGACAACAAGCGGATAAGTTAGACTATAGGACCTTTAGAGCTCGATTCATAGGATATCCTAAAGAATCATTAGAATATTATTTCTATATTCCAGAAGATTACAATGTGATTATGAGTCGGCATGCCATCTTTCTTGAAAAATAATTTATTCAAAATGGTGGCATTGGAAAGTAGATCAAGCTCGAGAAGAAAGTCTCCCAAGAGCAATGAGCTAAGGATCCTATGGAACCAAATCAGGTTGAGCCAATACAATCACTACCTCCTCTACCTCGTAGATCGAAAAGGATTTTCTGTCCTCTTGAAAGGTACTTAAATACTATTTCAAAGAAAGTAGAGAAAATATTCCTCGTAGGTAATGGGATTCATAGTGATGATCCCAAAATCTATGATGAGGCGATATCGGATATTGACTCCGAGAAATGATTAGAGGCAATGAAGTCAGAAATTGACTCGATGCACTCAAATCAAGTCTGGACCTTAGTAGATCCACCTGAAGGTATAATATCTATTGGGTGTAAATGGATCTACAAGAGAAAGATTGGTGCAGATAGAAATATGAAGACATTCAAAACTAGATTAGTGGCAAAAGGGTATAGTCAGTGCGAAGGCATTGACCATCAGAATACCTTTTCGTCAGTAGCTTTGCTAAAATCCATCCGCATATTGCTTGCTATTGTAGCCTATTTCGATTATGAAATATGGCAAATGGATGTGAAAATGATGTTCTTAAATGGATACCTTAAGAAAGATATCTATATGGAATAGCCGCTAGGTTTCACATCTAGTGATGTTGATCACAATGCAAGCTGCAAAGATCCATATTTGGACTTAAGCAAGCATCTCAGAGCTGGAATACTCATTTTAATGATATGATCAAATTATTTGGTTTCATCAAGAATGAAGAAGAACCATATATTTTCAAAAAGGTCAATGGGAGTGCTATTGTCTTCCTCGTACTGTACGTGGATGATATTCTTCTTATTGAAAATGATATTTTCATGTTGACCATAGTTAAAATGTGGTTATCTAAAAAATTTTTCATGAAAAACCTAGGAGAAGCATCCTTCATTCTAGGAATTAAGATCTATAGCGATAGACCGAATAGGATGCTAGGTCTTTAACAGAAAATATACATAGAAGAAGTGTTAAAGAGGTTTAGAATGGAAAACTCCAAGAGGGGATTGGTACCCTTCAGACATGGCATTTATCTCTCCAAGAAAATATATCCCAACACACCTGAGGAGATTGAATGCATGATCAAGATTCCTTATGCCTCAGTAATAGGGAGTCTCATGTATGCCATGTTATATACACAACCTGATATAGCCCATGCTGTGAGTGTCACGAGCAGATATCAGTCGAATCTAGATGAAGAACACTGGACTTCTATGAAATGTATCCTTAAGTACTTGAGAAGAACTAAGGATATGATGTTGGTTTTTGGTAATGGAGAACTCTAAATCTAGGGGTATACAGACTCAGATTTTATGTCCGATATAGATGATCGAAAGTCGACATCTGGGAGTCTGTTTATGTATAATGGTGGTGCTGTCAATTGGAAGAGTTCCAAGTAGATAGTGATAGTAGATTCCACCATGAAAGTAGAGTACATCGCTGCATCATAAGCTACGAATGAGGCATTCTGGTGCAAAAAGTTCACCACAGAGATCGGAGTGATGCCATTGGATGGCATTTCTCTGTACTGTAATAACAATGGTGCCATAGCCCTTGCTAAGGAGCCGAAGTCTCACTAAAAATCCAAGCACATCGAGCAGTGATACCACCTCATCTGCGATTATCTTGAGAAAGGTTACATCGAGGTCAAGAGAGTCGACTCTACAGATAATGTGGTAGACTACTTACAAGCGTGGCAACAGAAATCGAAGCCCCCTTAAAAATAGACTTAATTTGTAGCCATTGGGTTATAGTGAAAGTTGTTAGATTGTGTTCTAGAAGCAGATTGTGACCTTATAATAACTTTAGGGTAAAATATATTTGATTATAATATAAATAGTTATTTTTATATAGTTGTTGGTGCAGAAATCCGTCGCCGCCGGAGGTCGCCGCAATCGAGGCCGCTGGGCGCCGCCGGGGACCTGCAAAACGAAGTCCCGTCCGGAACCGGTGGGGTGGTGGCTCCGGCAGGACCCTCCGACGGTCAAGTTAGTTTCCGGACCAACAGTAATGGAGTGCTCGGAATGAGTTCCGGAGCTTAGAGATGTGGAGGAGAGCTTAGAGAGTCGAGAGTTCAGAGAGCTTAGCCTTAGCGTGTCGGGAGGGGTCCTTTATATAGTGGAGCTTGATGGTGACAACTGCAGCCGCGTGCTGGCGGGCCGCTCGAGGTTCGGCGGAGTCAGTCTCACTGGTGCCGCATGTGCGGCGGATTGAGGGTGACAGCCATCGCCGCCTGACAGTGGGTCGCTATCGCCCGCGGCGGACTGACTGATGGTGCGGCGGACTGACTGATGGTGATGGTTGCAGAGCTTGCCGAATGAAGGGTTGAAGGCCTTCGTCGTGTGCCCATTTCGGAGGAGTTCGGGCTCCTGAAGAGGAAGATAGGAGGGAGTTCGGCTCCCATAGGCGTCTGGCTAAGAGGTATGCAGCTAAGGCTCGTCCGCAGAAGAGTTCGGCTGCTGAGAATCCGAAGCTCGGCCGTCTGGGGTTCGGCCGGCTGTTGGACTTGGGCTGAGGCTTGGACACTTGAGAGTTCGGTAGGAGCTCGGTCGGCCGAAGTTTGATGAGGGCGACCGCTGAGGAGTTCGGCCCAGTGACGACTGCTGAGGAGTTCGGGCTCCTGAGTGACGACCGCTTGGGGATTCCACTAAAGCCCGTCCGCTGAGGAGTTCGGCCCAGTGACGACTGCTGAGGAGTTCGGGCTCCTGAGGGTCGGTCCGAAGGAGTTCGGCCGCTGAGAGGACTTCATTGAAGCTCGGCGCTTGGAGTCGGTCCGAAGGAGTTCGGCCGCTGAGAGGTTCGAAGGAGCTCGGCTGGCCAGTTGAAGGACTTCGGTTGCTAGTTGGTTCGGCCAGGGCTCGCCTGGAGTCGGTCCGAAGGAGTTCGGCCGTCAGGAAGTTCCGGTGGGAGTTCGGCCCGGAGCCTGGCGCTGGGGAGTTCGGCAGCTAGGTAGTTCGGCCCGGACCTTGGCGCAGGATTTTCTTATAATACTAACGGCACGTGGAAAGCGGGAACTACTCTTATATACCTGGCCATCCTGAAGAATAAGAAGAAGATAGATCCTTCAGAGGTATGCTCATTTATTGAATCTAACCTTACAATTTCTTCTGCATCATTTGGGTGCTTGACTCTGGTTCTAGTGCTCATTTGTGCACTTTATGCAGGATCTGAGAATAGCAGGAGCTAAGGGATGTGAGATGATCCTATGACGTCGAAAATAAGCAAGGGTTACTACTGTGGCCGTGGAACACCATCTTTGACTATCGTCTAGCTTAGATTTAGTACTATAGGGATTGTTATTATGTTACTTGCTACAAGCCAAGAATTTGATTTTTGTTTTCATTATTTATCATAAGAAGGCTATGTAATTAATTTTTTTTAAAGGACCATTGTAATATTCTCTTTATGAAAGAAATAAAATTGTAAGTGATTTCTTATTAACGGTCTCTACCAGTTACATATTAATGTACTATCTTTAAATATCGAGCAAAAATGTGAATGCCATAGATCAAAATGACCAAGGATAATCCAAATGATAAGTATCTATGGTGCCTAAGGCTAGGTCATATAGCAGAAGAATAGGATTAACAAATTAAAGAAATCAACTATTGGAGTCCGTTGACTTTCGAGTCATATCCAATTTATGATCATATCCTTCATGGCAAAATGACTAAGCTTCCTTTTAATAAAATAGGGAAAGGGTCATGATCTACTTGCCCTAGTACATACTAATGTGGCGCCATTTGATGTGTCGATTAGAGACAAACTTTTCTACTCCATAACCTTTATCCATGATTTATCTAGTATGGGTATGTGTATTTATGAGACACAAGTCTCTGAGCTTTGAAAAGTTTAAGAAATTAGACATGAAGTGAAAAGCAAATTAGGAAAACCCATTAAGTTCTTCATCCGATCGAGGAGGTGAATATTTAGTTCGAAATTCCTGGACTATCTCAAAATATGAGCATAGTCTCTCAATGGACTCCACCGAACCTCAACTCAACGGGTTTCAGAATGGGGAAACCAGGACCTATTAGATTGGTCTGTCCATGATGAGCTTTACAGACCTTCATTATTTTCTTTGGAGGATCATGTCTATTAATCTATATATATGAATAGGTTCCTCTGAAACGTTCCTACACACTGTATGAGATATGGCATGGTAAGAAACAAGTCTGAGTCATCTCAGAATTAGGGTTATCGGCTTATGTCAAAAGACAACAAGTGGATAATTAGATATAGGCTTTAGAGCTCGATTCATAGGATATCCTAAGAATCATTAGAATATTATTTCTAATTCCAAGAACAATGTGATTTGAGTCGACATGCCATCTATTTCTTGAAAAATAATTTTATTCAAAAGTGGCATTGGAAGACAGATCAACTGAGAAGAAAGTCTCCCAAGCAAGAGCTAAGATCCTATGGAACCAAATCAGGTTGAGCCAATAAATACTAACTCCTCACCTCGTAGATCGAAAAGGATTTTCTGTCCTCTGAAAGTACTTAAAATACTATTCAAAGAAAGTAGAGAAAATTTCCTCGTAGGTAAGGTTTCATAAGTGATGATCAAAACTATATGAGGGATATCGATATTGACTCCGAGAAATGATTAAGGCAATGAAGTCAGAAATTGACTCATGCACTCAACAAGTCTGGACCTTGTAGATCCACCAAGGTATAATATCTATTGGGTGTAAATGATCTCAGAGAAAGATTGGTGCAGATAGAAATATGAAGACATTCAAAGCTAGATTAGTGGCAAAAGGGTATAGTCAGTGCGAAGGCATTGACATCAGAATACCTTTTCGTCAGTAGCTGTTTGCTAAAATCCATCCGCATATTGCTTGCTATTGTAGCCTAATTCGATATGCATGACTAGTTCTAGAATAGAATAGTTCTATAGAATATTCTTGCATATTTTTGATTTAATCTGATTAAATCATATTTTAGATCTTTTTATTTACTATTTTTTGATATTATAAGTGTTATAATAACATCTAAAAAATAGCAAATAAAAATTATTTAATTTTTGAATATCATATGAGATATGATTGATGCATGTCTAGACTAGTTGTAGAATAGTTCTACATAATTGTCTAGATTAGAATTTATTTTGATTAGATCAATTTAAATCTAATTTTTTAGATTATTATGAGATAATTTAGATCTGAAAATATGCATGATTTGATACATGAGATGTATGCAAAATATGCCATGATTAGATCTACTTTATATATGAGATATATGATATAGATCTGATATTGTTTTGTAGTATTGAATGTTCCTGATTAAGGCGTTCCTCTTGGCCGTCCGGTCATAAGAACGAAGAAGGGTTTAAAGGCCCTCTCTTCCCATTCGATGGGGTGTTCTTATGATGTGTAGGGGTGCTGCGTGTTCGTCCTTAATCAGAAACCCAAAACTTACTTTCTGCAAAACCCTAGATCCTGAAACCCTAGGATTTATTGTGCATATTTTGTTTATGAACCCTACTTAATTAAGAATTAAGTTTATGGAATATTAATTAGGTCTAAAATTGAGAATTTTCAGATCTAAGACATATTCATAATACTGGGTTCGGGCTTGGGTAGCTCAATTAGGTCTAAGCGGTTGATCAAACCGAATCAAGAGTTGGTTAGATGGGATCAACAATGCTTAAATTGACCAGCCTAATAGGATTAAGTCTGGGTCAAGATCGAGTCACGATCAAGCAAGACCTAATTAGGCTCAGAGGTTAGAGTCTGGATTGTAGGCTAACCCAATTGGTTCTGACTCAACAATTTGGTGTCTAAGGTAAGTTTGGCATAGACGACCGACTGGTTTTTAATTGGAAGCTACTCGACCTGAATGCGTTCTTGTACGAGTTAATGGCATATTCCTTCCACCGGTCTCACTTACCTGGCCATATCTGTTGACACAGTTCTGATCTGAGGTGGTCAATAATCCGAGCTAACCCATGCCACTAGGTTAGTCATAATTGTTATGACTAAGCCAAGTCTAGTTTAATGAGACCTGAATCAATTCTCCCTAAGAAAAGATTAAGTCTGAGGTCTTCCACCATTGTAGATGTGCGGGCCCTTCCCGGGGTTGATTGTTCTCGGCTGGATACAGTGGCTCAGTTGCACCGGGAAGACGCAACCATGTCTATTAGGCATTGGATGCTATGGGCTGGAGGATGAGTTGGGCTCAATATTTCGGATACGGTGAGAGACTCAATTAGGAACCCAGTCTATGCAAATGGTGGGTCTGACTTAACTAAGGAGTGGATCAATATTTCGGATACGGTGAGATTCATGAATTAGAGACCAAGTTTGGGTGCACCATGATTAGAGAATCATTGAACAAGAGTTGTTCACTCATTGGCTAACCCATCACCAATAACTGTTAGGTGAGGTGATGAGTCAGTTGGTGAGACCGCACCACCCACTAGAAATCATTAATCGTGGAGATTTTCGCATCTCTACAGAGGGAGTGTAGGGATCCGAGAAAATAGTGGGAGCTAATTTGTTTAAAAATAAAATCCCTAAACAAATTGGTCAAGTCAAAATTACAGTATCTAACTAGAATCTTTGACTCTCTACAGGAAAATGTCTGCGTCCAACCCATTGGCACGTATCCTGGACACACATAGACTGACTGGACCCAATTATAAAGATTGGCTCAGGAACTACAAAATTATTTTGGGTTCCGAGAAGTTAACCCATGTTTTGGACCAGGACCCTCCCACATTACCAGCCCGTCCATCTGTTGAACAGAGAGCGTCTCTGGAAAAATGGATTGACGAAGATAATAAGGCCAGATATTACATGTTGGGCTCGATGTCTGATGAGCTCCAGCGCCAACATGAGGATATCGGGACTGCTCGCCAAATGTTGGCTCACCTGCAGGAGATGTTTGGTGAACAGAGTCGCGCAGCCAAATATCAAGTCACAAAATGACTTTTTAAGGCTAAGATGCGTGATGGGCAGTCAGTCCAAGATCACTGTCTGACAATGATCAAGGACATGGAAGAGCTTGAGAAGCTCGGTGTGAAGTTGGACTTGGACCTGCAGAACGATATCATTCTGCAATCCTTGACTGATGCATATGGGCAATTCATCATGAATTACCACATGCATAAACTTCAGAATTCCTTGGCCGAGTTAATGAATATGCTGGTTACCGCTGAGCTTTCTATGAAAGGTTCTAAAGGCTCAGTTCTTGCTATGGAACGGACTTCTTCCAAAAGAAAGTCTTATGGAAAGAAAAAGAAGTCTGTGAAAAAGCAAAAGGTGGAAGGATCAAAGAAGAAGAAGGCAGAATCGAAGAAAAAGGCCGATGGCAAAGGAAAGTGTTTCCATTGCAACAGCGACGGCCATTGGAAGCGGAACTGCCCTACTTACCTGGCCACCCTGAAGAACAAGAAGGAAGGTCCTTCTGGAGGTATGCTCGTTATTGAGTCTAACCTTACGGTTTCTTCTGCATCCAGTTGGGTGCTTGACTCTGGTTCTAGTGCTCATCTGTGCACTTCTATGCAGGGTCTTGAGGATAGCAGGAGGCTGAGGGATGGAGACATGATCCTACGCATTGGTAATGGAGCAAGAGTTGCTGCAGTAGCCGTGGGAACATACCCTCTGCGATTACCATTCGGTTTAGACTTAGTTTTGCAAGACTGTTATTTTGTGCCTGCAGCCAGCAGGAATTTGATTTCTGTTTCATGCTTAGCACAAGAAGGTTATGTGATCACCTTCTTTAAGGACCATTGTAACATTCTTTATGAAAGAAATAAAATTGCAAATGGTTTCCTTATTAATGGTCTTTATCAGCTACATATTGATGTACCTGTTCTAACTATCGAGCAAAACGTGAATGCCAAACGACCTAGGGATAGTCCAAACGATAGATATCTATGGCACCTGAGATTAGGTCATATAGCAGAAGATAGGATCAACAAATTGGAGAAAAATGGACTATTGAGTCCATTGACTTTCGAGTCATATCCAACTTGTGAATCCTTGTCTTCAAGGCAAAATGACTAAACTCCCTTTTGTTGGACATGGGGAGAGGGCCACAGATCTCCTTGCCCTAGTACATACTGATGTGTGCGGCCCATTTGATGTGCCGGCTAGAGGCAATTTTGTCTACTTCATTACCTTTACCGATGATCTGTCTAGGTATGGGTATGTGTATCTTATGAGACACAAGTCTGAAGCCTTTGAAAAGTTCAAAGAATTCAGACATGAAGTAGAAAAACAAACAGGAAAACCCATTAAGGTTCTTCGATCAGATCGAGGAGGTGAATACCTTAGCAGGAATTCCTAGACTATCTCAAGGATAATGGCATAGTCTCTCAATGGACTCCACCAGGAACACCTCAACTCAACGGGGTTTCAGAATGGAGAAATCGGACTCTATTAGATATGGTTCGATCCATGATGAGCTTCACAGACCTCCCTGATTTTCTTTGGGGACACTCATTGTTAACTTCAATCTATCTACTGAATAGGGTTCCCTCTAAAACCGTTCCTACCACACCGTATGAGATATGGCACGGTAAGAAACCAAGTCTGAGTCATCTCAGAATTTGGGGTTGTCCGGCTCATGTCAAAAGACAACAAGCGGACAAGTTAGAGTTTAGGTCCTTCAGAGCTCGATTCATAGGATATCCTAAAGAGTCATTAGGATACTATTTCTACATTCCAGAAGACCACAATGTGATTGTGAGTCGACATGCCATCTTTCTTGAAAAATAGTTTATTCAAGATAGCGGCATTGGAAGGCAGATCAAACTTGATGAGAAAGTCTCACAAGCAGAACGAGCTAAGGACCAAGTGGAACCAAATCAGGTTGAGCCAATAAGAACACTACCTCCTCCACCTCGTAGATCGGAAAGAGTTTTCCGTCCCCCTGAAAGATACTTAGGTATTATTTCAGAGGATGTAGAGGAAAATGTTCCTCGTAGGTAATGGTGCTCATGGTGATGATCCCAAAACCTACAACGAGGCGATATCAGATATCGACTCCGAGAAATGGCTAGAGGCAATGCAGTCAGAAATTGACTCGATGCACTCAAACCAAGTCTGGACCTTGGTAGATCCACCAGAAGGTATAGTACCTATTGGATGTAAATGGATCTTCAAGAGAAAGATTGGTGCAGATGGGAATGTGGAGACATTCAAGGCTAGATTGGTGGCAAAAGGTTATAGTCAACGCGAAGGCATTAGACTATCAGGATACCTTTTCCCCAGTAGCTATGCTAAAATCCATCCGCACATTGCTTGCTGTTGCAGCCTATTTCGATTATGAAATATGGCAAATGGACGTGAAAACGGCATTCCTAAATGGATATCTTGAGGAAGATATCTATATGGAACAGCCGCTAGGTTTCACATCCAGTGATACTGATCACAAGGTTTGCAAGCTGCAAAGGTCCATATATGGACTTAAGCAAGCATCTCGGAGCTGGAACACTCGTTTCAATGATGTGATCAAAAAGTTTGGTTTCATCAAAAATGAAGAGGAACCATGTGTTTTCAAAAGGGTCAGTGGGAGCGCTGTTGTCTTCCTCGTATTGTACGTGGATGACATCCTCCTTATTGGGAATGATATTCCCATGTTGACATCAGTCAAGATGTGGTTGTCCAAGGAATTCTCCATGAAAGACCTAGGTGAAGCATCCTTTATTCTAGGAATTAAGGTCTATAGGGATAGACCGAATAGGATGCTAGGACTTTCACAGAAGATGTACATAGAGGAAAGTACTAAAGAGGTTTAGTATGGAAAACTCTAAGAGGGGATTAATACCCTTCAGACATGGTATTCATCTTTCCAAGAAGATGTGCCCCAGCACACCTGAGGAAATAGAACGCATGAGCAAGATCCCTTATGCTTCTGCAATAGGGAGCCTCATGTATGCCATGCTATGTACACGACCTGATATAGCCCATGCTGTGAGTGTCACAAGCAGATATCAGTCAAATCCAGGTGAAGAACACTGGACTTCTGTGAAATGTATCCTTAAGTACTTGAGAAGAACTAAGGATATGATGTTGGTCTTTGGTAACGGAGAACTCCAAGTCCAGGGATACACAGACTCGGACTTCATGTCCGATATAGATGATCGAAAGTCGACATCTGGGAGTCTGTTTGTGTGCAATGGTGGAGCTATCAGCTGGAAGAGTTCCAAGCAAACGGTGATAGCAGATTCCACCATGGAAGCAGAATATATCGCTGCATCAGAAGCTGCGAAGGAAGCATTCTGGTACAAGAAGTTTGCTGCAGAAATTCGGAGTAATGCCATCAGATGCCATTCCTCTATACTGCGACAACAATGGCGCCATAGCCCTTGCTAAGGAGCCGAGGTCTCACCAGAAATCCAAGCATATTGAGCGGCGATACCACCTCATCCGCGATTACCTCGAGAAGGGTTATGTCGAGGTCAAGAGAGTCAACTCCGCAGATAATGTGGCAGACCCACTTACAAAGCCGTTGGGCCAGCAGAAGATCGAAGCCCACCTTGAGAAGATGGGACTTAGACTTGTAGCCAATTGGCTTTAGGACAAGTGGGAGATTGTTAGATATATGTGCCCTAGAAGCCAGAATTGGCTGACACTTGTAATACACTTCTAGGGGCAAAATTATAATTTTGACTAAAATCAATAAAATGGGTTATTTTCTATCACATATGTGTATTTAGTGTCTGTGATACATCCTTTGAGTTAATGGTAATGATAATTCATATTTTCAAGAGTTGAAAATTTAAGACATGAATAATCATTATTAACTCATAAATTGCTCCCGACCATAGGATCATCACGAGGATGGTGATTGATCCGGAAGGTTGGTGTACAATCGCTTCTCTTTAGTAGATGAGTCTTGAGTCTACGGTGTGGAGACACCGGAGCGAGAGTACAGGTACTCGTTAGAGAACGAGGGCACTGAGCGTGACCACCTCGAGTAGTCATTAGGGAGTCTACCTTCTCGTCAATGACTGACTCGATGCTGCAGTAGTGTGTCTGGTTCTTTGACCTGAGATGCATCGGCAGTTCACCTTGAGGGTGTTATAGTTTGACTACACCATTACTCGGTCTCCTAGCCATATGGAACCCTGAGGTGTATGTTGGCTATGACATGTTCATTGTAGGAACTGGATTGCATCAAGATGGAATCTATCTACCTCGGTGGTAGAGGAGCAGCCCTATGATGATCATGAGAATCAAGTCCAGAAATCCATGGCCATGGTAGAGTGAAATAATAGAAAGAGTTTCTATTTAGATTTTCACATTGGACTCGAATCGAATGATTACATCATATGACAGAGACTAGGGTTTGACGAGTTCACCTTAACCCTAATCTGATCGGGGCTCAAGATAGAAGAACTTGAATCACACAGGTAGCTGCACCAAGAGGTTCGCATTCAGCTCTGATGGGTTGCCACCATATACTGCTAGGTGTCACTGGTGGATTTTGGGAGCAATTAGAATGATTTAGATGATCGATCATTCTAGCTGTTCGAATCAGAAGAGTTCTGATCCATCGAAAGGAGTTTCGATGATGTCGATGATAGAGATCATGACATATCCCATTACCATACAGAACTGAACCTAACTGGGTCACACAAACAAGGGTTTGAATCTGGTGATCATCAATTGAACTGATCTAGTTCAATTGATCTGAATGAGATTCAATTAGGTTCAAGGAAATCGTGCTAGCACTCGATTGAACCTAACGTTCTTCTTTTGCTATCATAAATAAGTTGTCCTGTCTGAGCCAAAGGAGTTTGTGCTCAAATCAGAGGCCTTCATATGGTCTGACTGGAGGTTGTCCAAGTCAGAAAAGGTTGTCTTATTTGTAAGACACTACCTGCCATTTTTGGTCACCTGCCATTTCTTGTTCTTTGACTTTGGTCAAAAGTCTACCTTTGACTGGTCAAACGTTGACCATTGACACTTTGACTTTTGACCACATGTCATGCACCTATTGGAGAGCTGGTGGGGGCCTGTCCCCCTGCCAGAACCTGGCAAGGAGAAGGGCGCACGCCACCCTAGGCGTGTGCCCAAGTTGGAGGCGCCTAGGAGTCCTTGTTGGACAAGGACTCCATCTCCTTTTTGGATTCCAATTAGAGTTCTTCTAAGAACCAACTTTGACTGGTCTTAGGCACCCTCTAAGGAGGAATCCAGGGGACTCTATTCCCACCAATCAGATTTAGATCTGATTTCACAAAGGGTTGTGATTGGTTGGGAAGAAGAGGAGTTGGATCACAGCTAGTCTATAAATAAGACCCTGCGCCCAACTCAGATTCAAAGCAATTCAATTGAGAAACCCCATGCCCCAAGGCTGCCTCTCCCCTCCTTCTCCATGCCATAGTCTCTTCTCCCCTTGCTCTCCACGTCCAAAAGGAGTTTTGGACCTTGGTTGGTGCGATTCAGATCAAAGAAAGGCGATCAAAAATAAGAAGGCTGCGCTGCTGCAAAGGACGACTGCTCATCTTCAAAAGAGTTTTGAAGATCCTCCAGATCAGATCCAGATCTAATTTTTGGAGGTGTGATAGAGAAGAAGAGGATCTCCAGATCCAATCCGAGTGGATACCGATAGAGGCCAGGCACTTGCATAGCTAAGATCCAGAACCTTCCGCTGCAAACAGGATCATCAACAGGGTAATAGGATTACCCAAATCAGGTAAATTAAATTTGATTTAATTTATCTTTTAATTTTATTTTATTAAAATAATAAGAATCAGATCTGAAACATATCAAGATCTGATTGGGATCAAGAGAAAAAATTTTGAAATATATCTCTTGATCTGATCAGATCTGAACGAACCTGGACCGGGAAATCAGGATTTTCTTTCAATAAATTTGAGACAACACCTACCATTTTCGATCACCTGCTAAATCTTATTTTCGGACATTGGTCAAATATTGACCCTGGGTACTTATTTATCTGCCCATGTGTTATGCATCCGTAGGAGAGTACCTGAGGACTTGTCCCCCTTGCTAAAAAATAGACAAAAAGGGGGTGCATGCCTAGAAAGATGTGCGCCCCATGAGGATAAAAGATGGAGTCCCATATAGATGGGACTTAGGTTGCTTCAGGGGATTAAACTATGTGACACCAAGAAGCCTTATTTGACCTAGTCTTGGTGTCACCTTAGGAGGTTTTTGAGGGTCTCTCATTTGATTGGATCAGATAATATCATCCCACCAATCAGATTTAGATCTGATTACACAAAGGACCGTGATTGGCCGGGATGATGTGGCATTGCATGGCACAGCAGGGTCTATATAAACCCTGACTGTGCCTAAAATTTAATGCTTCTGCCTTTAGCCCATGCCACAAAGCCTCTCTCTCTCCTTGCCATGCCACCCTCTAGTCCTCTCTCTCCTTTCCATGCCCAAGAGGTTTTGGACATGAGTAAGGTGTGATCCAAGCAAGTAAAAGGCATCAGAAAAGGAAGAAGGCAGCACTGCTGCAAGAGACAACGACTGTTCTTCAAAAAAAAATTTGAAGATCTTAAAGATTAGATCTAGATTTGATTTTTGGAGAATTGATTGAGAAGGAGAAGATCTCCAGATCTTGCTCAAGTACATACCGATAGAGGCCAGACGCTTGCGTAGCTACATCCAGAATCTCAGGCAAACATCGGGATCATCATAGGATAATTGGATTATCCAAATAAAGATATAATTAAATTAGATTTAATTTTTATTTTTATTTTTATTATTAGATTAATAAGATAAGATCCGAAGAGTCTCATATCTGATTAGGATCTTAGAGAAAAAATTTTTGAAATATCCCTCTTGATCCAATCAGATCTGAACGAACCTGATCCAAAAAATAAGATTTTTTTCTTCACCTTATTCCCATCATTCAAAAGGACCTCCATAAGGTTGTCGATGTGTTCCCTCCTTTCTTCAGACAGATCATCACAGGCATCAAGCTCATCCACTAGATAAGGATATGCTTTTCTTTCTCCCTATAGGGCAATATTATAGCAGTGCCAAGCTAGTAATCTCCTCTGACCTTCTTGACTTCGTGCCTTGTTGGGAACTTCATTTTCAGGTAATAAGTTTAAATCACAACCCATAGTGCATTCAAACTAGGTTGGCTAATGATTGCATTTTAAGTAGAGAGCACCTTCACCATGAAAAAGTCGACTTGGGCTTTGGATTGTCTTGGCTTTCGGCCTGCTACCACTGGCAATGTTATTATTCCTTCCACTAGCACTGCATTACCTGTAAATTCTACTAACAAAGAGAATGTTGGTCCCATTCTACTATCAGGTATAGATATTTTAAAGAAAGCAACATAAAATAAGACATCAATAGAGCTTCCATTATCAATTAAAATATGACATACATCATAATCAGCAATATTTAAAGTGACTATAATTGCATCATTATGCGAAAGCTAAACTCCTTGAGCATCTTCTTCAATGAAAGTGATGGATTCTTTAGTCCGCTGCTTCTTTGCTAGCTTTGCCGACCTACTGATCTCCCCTCACCGATGTCCCCCCATAATAGTATTGATGATTCCAAGGAGAGGTCGATCTTCTTATGGTTCATCCCTCCAAGATGGTTCAAGCTACGATGGGGCTCTTGGATGATCTTCTCTTCTCTTCGGTTGATGCTTGATAAATCGATCCAGATGACCTCTTTTGATCAGTGCCTTGATCTTGTCCTGGAGCTGGATACACTCTTCAGTATCATGACCATGGTCACGATGGTATAGGCAGTACTTGTTGGAATTGCGCTTGGATGGATAAGTTCGCATCCTTCTGGCCCTGGCAGTTGCTCCCTTATCTCCATCAGCACTTGGATCTTTGAGGCATTCAAAGAAGCATAGTTATTGAATCTTCTAGGAGGAGAGTTTCGTCGGATTCTTCGATCCAGATTTCTTTATCGACGAGCTCAAGGAGGAGTTCAGGCTCATCTACGCTTAGGAAGAGTTCGTGAGCATAACCGAGCTTCACTCGGCTTTTCTTTAGGTGCAGGCTTCTTGGATTCACCTGTTTGCTGCTCTCTTGTGGCTTTGTTGTCCTTTTATTTGAAGGCTTCCTTTGCTCAGGCATAGCCTTTGATCCAGGCCAGTATGTCGGCAAAGTCCTGGAGATACTTCTTCTCCAAGAAGAAAAGAAGATCATTCTTTTGAAGCCCATCCTTTAGTGTAGTCATAGTAATAGATTGGTTCAAGTTGCGGACCTCCAAAGCAGCAGCGTAGAAGCGGCTGACGTAAGCTCGAATAGACTCCCCCTCCTTCTGCTTGATGTTAACAAAGGAGTCCAAACCTCGTCTTTGGTACTGACTGCTGATGAAATGAGCCATGAACTCATGGCTCAGCTAATTAAAAGGGAAAATGGTACCTAGTTTAAGGCTCGTATACCAGTTTCTTGCTACTTCTTTCAGAGTAGAGGAAAATGCTCGATAGATAATGGCGTTAGAAGCACCATGGAGCAGTATCATGATTTTGAAGGCTTCGAGATGGTCGGTAGGGGTCAGTGGTCCCATCATAAATCTCAAATTAAGAAAATTTGAAGTTTGGCGGGATGGACTCCTGCATGATTCGGGCAGAAAAGGAGGGATTGGTACATATATGGTCATGGTGGATCGGGATGGCATGGCAGAGCTCCTCAATTCATCAATTCATGTCCTGAAGCTTCTGATGGAGAGCATCATCTCGATCACGGATCTTAAAGGGCTGTCAGTTATAGATAGAAAAAGTCTCCTTCGGAGAAGAGTCGTGATCGGAGCAGGGGCTTCTTTTTCTCTGCTTTCCCTTTCCGGGGGTAATGGATCTGTTGACCCAAGTGGCCTTTCTTTATGCCGATTCTTGAAGTTTTGGTGGGGGTCTCTTCGATTGGATTGCTATCAGGGGCTGCCGTATGGCCTGTACCATTTCGATGAGGTCTCAAACCTACTGCATCAGTAGGTTAAACTACTCCGAATCCATCATGACCGCTGGTGGAGGAGGTTGAAGTGCCGACGATGAAGCTGGGATGGGCGAATCTGGCTCGGATCTCAGTAGAAGCAGTAGACCGTCGGATGGTTGTCTTCTTTGGGGGCATTTCTGGAGCAAGAAGAGATTAAATGAAGGTGGATTCAAAAGATTAGGAGAGAAAGAAGGTAGATAGGATCGATTAGGCACTTTTTTTAGAACAAGGGCTCAGAGGCCCTTCCTCTAGTATCAATCATGTTGGTGCAGAAATCTATGAGGATGCCGGAGATAGCTGAAGTTGGAAAGATGAGTCCATCGATGGGACCTTCAAAATAAAGTCCAAACCGAAAGTGGGTGGCTCCGGCAGGATCGTCCAATGCTCAAGTCAGTTTTTCTGGCCAACTGGAATAGAGTGCTCAGAAAATAGAGAAGCAAAGTAATGGGGAGGAGAAGAGAGCTTTGAGAAAAATGTATCTGAAGGATCTCTTTTATAGATGAAGCGTATAATAAACTAATGGTGACAGCCATAACCATCTGATAGTGGGCCGCTCAGACCATGTAGAGTTTGTTACGGAGGATGAGTTGTCATTTATCATGACTTGTAGGTGGTTGAGATCCATTTATTGGAGTTCGGACGTAGGTTGAAGACTTCAGTATATGCGGTAAACTTATAATCGATCAAAGTTTGTTGGAACAATGTCTAGTGGCTTTAAAAAGTTCAAAAGCTTCCTAGATCGTGTGCAGGTAGGTGCCTCCTAAATTGAGATCTGAAGTATCGTGCTCTATCCTTCGTGGACCAGCTCTCATGAATCAGTGGTTTGATGAGGTTCTTTTGGATGGCTTCAGTTGATAGGTGTAATATGGGCTAAGTAGATCCGCGATTGGCTGAGAGAAGCTCGTCTTGAAAGGTATTCAAATGGAAGGACTTTGGTTGAAGAAAGCACGACTAAAAGGAGTGCGTTCGGAAGGAGTCCGCTTGAAAGGAGTATTGTTGGGAGGAGCATGACTAGAGGAGTTCATCCGAAAAGAGTCTGACTAGGAGGAGTGCTGCTAGGAGGAGCGCGACTGAAGAAGTTCGTCTGGAAGGAGTTCGATCGGAAGGAGCACGATCAAAAAAATTCAACTGAAAGGAGCGCGACTGGAGGACTGAAGAAAGCACGACTAAAAGGAGTGCGTCCGGAAGGAGTCCGCTTGAAAGGAGCATTGCTAAGAGGAGTGCGACTGGAGGAGTTCATTCAAAAAGAGTTCGACTAGAAGAAGCGCTGCTAGGAGGAGCACGACTGAAGGAGTTTGTTTAGAAGGAGTTCAACTAGAAGGAGCATGATCAAAAAAATTTGGTTGGAAGGAGTGCGATTGAAGGAGTTCATCTGGAAGGAGCGCAACTGAAGAAGTTCATCTGAAATGAGTGTGACTGGAGGAGTTTGTCCAGAAAGAGTTTGACTGGAAGGAGTGCAACCGAAGGATTATGACTGGAGGAGTTCGTTTGGAAGGAGTCTGAGTGGAAGAAGCGTGATCGAAGAAATTCGGCTGAAAGAAGTACGACTGGAGGGAGCGCTGTCGGGAAGTGTGCGACTAGAGGAGTACGTCTGGAAGAATTTCGACTAAAAGAAGCACGATTGGAGGAGTTCGGCTGGAAAGAACGTATTATCCATAATATAGGATTTCAACTATCTTCAAAATTTATCACCAATCAAGGTTGGAAGCGTTGAACTTTGATCCTATCATTCATTCTAAGTTAAGAAATAAGATTAATTAAATAATAGTTTTTCTTTATTGTTTAAGACCGTCTGATCGGATTTTAATGTGTCTTTGATAAGTTTTACGGTATGGACTTATTATTGAGAGGATCTATAAATTTCTTCAGAATGAGGATTGTCGGTTAAGAACTTGAACGGGGTTATTTTACCTCCAACATATTATATTAGATCTTCTCATGTTAATATGGTTAAAATAATAAGCTAATAGGATAAAGGTCACGAAGTTTCTATTAAAAAAAAAAACAAACTTTAACACACGAATGGTAAAAGCAGCAGAGGGTGTGTATTAAACATTCTGTTGTATTAGAAATAATTGGCCTCATTAACACATATTCGGTGGAGTTAATACACGAGAGATTTCCATGCACATGAGTAATAATATTGATGGATCTCAAAATTTATTAATAATTATTATATTAAAATATAGTAATATAAATTATTTTATTAAAAAAATAATAAAAATAATGATCTCATTAACATATATAGAATGGAGTTAATACATGAGATTTTCATTTACATGGATAGTGGTATTGACTTCTATCTATTAATAAAATTTGATGGTTAAGTACAATATTACCTTAAAAATATAAAGAGGTCGGAACCCAAAAAGCAAACAAGACCGCTAACGATTGATTTGGAAAATTAACTTGTTTAACGCAACAAACCAACAAATCAATTCACCGTGGGTGAGATCAAGAAATTAAGCCGATCAGACCTTTGTTTTTTTTTTTTTTTACAAATCAAACGTCTCTTGAATGGGTTAAAACACCTTCTTTCTAAAACCCAAAGTCACTTCTGCCGGAAGAACATCCGCAAATTCTGGTACATTCACTCCATTTATTGCTAGATGCATACCTGCATAATTTGACTCAAATAAATGACTCCCGATTGTGAAAAATTCCATTTTCTTTTCTCGTCTATATAAAAGAGGAGGGCGAAGAGAACAGCGAAGCACGTTCCTGTTCCGCTGCCTTCGGCTTTCGACTCCTTCTCCCGCTCGCTGGCTTGCCTTCGTCTTGACGAGTAGGTTCGGACAGTTTTCAAGTGGCGAGGCCGAAATCAGTAGATTTTGGCTGGTTTCGCTGATCTGGAGGCGTGGGAGATCCAATCCAGGGGACATACGGTGAAAAAAAAAAAAAAAAAACAGTTGACAGATTGGTAACAGCTATTATTGGGAGTGCCTGGAGATTTTTATATTTCCTTATTCAGCTCTTCCCAAATGATCCAAGCCTGAAGATTCCAGAGAGGAGCGGCGAAAGATTGGCACGGGGTGGTCGCCCTCATCTCCCCCTTGTGAGTTTAGAATTCTTTGCTAATATATATAGACTTCTAGGAATTCGGCAGTGAGAAAAATTTGTGTGTTGTTTTGTTTTTTGAGCTGAAAACTCTGGTTTTTGAGGCTTTAGAGGTCGTTCCGATGGAAAGGTGAGATCTTGGCCCGTCTCAGTGCGGAAAGCCTGAGAAAGGCTTGATTCAAGTGAGATCTTTCTCGGTTTTTCTGACGGGTTGAAGAGTCCGTAGCATCGGAATAAGAGAATTTTGGTGTGTTTTTCTAGGTCCCTTAGCCGCCCATTAGCTGCAAGCCCTAAAAGGATAAGCTTCACGAGAGAGAAAAAGAGGAGTGAGAGAAAATAGAACACGAAGAGTTGGCGAGTATAGGAGAGGCGTTTCCTGTTGTCCTCCTTTTTTTTTCTTCTTATAAGGGTACTGGAGTAGTTTCACTTTCCTCTTTCTCAGCTTTGTCCTCACACGGACACCCGTCAAGGAGCGAGCTCGTTGGGGGCGCCGTATTGGTTTTCTAGGGTTTCCGGACAGCCATCGCTAAATCTTTTCTTGATCTTGTGCGTTCGTGGCGGTAGTGTCTCAGAGTTGTCGCCATCTCCACCTTAACTGAGTCATCCGTTCTTTGATCGGCCGATCTTGGTTTTCATCAGAAGGGTATGAGAATTCTCTGAACTTCTGTGTTTTCATTTGATTCTCCCTCCTGGGGTTTGATCCTACTTTCTGGAATTGATATTTGATTATTGATTTAGCTCAAGAGAGTCTAGAATTTGAGTTTATATTAAATTTGCTTTAGTGACTTTTTGATGAATGTCTTGCAATGAATCTGTGTTGCTTTGAAGTATCTACAAGAGTCGATCAAAGCTTTTCTCCCCCCTTTTGATGTAAATATCTGATCTTGGATTTCTCATGCAGGTTCCTCTATTAGTGTTTCAGTGGTTTGTTAGTTGCAGGAATGACGCGAGGAGCTGTTCTGGTTGCAATAGCTGCTTCAATTGGCAACTTGTTGCAGGGATGGGACAATGCTACTATCGCAGGTAACTTTTTCTCATGCCCTGATGGATGCAAAAGTATGGGGAACGACTATTTAACCATCAATTTTGTATTTCCCCCTGACTTTTACCTGCTAGGCTGGCATGATCCATTGGTGCGCTGACGTCAACTTTGATAGTTGATCTTAGATTCTTGCTCATCTCTTCTGGGGTTTGTGGTGCTTTATTTTTATTGTTCTGGACCCCATCTTACTGGTGTGAAGCTTGACTTGTCCATCCTTAAAAATCCAGGGACAATTTTCAGAATTAATACTTTTGCAAATACAGCATGTGAATATTCTGATTGGTGCTATGAAAATGTTGTTATTCTTATTATTCTTTGTTTCCTTTTACATACCAAACCGTGTTATTATTCTTTGTTTCATTTTAAATGCACGGTAATTCTTATGGTTTCTTTTCTTCAGGGGCTGTTCTTTATATAAAGAAGGAGTTCAAATTGGAGACTGAGCCTACTGTAGAGGGGCTAATTGTAGCCATGTCACTTATTGGGGCTACAATTATCACCACATTTTCTGGAGCTGTATCAGACTGGATTGGTAGGCGCCCAATTCTAATTCTTTCATCAGTTCTATACTTTCTGAGTGGTTTGGTGATGCTGTGGTCTCCCAATGTCTATATCCTACTCTTAGCAAGGCTTATAGATGGATTTGGAATTGGTTTAGCTGTCACACTTGTTCCTGTATATATTTCTGAGACAGCCCCACCAGAGATAAGGGGATTGTTAAATACTCTACCGCAGTTCAATGGATCTGGAGGCATGTTCCTGTCATACTGTATGGTTTTTGGAATGTCATTAATGTCAAACCCAGACTGGAGATTAATGCTCGGAGTTCTCTCTATCCCTTCTCTCGTGTATTTTGCATTGACGATATTTTATTTGCCCGAATCTCCGAGGTGGCTTGTAAGCAAAGGGCGGATGGTAGAGGCGAAAAAGGTTTTGCAGAGACTACGTGGAAGAGAAGATGTCTCAGGTTTATGTTACAAATTCCTTCCATGTTCTTTTTTTAAAACTGATGAATTGTTTCATGATTAGTTTTTTCTTTCTTTTTTTTATTTTTTTAACTTTTGTTTCTGTTGCAGAGGGGCACTCATTTGTTACTGCCAAGCTTCACTCTATTTTTGTTTACATAGATTTTTTTTCTAAAATATGTTATACCTATAACCCTGCATGGCTATGTGTATAAGTAATACATATAAAATAGTTTTTTTCTGGCTTATATCAGTGAGTTATATTAAAGTACTTGTAGTCTTCATGAATACTGAAGGATTTCTTTTTCATATCTCTCTCAACCGCATGTCCTAAAGTTAAAAGAAAAATGATTGGAACCACAAAATAAATTTTGAAAAATTTTATAAATCAAGGGATTTTTCTTCTTATAGAGAAAAAACTTCATCAATGTTATCTTTGAACTTAAGAAAGAAATGTTATCAAATTATTAAGGAACATGTTTGGAAACAGAATTTCTGACTAACTTGGCATTCATGTTACTAGTGCTAAAGTCTGCCCTGTATTGAGTCTGCCTTAGCAATTTTTGTAGGTCGACAAATATCAGATTTAGCATCATTCGTTTAAAAGTTTTCCTTTCTAAAGATATCTTGATGGTATGTCGTAAGTTAGAATGTAAATATCTAACAAATGTATTGTGTCATGTTTCCAATATCACGAACCACTAAATCAAATGCTCATCTCATTATCTGTTTCCATATCTGTGTTTTCATTGTACCTTCAGGATTATTGCTGACAATAAAAAATATAACATTGGTTTGGTATGCTTCATTTTGCATGCAAGCATCTCTGTTAAGGATTGTTTGTCTCATTTCTGATTCACTGTTTCATGGTGCAGTAAGTAAATGTTGAAGCCTGAGAATGTTAAAGTAAATTTATGGCATTGTCAATGCAAGAGCAAATAAGTTGGTCAATTTTATATATTATATTATCCACCTGATTTTAGCAGGAGTCAACTGTCTAGTGCAATGCTTTTTGTGTTAATAGAATCATTGAACAGTTTTGGTCGGATCAAGTACATCTTCAACATTCAAGATCTGTTTTTAATCTATCTTAGGCTTCATTATTGCCAGGGCCATAGATCAATGTGTTCATTTAAACTTTATGAAATTTATTTTTTGCATAAACACATAACTAGATTTTGCAAGCTTTTTGTAGAATGTAAACCTATGAAATTTCCATCTCTTAAAAGTCCTGTATGGGTGTAGAGTTTCTATCAAGGATTAAGTGTCACTGACGTGCAATGTGTGTGCCATCGGTTGGCACAGCATCAACCACATGCTGTCATGTTGACAAATGGCATGTGCTGGCATCCAGTGCACAAGGACATGGCTAGCAATAGGCATGCACTTCATGCCATGGGCTCGGGCTTTTGTGGTTTCTTATTTTAAAAGTTATTTCAAGCATTAAAATATTATTTTATAACCATATATTCTAACATATCATGTTATTAAAATGTCGGTTTATATGCATGGTGAACTCTATGTACTGTCTTTTAAACTAATATGATATTGTAACAGTGCATTAACATTAAATTAATGACATATATTGATAAAAATAAATGGCAAATGTTCATAGAAGGCATGGTGCCAATATAATTACAGAGAACATGTTAAAATACCTACATTTTATCTACTATAATACCTTGATTAGTGTTGATTATACAATACCAAAGACATAATAGATGATTATCAATTCCCATAATGTGAATGAGATATGTCTCCTGATGCTCACTCCAACCCTAGATAGAGTTCCTGGGGGGCTTGCAAGCATCATTGTTGTGAGGAAGTTCATGTTATGTATGCTTGAACAGTGTTCACTCCATGGGCTGCACTGGATCATGATAACAGTGAGCTTGAACATGTGCATGTGAGGCACTGCCATACAGTTGGGTTGTGTGGATCAGTATAGCTGCAGTATGGTAGGCCTGTGCGTATGCACCATTTATATGTTGTCCATGACCATATTCTTGGAGTCAAAAGGAATGATTCCCTGATTTGCCATAACCATATTTGTATGTGTGCAAGGTCCTGCATATGACTCCAGTCATTGGAGGAAATGGGAAATCCCTTGTGTTCCACCCTAAGTTAAACATGTTCATGGTTGGCATGAAAGAAAATACATGAATGATCCCTAATGTCACTATGAATATTGATCATTGTTACCTCTTATCTCTATCGGCCTGACTCCATAATATCGTCCATGCCCTCAAGATGTCGGTTCCGTATTCCCCAAGAGGATCTAAAAGATATGTAGGATCTGCTTGCCCCTTATAGCAATCAGTAGCCCACTCTTTCTACTTATGATTGCCCATTTTTGGGGAGGATCTGGGTGGAATTTCCTCCAGAAAGCCTCTGATTTCATCCTTGTTTTATATGCTTAAGCATTAACATGTAATTTTAGAAAATTTCTTGGGAAAATGATGAAGCTTTCAATTTCAAGAATCTGACAAATTTGTGCACATTTGAACAACAAATATTAAAAAAGAAGCTTTTATGCGGGATCACCTTTCCTAGGAGTGAATTTTGATGGAAACCGGCAGGCGTTCTAAGCATGATTTTTAAAACATTTTTAGCGGAAAACATAAGATTAAATATTTTAATTTACTTATCATACTTAGGATCAGATCTAAAACACCTATCCTAAGATCTACAACATGATATATAGCATGTATAAAAATCTGAAAAATAAAATCATGCATCGATCAGATTGATGCCTTAAATTAGATCTAACTTTTAGATCTATGTTCTAAGGTTCAAAACCTTATACCTGATCATGGTAGATGATTTCCGCTGTTGAAACTTTCAAATGTGAAGCTTTGGTAGTTGCTCGCAGTCGCACAGGATGTCCGGTCTCTACAGATCATTTACTTGAAGTCCTGTGCTGATTCGATCTTCCGAGATTGCTAGATTGCATGAAGACCAAGAAAAGACTGATTTGATTTCTTCTTGTTCTTCGAACCTATCGGACTCTCCGAAGTCGAAGAAGGATCTATGGAGGATGTAGGGAAGTGGAAGAAGAAGAGAGAGAACTATTATCTCTATTTTTTTGCTCTCACCCGAAAACCCTAGCACCTAGTGTTTGATCTCTCATCCTAGAGGAGGAAGAACTCCTCTAATCACTCACACCTATTGAAGGTAGCCCACTCCTATACCTCATGCCCCTTAAGGATGTTCGGCCCCTTCTCCTTAAGATTTTTCATGTTGAAAACTATAGGAAGTGGCGCACAAAAGATTAGGGGTTTTATAGATGTCAAACACCTAGTTTAGATAAGATAGGATTAGACTAGGTTTTTAGTCTAGATTTAAACTCCTTTAAATCCAAACTTCATCCAACCAAAATTTATCCTTATCCATCTTGAATTATGGCTGAACAATCTCTCTGGGCATGGAGAAAATATAGGAGAAAATTTCATTTTGCCACACAAAATGAAGAGTCCTGCGGGTGGTTGACCAAGGTGGATAAGGAGATAAGTTAGAGTTTAATTTCAAAACTCTTTTGAATCAAACTTAAACCAAACTAATCATTATCCAAATGGGGCGACAAGTTGGGGAGTTCCTGATGAAAATAATGGCCATAAACTCCCTTTATGCGTGGAGAAGAGGGTGCAGAGAAATGATGGCATAAGGAGTAGTCCAACATTTTTGGAATCTGGGTTTTTGTCATCTGGTTTCAACCAAATCTAATTTAATTAGAGCCAAATAGATAAGTCCTGTTGGTGCAGAATTTGGTTGATGCCGGAACGAGTTAGAGTTGGAGAAGATGAGATCGCCGCCAGGGACCTGCAAGACAAGTCCTAACTGGACTTAGGGGTGGCTCTAGCAGGACGCTCAGACGATCAAATCAGCTCTTCTGGCCAACAGAAAAGGAGCACTCAGTGAATTTTAATAGAGTTTTGAACTTAGAGAGAATGTATCTGGAGGATTCTTTATATAGAGGGAGCTTATAACAAACTGATAGTGACAGCTGTAACTACTTGATAGTAGGCCGTTCGGAGTCACATGGAGTTTGTTACGGAGGGTGTGGTGTCCGTTGTTGTGACGTGCCAGTTTGTTGGAAATTAATAGTTGAAGTTCGGATGGAACAGCTATAGTTAGTGAAGAACTTCACATCACAGCAATTCAGAAGAAGTTCGGACTTTTCCGAGGTTGTCTGCATGTTTATTAATATTCGCTGTATTGGGAGTTGAACTTGTGTAGATGTCAAGGTTCTTCTAGCGGCTGAAAGAAGTTCGACTGGAAGGAGCTTGCCTAGCGACTGCAAGGAGTTTGACTGGATGGAGATAAATTGGCAACTGAAAAGAGTTTGACTGGGAGGAGCTTGCCTAGCAACTGGAAGGAGTTCGACTGGATGGAGATCGACGAAAGGAGCTTGCCTGGCAACCGAAAGGAGTTCGAACAGAAGGAGCTTGCCTGGCAACTGGAAAGAGTTTGACAGGAAGGAGCTTGCCTGGCGATTGGAAGGTTTGAAGGAGTTCATCTAGGCGGAGTCTATTTGGCCACTGGAAGGAATTCGACTGGATCAAGAGTTGGTTGGTAGCTGTGATAAGTGGCCTTAACCACAACACTTTTGCGAGCCTCGATTGTCCCTTCTGAAATTTGGCTACCTTTAGGATTGTTTGCAAATGGATAACTATTCTGGTTTAAAGATTGTGGATGGTGGATTCACTAATTTAGGATAGCGGCCAAGCTTTTTTGGGGAGAAGTTCGGACTTAACTTTTGTTAACTCTGGCTTGCGTATTCGAGATTCTAGATATAAGAGTGCCAAGATCTGCCACTTTCAGTAAGACAAAAGTTTGTCTGGGGGAAAGCTTTGCCAGTCTGATATCTTTGATATGGACTCGACTGCAATGGTGAGACTTGGCTTGGAGAGGATCTGGTTGAGGAGTTCGGTTAGCTTCTAGGTTGGCTAGGCTGGACTACCCAGTGGATGAATATTTAGGACTTCAACTGCTTAGGCAACTGCTTTCACTATTCAAGTTCGTCCAAAAGAAGTTCGACTGGAACTAATTGCTTATAGCGGAGGAATTTGGCTGCCTTTACAATTTGTCATCGAACAAAGTTAGACTGATTGGGTTCTGATACTCAAGCCTTACCGTCAGATGGGAAGTAATCGCTTTTAATATTCAAGCTCGTCCGGATGAGGTCCATAACGCTTTGCCAGTTTTGGATCTAATCCATGCGGTCAGAAAAGATCAGCCGTCAGATTGTAGGTCAGCCATTTTGGAATTAACTGGAGCAATAATTTATAGTGGTTAAAGTTCGGTCGCGGTCGTCACCACCGGACGGGGTCATCCTGAGATTAGACAACTTGCTGAACTTCGGCAGGAGAGGGTTCGTCCTCAACAATAGTCCTACTCCCGAGTTCGAAGTTCAAAGAAAGGGAGTAAAGAAAATTTGACTGCCGAAGTCCTTTTTCTGCTTCTCGCGCTCGTTGGATGGGAAATTTTGGCATTATCTACGCTGGCGTCGAAGCTTTTTCAATTCGGGATGACTCAAAAAGATAGTTTTTCGAAACTCCCGCCGAAGCTCTGCCCAAGGTATGGCGCAATTAAGGTTCCGTAAGTCGTCTGTCCCCCGCCATGATGAGTGGGACAGATGTCAAACGAAGATCGGCTGGAGAAGACCTGCAATCATAACCGCCTCAGGCTCTTGGGATATTTAAGTTTGCCTTCCTCCGAAATCTTATCTTGCCTAAGTTCTTCCTCCTCTGGTTTTCATCTTCTTCCCATTCAAGAGAGTCCTAATTTCTTCCTCCATCTCCTCCATTCGTAGGCATTTTCTCACTCGATTTCCATCGCGCCAGTTGTTTTGTTACTCTTTTCGACCAGTCTAGGTTAGTTTCAAAACCCCTCTTTCGATCATTTCGGTGTTTTTCACATCCTGTCTTTTCGGCTTCTTCAAAGAGATTTTGCGCCTTATTTTTCTTGATTTTTGGAGTCTTTTTCTGAGTTTAATTTTGATCCATATATCCACGAAAGAATCCTGGTCAACTTGTTCTAGGAGTTCGGCTCATTTGATCCTGATGGATCCTATTAAGGAAGTCGAGCCTGTAGAAGTACCTCGTCCACCTTTCATCCCTGACATCATTGCTTGCAAACTTCGTCACAAAGACCTTTCTCTAATGAGGGTCCAATATAGGATCCCTTTCGAGTACGAACTCGAACTTTTTGGGCCCAGCGACCGAGCCTGTTCCCCTCCCTCGGGTCGTTTGTGCCTGTATATTGAGGCTCTTCATGCCAGACTTCGGCTACCGATTCCTCCTTTCGTAGTAGCCCTTTTTAGGTTCTTGAACATTTCCTTTGTCTCCATGGTACCGAACTCGTTCAAGTTCATCATAGAGTTTCTTTCCTTGTACATCATGGTTGATGTCTGACCTACTATTTCTTTGTTCCGCAATAGACTTTCAAACATCATCCTACTGCCAAAGATTGGGGGTATGTCTCTCCTCAGTTTGGTAAGAAGGGGTAAGGGCGCTCCTTCCATTTATAACTGGAAAGAAAAATTTTTCTATCTCGCGCCCCTCTTTAGAATTAGGGCTCCTTCCTTGGGGGGATATGAGGGATTCGGTCTGCCGAGCTCCCGGGCTAGAGAAAGAAGATCGAGACTCAGCCAACAAGCTGAGGAACTACCGAGCTCCTCCGATATCTGGTCTGCTAGACAATTAGACCTTGTTTAACCTTGGTCTTAGTTCCCTTGATTCAGCAGGTAGTTTTCGAGTCTTGTTGATTATGTCTTATTCTTTCTTCTAACCTTAATTCTTACTGTCATAGAAATGACTCCGGTGGAGCGGAATCGCCTAAGGAAATCAAGTCTCTTAAGAGGAAGGGTGGTTCCACAGGGGAATCATCAAAGAGGGCTCGTGTTGAAGAGATGAGCTCGGTCATGCCGATCCAGGCCGTCCTTGTCCTAGAAACTGTCACGACTGCGTCGACCTCGACTTTTCCCGATGAAGTTGCCTCTGCGCCTTATGAGTAGGGGGAAGTTGTTGAGAAGAAGAAAGCCGTTGGTAAGCAAGTTAGGAGGAAGGTCAGATGCTCTGGCGGCCAGAGCTCCGACCAAGAGCAAAGTTCTCTAGACGACCGAGAGGTTGTTCATTCTCTAATGGAGGGTAGCGTCCTACCGCATATTGTCGACAAGATGGTTCGGATAGAATGCGGAGAGGTTTGATGAGTCCTTTGCTGCTTATCTTGAGGT
Organism: Cocos nucifera; assembly: GCA_006176705.1. Taxonomy (NCBI): domain Eukaryota; kingdom Viridiplantae; phylum Streptophyta; class Magnoliopsida; order Arecales; family Arecaceae; genus Cocos; species Cocos nucifera. The sequence continues at coordinate 286,677 of QRFJ01000337.1, read as the reverse complement.
AATTGATCTTTCCCGATCTTGATTGAATATCGAATATACCTTGAAGTTTTGACTTGATTTTTGTTCTGTAGTTGGGGCACTATTTATATGCCCATTCGAAGGCTGCAAATCTCTGTCAGGCCGAGGCTTTTAGAGCTTTGCAAGAGGCCTAGGCGGAGATTGAGAATGTTCGGGCCAAGGTTAACCGCTTGAAGGTGGCCTCGGAAGTTCAGACTGCAGAAGTTGAGCGCCTTCGAGAGATGCTACGGAGGGAAGAAGAGGTGTCTGCTGGATTGAAGGCGGCCTTGACTTTTTCGGAGGACAAGAGGAAGAAGGTTGAAGAGGAGGTTGGCGTTGAGAGGGAGCGGGCCATCGAAGCCTTCAAGTCCTCCAAGGCTATGGAGGACATCAAGATTGCCTTTGCCAGAGAAGCCTTTCTAGAGGGGTTTGAGATCTACATGAGGAGGGTTGCGAAGAATTTTCTGGATGTGGACCTCGATCTTTTAACAGATGAACCTGGCGATGAAGAGGGTCCCTCCAGTGTTGGTGCCGTCTCTCTTGCTATCGAACCTGTCCTCGAGACCTCTGAACCCGCAGCCGTAGCACCCGAACCTGCTCCAGAGCCCGAGTTGCAGAGAATGCATCGACCTCGCCTGCTGCCGTGCCTCTTGAGCTCAAAAACTTTTGATAGTTGTACCTTTTCTTTTTCCTTCTGATGTACATAAAACATTTTGAGCAATGAAAATCTATTTTTTCTCTTTGTACTTGTGCTGTGGTGTGTGTCGTTCAGAATCCTTCTAATGATCGAAGTCATGACCTGTTGTCTCCAGTTGAGGCTGAGCCACTACCTTAGGGTGTCCCTTTGAAGTCCGTGATTAGAAACTTGCAAAAAGAAGTTCATCATTTGAAGAAGAAATTGAAAAAGATGGAAGATGAGCTTCAAAAATTGAGGAAAGATTATACAGAGCTAATGATCAAGATTACTCGCCTTCGCCAAGCACACAAGAAGGAATCCATGGATTACATTAGAAAGCAAAAAATTTTTGAAGTTGAGCTTAAAGAGATTAAGAAGCGCGCTAGCGATAAGTCTTGGACGTTGACCTCAAAAGTTAGTTCCCTTGAAGTTGAGCTCAACGCAGCAAAAGAGAAGATTAAGCTGTTGGAAGGAAGCTCGTCGTGGTCTTCTGACAAGGCGGAATATGGTTGGGATTGGTCGAAGAAGTTCTCCGACCTTCAGAAGCAGCTTTACGACGCCGAGAGAGCGTATAATGATTATAGGTTCGGTTGGATGGAGAAAATTTTCCAACTTGAATAGAGGCTTAGAGTCGTCGATAGTGAGGTGATCTGTCTCCAGAAGCGATTAGCCGACAGTCAACAAGCTAGCATGGGCAAAGAATCGGAGCAGGTGGCCTCTTTGAGGAGGATCTTAGGTGATCTCTTTGAGTCATACGGGAAGGAGAAGGCCAAAGTTCAAAAGTTGAGGATCCAACTAACCTATGAGCAGAAGGTCGTTAAAGACGCGGAAGCCGAATCAGCAATTTTGAGGAAGAGGTTGCGCGAGTCGGAAGATGATTGCCGAAGGGCTAATAAATTGTTTCGCAAGAGCTTCTTGAAAAGGAAGGAGCTCGAAGAAGTCGTCAGTCTGAAGCAATCTTTGGTGATGGCAGGAGTAGTCCAAAGTCCGAAGAATCTGGTCCTTCTTAGGACTTCGTCCGTTCTACTTTTTTGTATATGGTCTTGCAAACCTTTATTTTGTAATGAACTTCGGCTTTAATGGAATTATGTTTTCTTTAATTATTTTTTTATCCTGCATGGATTTGACGTCTGTTGATTTTTCCATTTTCTTCACTTCATCTTTTAACGAAATGGCCGTTGAAAAATACCTTCCTCCCATCTCAGATAACCCGAGATCTTTATCCACGTTAGGACGATGTTCTCCTTCTGTTCCTGATGTGGTTAGCATTTACCCTCGTCAGGATGAGGTCCTCCAGTTTCGATCGCTGGGGCACAAAAGGACCGTTGAAAATGCCTCTCTCCTTTTTCTCTTGTCTTAGATAATCGGAGGCATGTTAGGATGAGGTTTTCCTCCTGTTCCTAATGTGGTAAGCATTTACCCTTGTCAGGACGAGGTCCTCCTATTTCTGATAAGGTCGCTGGGGCACAAAAGGGCCGTTGAGAGGGTCTCGCCTCTTTTCCTTCTGTCTTGGATAATTGGAGGTCTTCATCTGTGTTAGCATTTGCCCTTATCATGATGAGGTCCTCCTATTCCTGATAAGGTCGCTGGGGCACAAAAGGACCGTTGAGAGGGCTTCTCTCCTTTTCCTCCTATTTTAAATAATCGGAGGTCTTCATCCATGTTAGGACAAGGTTCTCCTTCTGTTCCTAACGTCATTAACATTTACCCTTGTCAGGACGAGGTCGTCCTGTTCCTGACAAGGTCGCTGGGGCACAAAAGGGCCGTTGAGAGGGCCTCTCTCCTTTTCTTCTTATCTTAGATAACCGAAGGTCTTCATTCACGTTAGGATGAGGTTCTCCTTCTATTCCTAACATGGTTAGCATTTATCCTTGTCAGAACGAGGTCCTTCTCTTATTCCTGACAAGATCGTTGGGGCATAAAAGGAACGTTGAGAGGGCCTCTCCCCCTTTTCTCCTGTCTTTAGATAACCGGAGGTCTTCATCCATGTTAGGACGAGGTTCTCCTTCTGTTCCTAACATGGTTAGCATTTACCTTTGTCGGGACGAGGTCCTCCTATTCCTGACAAGATCGCTGGGGCACAGAAGGGCTGTTGAGAGGGCCTCTCTCTTTTTTCTCCTGTCTTAGATAACCGGAGGTCTTCATCCACGTTAGGATGAGGTTCTCCTCCCGTTCCTACCATGGTTAGCTTTGTCTAATGACGAAGTTTGTGAGTAATTTTCTGTCATCACAACTTTACACCAAGGACGAAGATATTAAGGTAAAGAAATTTTGTTGAAATGAAGTTATTGATGGTACGTTCGTAAGTTTTCCGAGTTCCATGGACGTGGGAGATCAGCTCCTCCAAGCTCCTTCAGGTAATAAGTTCCAGATTGGATGATCTCTTTGATTTCATAAGGGCTTTTCCTAATTCGGGGCGAGCTTTTCTTGGTTTTGAGATTGTGAGATAGTTGCTCGCCGAAGTACCAGGTACTTCACTTTGAATGCTTTGCTTTTAACTCTGGAATTATAGTAGCGGGCTACTTTTTGCTTGTAGGCCGCCATCCGAACTCGAGCCTCTTCTCATTTTTTCTCTAATAAGTCGAGATTAGCCTTGAGATCCTACGAGTTGCGCTATTCATTGAATGCCATGACTCGTGCTGATGGAAGTTTGAGCTCTATCGGGATGACTGCTTCTGTTTCGAAAGCTAGGGCAAATGGAGTCTCTCCAGTTGGCAACCTGTGTAGTTTGGTATGCCTAGAGTACATGATAGAGTAGGTCTACCCAAGTTTCTTTCATTCTTTGAAGTCTTATTTTTATATCCTGTAACAGGGTTCTGTTAGTTATCTCGGCTTCACCATTTGCCTGTGGATGAGCTATTGACATAAAGTTGTAGGATATATTCAGATCTTTACAGAACTCAGCAAATTTCGTTCCTACGAACTAGCATCCATTATCTGTTATAAGAGTTCGAGGTAGGCCGAATCTGCAGACTATAGACTTCCAAACAAAGTCCTGCACTTTAGCTTTCGTGATTTTTGCTAGAGGTTTGGCTTCAACCCATTAGTGAAATAATCTATTACCACCAGGGGAACTTCCGCAGTCCAGATGCCATAGGAAAGGGCCCGAGTATGTCCATCTCCCATTGTGCAAATGGTCATGGGGCGCTCAGGGGTGTAAGTTCAGAGGCCGATTGTCTTTTGAATATTTGTATTTCTTCGACACCGGTTACATTTCCTGACATACTCCATTGCATCCCGATGCATAGTCGGCCAATAGTAACCCTATTGAAGTAGTTTATGAGATAAAGATCTGGCCTTTGAATGACTTTCGCATATTTCTTCATGCACTTTTCACAGAGCAAAGTCAGCCTCAGAAGGTTGGAGACATTTTAAGAGCGGCAAAGAGTACGACTTTTTATATAGTTCTCATATAGAACATATCGAGAGGCTTGATTTCTCAATTTTCGAGCTTCTTTTGGATCTTGAGGAAGGACACCATCTTTGAGATAAGCAACAAATGGATCGATTCAGTTGGGCTCATGGTCAACCTACATTACAATCTGGGGTTCCTCCAGATTATAAATGAAGCTATTTTAGAACTTCGAAGAAAATTTCTTTAGGTAGTTCATGTGGAGCTAGTGTGGCTAACTTGGAAAGAAGGTCGGCCTTGGTATTTTCTGCTTTTGGGATCCATTGAATGTTAAAATTGTTGAAGGTCGGGGTTAGACTCATTTTTTCTAGATATTTCATCATGCTTTTCTCCCGAGTTTCATAATTGCCACTAACTTATCCCACTACCAACTGAGAGTCACTATAAGCTTGGAGCCGATCTGCTTTCAATTTTTTGGCTATCTTCAACCCCGCAATTAGAGCCTCATATTTCGTCCTATTGTTTGTTGTAGGACATTCGAAACGCAACGCATATTCGGCAATGATTCCCTCTAGGTTAACTAAAATCAGACCCGCGCCTGCACTAGAAGCATTGGATGAACCATCCACATACAGGGCCCAGAAGCCTTCAGGGAGGTCTGCCTTTTCTTCAGAGGGGTTCAGTTGCAACCATGGAACATTGGCTTCATTTTGCTCGAGTTCGGTTTCATTCGGAATAGTGCATTCTACTATAAAATCTGTTAATATTTTAGCTTTTGATTGATGGCCGAGATTGGAAATTGATGTCAAACTTCGTGAGCTTAATTGCCCATTTTGCTATTCTTCCAGAAACATCTGTTTGATGAAGAACTATTTTGATTGGTTGATTAGTGAGAAGCGTTATAGTGTGCCCTGGAAATAAGGTCGGAGCCTTTGGGCTGCAATCAATTGAGCATAAGTTTGTTTTCTAACTTGGTGTACTTGGTTTCTGCATCCTTCAGAACTCGGCTTATATAGTAGATCGGCCTGCACTTTCGTCTCTTCCTTGACTAAGATTGCTGCAAGGGCCGCTGGAGAGACCGTCAAGTATAAAAACAATTCTTCTCCAGGTTCGGATTTGGCCAATAGGGGAGGTGAGCCGAGGTAGCTCTTTAGTTCTTCAAATACTTATTGACACTCGGGGGTCCAGCAGAAGTTCTTTGGTTGTTTGAGGACTTGGAAGAAGGGCATATATCGCTCGATCGACTTTGAAATAAAGCGATTCAGAGCTACTACCTTCCTTGTTAGGCGCTGAACTTCTTTTATTGACTTCGTGGTAGTCATCTCCTGGATGGCTCGAATCTTTGCTGGATTTGCTTTGATTCCGCGCTTCGACACCATGAACCCCAAGAACTTTTTTAAAGTTACTCCGAAGGCATATTTGGTTGGGTTCAGCTTCATCTTGTACTTTCAGAGTGCACTGATTGTCTCTTTAAGGTCGACGATATGATTTGATGAAGATCGGCTTTTGACAAGCATGTCATCTATATAGACCTTCATGTTGTTGCCGATCTGCTTCTTGAAGATTTTATTCATTGGGCGCTGGTAGGTCGCTCCTGCATTTTTAAGTCCGAAGGGCATGATCCTGTAATAATAGAGACCACGGTCAGTAATAAAATCAGTTTTCTCCTCGTCTTCTGGTGCCATCCGGATTTGATTATAGCTGGAGAAGGCATCCATGAAAGTGAGGAGCTTATGACCTGAAGTTGCGACTACCAGTTGATCAATTCTGGATAAAGGATAGCTATTTTTTGGGCATGCCTTGTTCAACTTCTTGAAGTCTATATATATTCTCCATTTGCCGTTTGCCTTCTTAACGAGGACTACATTGGAGACCCAGTTTGGATAAGAGACTTCTTGGATGAATATGATCTTGAGGAGTTTGTCAATTTCTTCAACAATTGCCTTCTGCCTTTCTAGAGCATAGTCGTGCATTTTTTCCTTCACTGGTCGATGTTTGGGATCAACGGCCAGACGATGTTCCATGACTTCAGCATCAATTTCGAGCATGTCCGTGGGAACCCAAGCAAAAACATCTGCATTTCTGTGCAAAAAGGCGACGACCTGCTTTCTGACTTCTCCTAAGTTGGAGCCGATCTGCATAGTGTGTTCTTCGTTCCCGTCATTTAAAGGAATTGATACAAGATCTTCTATAGGTCCCCCCGTTCTTTAGTAAGGTCATCACAGACGTCAAGCCCATCTATCGGACAAGGATCTGGTTGTCCGCTCCCTTGTAAGGCAATTGAATAGCAATGTCTCGCCAGGGCTTGATCTCCTCTGACTTTTCTAATCCCATAACTTTTTGGGAACTTCATTTTCAGATAATAAGTTGATACCACTGCTCGAAGTGCATCCAAACCAGGTCTGCCGAGAATTGCGTTGTAAGAAGATGGGGCCTTCACCACCAAAAAATCAACTTGCACCTTGGATTGTCTCGGGTACCATCCTGCAGCCACCGTTAATGTTATTATCCCTTCGACTGGCACAGTATCACCAGTAAAGCTTATCAATGGAGAGTTCATTGGTCTTAATCGATTATTAGATATGGACATTTTGAAGAAAGCATCATAAAATAATACATTGGCAGAGTTTTCATTATCAATAAGAATGCGACGTAATATTTAAGGAAACTACAACCACGTCGTTATGTGGGAATTGAATTTCTTGTGCATCTTCTTTAGTGAAAGCAATGGGTTCTTCAATCCTCTGCCTCTTAGTCGGCTCTATCAATCCACTGTCTCTCCTCGCCAAAGTCCTCTAGAGATAGTATTGATGATACCGAGAGGTGGCCGATCTTCTTGCTGCTCCGTTCTTGGTGGCTTTGGTTGTGGCAGTGCTCTCGGCCGATCTTCCTTTCCTTCAGGTCGACGTCGAAGAAATTGGCTAAGTCTGCCTCATCTGATGAGCTCTTCGATCTCGTCTTGGAGCTGAATACATTCTTCAGTATCGTAACCGTGGTCACGATGGTAGAGGCAGTACTTGTTAGGATTGAGCTTACCAGGATGAGTGCGTATTCTCTCCGGTCTCGGCAGCTGCTCCTTGATTTTCATCAGTACTTGAGTCTTTGGAGCATTGAGGGGAGCGTAGTTGTGGAACCTTCTGGAGGGAGAGTTCTACTATGCCCTTCAGTCAGGGCTTCTTTGTCGACGAGCTTGGGAGGAGTCCGGGCTCGTTTGCGCTCAGGAGTTCTAGAGTGCAGCCGAACTTCATTCGACTTTTCTTTAGCTGCGGGCTTACTGGATTCACCGCTTGCCGCTCTTCCGTAGCCTCATCATCCTTCAATTTGAAGGCCTCAACTCGGACGTAATCTTCAGCCCATGCCATCAGATTAGCGAAATTTCGGAGGTACTTTTTCTTCAGGGAGAGCAGAAGATTGTTCTTCTGAAAGATCGCCTTTTAGTGCGGTCATAGCAATAGATTGGTCCAGGTTCCGGACTTCTAGCGCAGCGGCTTTGAAGCGACTGACATAAGCTCGAATGGACTTCCCTTCCTTCTACTTGATGTTGATGAGGGAGTCCGACCCTCGCCTTGGATGTCGGCTACTTACGAAATGAGGCGCAAACTGATGACTCATTTGGTCGAAAGAGAAGATCCTACCTGGCTTAAGTATTGTGTATCAGTTTCTTGCAGCTTCCTTTAGAATAGATGGGAAAGCTCGGCACGGAATGGCATCTGGTGCGCCATGGAGTAGCATCATGGTCCGAAAGGCCTCAAGGTGGTCGACCTGATCAGTGGTTCCGTCGTAGCTCTCGAATTGAGGGAGCTTGAAGTTCGGTGGGATGGATTTTTGCATGATTCGCTGGGAGAAAGGAGGATCGGTGCACATATCATCGCCGTGGGTGGGGGGAGCATGGTAGAGTTTCTCAATCCGTCGATTCATTTCCTGGAATATTTGATCTAGAAGATCCTCTCGGTCATGGATCTGAAGGATCTTCTGGTAGGATGGAGGTAGGGATCCTTCGGGGGTGGAGTCGTGGTCAGAACAGGGGCTCTCCGCTATCTGTTTTTCCTTTTCAGGGGTCATCGGATGACTAGCCCAGGTGGGCCGTACGAGCGTCGGATCCTGATATTCCGGCGAGGTTCTCTTTAGCTGAACTGGGGCCGGGGGCTGTTGCATGGCTTGCACTGCTTCTGTCAGGCTTTTGACCTGCTAGATCAGTAGGTTGATCTGCTCCATGTCCACCACTGCTGTCGGTGGAGGAGCCTGGGGTGCGGGAGATGAAGTCGGAGCGGGCAGATCTGGATGAGATCTGGCTACAGAAGCTATAAATTGCCTGGTTGATGCCTTCTTGGGTGGCATCTTTGCAGGGCTGATCAGAGAAGAAGAAAAAGCTAAAGTAGAGAAGGAATTATGCTGAGTGCTCCTTTAAAAACAAGGGATTTAGATCCCTTCCTTTAGCGCCAATTTTGTTGGTGCAGAATTTGGATGATGCCAGAATGAGTTGGAGCTGGAGAAGACGAGGTCGCCACCAGGGACCTACAAGACAAGTCCTGATCGGAGTTGGGGATGGCTTCGGCAGGATCCTCTGACGATCAAATCAGTTTTTCTGGCCAACAGAAATGGAGCACTCAGTAAATTTTAACAGAGTTTTGAGCTCAGAGAGAATGTATCTGGAGGGTTCCTTATATAGGCGGAGCTTGTAACAAACTGATGGTGATAGCCATAACTGCCCGGTAGTGGGCTGTTCAGAGCCATGTGGAGTTTGTTATGAAGGGTGTGGTGTCTGCTGTCGTGATGTGCCAGTCTGTTGGGAATTAATAGTTGAAGTTCGAATGGAATAGCTATAGCCAGTGAAGAACTTCACATCATAGCAATTTAGGAGAAGTTCAGACTTTTCCAAGGTTGTCTGCATGTTGATTGATATTCGCTGTATTGGAGTTGAACTTGTGTAGATGGCAAGGTCCTTTTGACGACTGGAAGGAGTTCGACTAGAAGGAGCTTGTCTAGCGATTGGAAGGAGTTCGACTGGATGGAGATTAACTGGATGGAGCTTGCCTGGCAAATGGAAGGAGTTCGACTGGAAGGAGCTTGACTGGAAGGAGCTTGCCTAGCGATTGGAAGTAGTTCGACTGGATGGAGATCGACTGGAAGGAGCTTGCCTGGCAACCGGGAGTTCAAATAGAAGGAACTTGCCTGGCGACTGGAAGGTTTGAAGGAGTTCGTCTAGGCGGAGTCTATTTGGCCACTGGAAGGAATTCGGCTGGATCAAGAGTTGGCTGGTAGCTGTGATAAGTGGCCTTAATCACAACACTCTGGCGAGCCTCGACCGTCCCTTCTGAAATTCGGCTGTCTTTAGGATTGTTTGCAAAAGGATAATTGTTCTGGATTAAAGGTTGTGGATGGTGGATTTACTAATTTAGGACAGCGGCCAGGCTTTTCTAGGGAGAAGTTCGGACTTAATTTGATGATGAAGTCCTCTGGCTTGCATATTCGAGATTCTAGATATGAGAGTGCTAAGATCTGCCACTTTCAGTAAGACATAAAAGTTCGTCTGGGGGGAAGCTCTGCCAGTCTGATATCCTTGATATGAGATCCGACTGTAATGGTGAGACTTAGCTTGGAGAGGATCTGGTTGAGGAGTTCGGTCAGCTTCTAGGTTAGCTAGGCTAGACTACCTAGTGGACGAATATTTAGGACTTCAACTGCTTAGGCGACTGCTTTCACTGTTCAAATTTGTCCAAAAGGAGTTTGACTAGAACTAACTACTTATAGCGGAGGAATTCGGTTGCCTTCACAATTTGTCATTAAACAAAGTTAGATTGATTGGGTTCTAATACTCAAGCCTTACCGTCAGATGGGAAGTAATCACTTTTAATATTCAAGCTCGTCCAGGTGAGGTCCATAATGCTTTGCCAGTTCTGGATCTAATCCATGCGATCAGAGAAGATCAATCGATAGATTGAAGGTTGGCCATTTTGGAATTAACTGGAGCAATAATTTATACTGGTTAAAGTTCGGTCACGATCGTCACCACTGGACGAGGCATCCTAAGACTAGACAACTTGCAGAACTTAGGCAGGAGCGGGTTTATCCCCAACAAGTCCAAACTCAATCTAATTAGGCATGAAACCAACTCAATTAAATCCTAATCAAATCAAGAATGATCGAGTCCAAGTCTTGATTAAATCAGGAACTAATCTCCCTTAGCGATTAGGTCATCTCATAATTTAAATGGGTCAAACCAAATTGAATCCAATTCAATTAGGTTTGATCCAAACTTTATTGCTCAATCACATTGAGCCAATTAGCAATCTAATTATTGGTACAGAAAATGGTACTGATGCCGAAGTTTGCTAGAGTTGGAGACGAGGTTGCCGACGAGACCTACAAGATGAAGTTCAAATTGGAGGTGGGTGGCTCCGATAGGACCCTCCGATGGTCAAGTTAGTTCTTTGACCAACAAGAATGGAGTACTTAAGAGAATTTAGAGCAGAGAGGAGAGCTTAGAGAAGAAAATGTATCTGGAGGGTCTCTTTTATAGGCGGAGCTCGTAATAGAATGCTAATGATAGCCATAACAGAATGTCAGTGGGTTGGTTGGGCCACGTGAAGTTTGTTATGGAGAGTGGGCTGTCGTTGTCATGACTCGTAGGTGGTTGAGTTCCATTTGCTAGAGTTTGGATAGGAGGTCGGAGACTTCTGTGTCTATTAGTAAGCTGTTCCTGCTGGGATGGAGAACTCGAAGTCGGATCAGCCGAACTTGAAGATCGGCTTCTAGGTAACAGGTGACGGACTTGCAATTGGTTAGATTTTACCAGTGCTGCTTATGACAGCTTTGAGGAGCTTGGCCACCTTCAAGGTCGGCTGAGAGCGAGCATGATTGTTTCGGTTGGAAATCAGAAAGAGGATAGCGGGTTCTTTACTGAAGATTGTGGCTAGGCTCTCTTAAAGGAGTTCGGTCGGGAGAGTAGAGATTCGAGATTGGCCAGAAGTCCGGACGGGTGACTGCCAAGACTCATGGCTTCTCGCTGGTGCCGCCTTGGCTATTCTCAAGAGTTCGACTGGCTAGAGTCCTTGATGCAAAATTGATGAGATACACTGTGTGGTGAAGGAATTCGGCTGCCTTCAAGGTCAGCCATCAAACAAGATCGGATGATGTTGGGATTTAATACTCGGAGTTCTGCTGTCTATCTTAAGCCAAGAATTAGAATCAATCGAATGGCAACTTTTTTCACTGTTCAAGTTCGGCCGGTCGAAATCCAGCATGTTTTTGACAAGTTTTGTAGTCATGGGAAGAGGACTATGGGTAGCTGTTGAGAAGTTCGTCTGACATACAAGGTTTGAAGGCCGACCTTCTTGAATTGGGTTTGAACTGGAAAGTAGCTTGGTTGAAGTTCAGACATGGTTGCCACAACTTCGGATGGAGTTATACTGAGTCGGATATCTCACTGGACTTCGGTAGGAGCTATTTTATCCCCAACATTTGTCCTCCTACTTTCGAGTTCAAAATTTGAATGGAGTACTGAACTACGAATGCTGAAGTCCTTTTCGGGCTTCCCGCTCTTAAAAGGCGAAAAGTCTTGGCGTATTTGAATTGGCGTCGAAGTTTTCGTAACATCGAATGACTCAAAAAGACTTCTGCTTTCAAAATTCTCCCAATACAGAGCTCCATGTACAGTGCCATAAATGTCCTGTCAGACGTCGGCTGTAAGCATGATGATCAAGACACATGGCAGATGAAGATTGGGCGGAGGGGGTCTGCAATCATAATCGCTTTTGACCTTGACTACTTAAACACCTTCCCGACTTCCTATTTTTGCCTGTGTTTTTTCTTCTTTCGTCCTTTGTCTTCTTCCAGCCCAAGCGCCTTGGTCATCCCCTTCGTGGTTTCTCTGGTTGTCGCCGTCTCTCCCGTCTGCCTTCTATCTTTCCGACCATTTCCTCAAAATCTCTGACTGATTTAGGTTAGCCTCTTAACCCTTTTTCTGCATTTGCTCTGGTGTATTTTTCTTTACCGTCCTTTGAAAACTTCTTCGGGTTTTCTCATTGATTTTTTCCTATTTTAGGAGGCTTTTTTCAAGTTTAGTTTGATCCAAATATCTTCCAAAGTATCCCGATCTTCCGATTCTAGGAGTCTGGCCCACCCAAGCTCGTTAAATCCTAGTCTTAGAGAAACTGCCGAACCCATGGGAGCACCTAGTCCAACTTTTATTCCCGAAACTATTCCTTGCTCTTTGCGTTCTGAAGACTTTTCCCTAATAAGGATCCAATACGGGGTTCTTTCGGAGTACGAATTGGAGCTTCCTGGGTTGAGCGATCGAGCTTGGGCCCCTCCCCCGAGTTGCTTTTGTTTGTACACCGAAGCTTTTCATGCCGGATTTCGACTTCCAATTCCTCCCTGTCATAGCTCTGTTTCGATTTCTGAATATTTTCTTCGCCTCTATGGTTCCGAACTCGTTTAGGTTCATTATAGGATTCCTTTCTCTTTGCATTTTGGTTGAGATCCAATCCACTATTTTCTTATTTCGTAATTACTTCACCTTCAAACATCATCCCATTGCCAAAGATTGGTGGTGCCTATCTCCTCAGTTCGGCAAGAAGGGTTACGTAAAGGCACCCCTTCTTCCATTCATAACTAAAAAGAAAAATTTTTCTTTGTTTTCTGTCCCTCTTTAGAATTAGAACTTCCTAGTTGGGGTCAGCTGAGAGATTTGGTTCATCGAGCTCCTGGGTTGGAGAGAGAGGACCTCGACTCGGCCAATAAATTAAGAAACTACCGAGCTCCTCTATCATCCAATCTACTAAAAGATCAAACTTTATTCAACCTCGGTCTAAGTCCTCTTAATTCAGTAGGTATACTTCTGCATCTTAATAGCTATGATTTGTCCTTTCTTCTGACTTAGTTTTTTTTTTACTGCTGCAGAGATGACTTTAGAAGAACTGGATCGGTTAACCAAAGAAATCAAAGCCCTCAAAAGAAAGGGCGGTTCTTCAGAGGAGTCGTCGAAGTGAGCACGGGTTGAAAATCCAAGCTCGGCCGTGCTGACTCAAGCTGCCCCTGCTCTAGAGATCATTGCGATTGCACTGAGCTCAACTTCTCCCAATGAAGCTGCCACCTCCATGCCTCCCGAGCATGAGAGTGGAGAAGAAAAAGAAGGCCACCGCCAGAAGAGTCAGGAGGAGCACTGGAGAATCTGACGGCAACAACAGCTCCAACCTGGAGCAAGGTTCCTTGGACGACTAGGAGGTCGTCCAACCCCTGATGGAAGGTAGTGTCCTTCCACACCTTGAGAGGATGATCCACACAGATGACGAGTAAAGGATAAGAGATTCTTATGCAGCTTTCTTTGAGGTAATCAGTTCTTCCTTTTGTGCTTGATTAAACATTAATAGATCTCATAGCCATAATTCACATCTCGCTATTTGCAGCTGGGACATCATTTATGCATCCATGCAGAGGTACTGAACCTTCGTAAGGTCGAGGCTTCTAAAGCCATCCAGGAGGCCCAAGCGGAAGCCAAGAATGCCCAAGCCGAGGTCGAGCGCTTGAGAGAGGCTCACTCTGCTGAGGTCGGGCGCCTTCAGGAAGCACACTGAAAAGAAGAACAGACATCGACGGAAGTGAAGGTTGCCTTGATCCTAGAAGAGAACAAGCGGAGGAAGTTTGAAGAGGAGGTCGGTGCGGAGAGGGAGCGAGCCGTCGAATCCTTCAAGTCTTCAAAGGCGATGGAGGATATCAAAATAGCCTTTGCCGAGGTTCCTCAAAGGATTTGAGGTCTGCCAGAGGAGGGTCACGGAGAAATTCCTGGAGATAGACCTCGAATTTTTGGTAGAGGATGATGATGAAGCAGGACCTTCGGCTGTCGATGCCGAACTTCCACCGAATCTGCAGTTGCACCTGCTGATGGGCCAATCCCTGTCGGGCCTACATCCAACTCTTCTGTTGGTTCCCCTTCGGTGGTTGGCTACCTCCACTAGTTGTATTTTCTCCCTTTATGCAATGTACTTAAGTTTTATGATCAATGAAATCAACATTAAGCTTTTCCTTTTCATCTCTGTGTTGTGATGTGTATATATCGAGTGCAGTCTCCAGTTAAGGTGGAACCATTGCCGCAGGGTCCTTTGAAAACTCACATTAGAAATTTAAAGAGGGAGGTTCGTCATCTTATGAAAAAGTTGAAGAAGACAGAGGACGAACTTCAGAAATCTAAGAACTATGCGGAGGCCACGATTGAGATCAATCGTCTTTGCCAAGCTTGCAAAAAGGACTTCAAGGAATATATTGATAAAAAAAATCATCTGAAGGAAGAACTTGAAGAGATTAAGAAGCGTGCTAGTGAAAAATCTTGGGCATTGATTGTGAAGATCAGCTTCCTCGAAGTCGAACTCAATGCGGCGAAAGAAAAGATTCAATTATTAGAGGGGAGCTCGGCATGGTCAACTAGTCGAGAGGAGTATGGCCGGGATTGGTTTAAAAGATTCTTAGAACTTCAGAATCAACTGCGTGGCCGAGGACTCATATAACAATTATAGGTTCGGTTGGAGTGATCAAATTGTCGAACTTCAGCGGGAACTTTAGAAGGCTGATGAGAAGATAGCTCGACTACAAAAGCGGTAAGCAGATCGGACTGAGACCAGCTCGAGCAGAAATTCAGACGAGCTTCTTTAAGGGGCACTTTGAAAAGCCTATCTACGGCATATGAAAAAGATAAGGCCGAGCTGCAACAACCGAAGATTCAGATGGTCTACCAAAAGGATGCTGAGACGGAATTGGCTGTCTCGAGGAAAATGTTGAGAGAGACCGAAGAAGACTCCCGTAGACTTGAGAAATTGCTAAGAGAGTTTGGCGGCGAGGCGAGAGCTCGAGGAGAAGGTGAACGACTTGAAGCTCTCCCTTGGGTTGGCTGGAGCCGGTAGTCCAAAGTCTGACCCTGAGTAGGACTTCGTCTCTTTTTTTTTCTCTTCTCTTTATAATTGGTCTCAAGGACCTCTGCTTGTAATGAACTTTATTTGAACAAAATAGTATTCCTTTTGTTCCTTCTTCACTGCCTTATCTCAATTGAATGCTTGTAGAATTCCTTATTATGTTGTTTTTTTGGTAATGTTGCTTTGCAATGATGACTTCAGTCTATCGTTTTGTTGGTCTGTCCCCCTTGTTTGTGAACAAGGGCCTTTGAATTAGGTTTGGAAGTTAGCTCCTCCCGATTTAGAAACTAGGGATCTTTGCATCCCTCGTGAGGGTCTTCATCCACATTAGGATGAGGTTCACCTCTTGTTCCTGATGTGGTTGGCTATTACTCTTGTTAGGACGAGATCCATCTATTCCTAACAAGGTTGCTGAGACGCAAAAGGGCCGTTGAGAGGGCCTCTCTTCGTTACTTCCTATTTAAGAACCGGAGGCCTTCAATCCTCGTGGGGGTCTTCATCCACGTCAGGATGAGGTTTACCTCCTATTTTTGATGTGGTTGTCTATTATCCTTGTTAGGACGAGGTCCACTTCCTATTCCTAATAAGGTTGTCGGAACACAAAAGAGCCGTTGAGAGGATCTCTCCCCGTTACCTCCTATTTAAGAATCGGAGGCCTTCAATCCCTCATGAGGCTCTTCATCTACATTAGGACGAGGTTCACCTCCTGTTGCTAATATGGTTGGCTATTACCCTTGTTAGGATGAGGTTCACCTTCTATTCTTAACAAGATTGCTGGGTACAAAAGGGCCGTTGAAAGGGTCTCTTCCATTACCTCTTGTTTAAGAATCGGAGGCCTTCAATCCCCCGTAAGCGTCTTCTTTCACGTCAGGATGAGGTTCGCCTCCTATTTTTGATGTGGTTGGCTATTACCCTTGTTAGGACGAGATCCACCTTTTGTTCCTAACAAGGTTGCCGGGGTGTGAAAGGGTCGTTGAGAGGGCCTCTCCTCGTTATCTCCTATTTAAGAACTGGAGACCTTCAATCCCTCGTGGGGGTCTTCATCCACATCAGAGCGAGGTTCATCTATTCCTGATGTGGTTGGCTATTACCCTTGTTAGGACAAGGTCTACTTTCTATTCCTAACAAGATTGTCGGATCGCAAAAGGATCGTTGAGAGAGCCTCAGAATCGAAAGCCTTCAATCCCCCTTGGGGGCCTTCATCCATGTCAGGACAAGGTTGACCTCCTATTCTTAACGTGGTTGGCTATTATTCTTGTTAGGATGAGGTCCACCTGTTCCTAATAAGGTTGCCAGGACGCGAAAGGACTGTTGAGAGGATCTCTCCCTGTTACATCTTATTTAAAAATCGAAGGTCTTTAATCCTCCGTAAGGGTCTTCATCACGTCAGGATGAGGTTCACCTCCTATTCCTGACTTGGTTGGCTATTATCCTTGTTAGGACGAGGTCCACCTCCTATTCCTGACTTGGTTGGCTATTACCCTTGTTAGGACGAGGTTGCCGGGGCGCAAAAGGGCCGTTAAGAGGGCCTCTCCTCGTTACCTCCTGTTTAAGAACCAGAGGCCTTCAATCCCCAGTGGGGGTCTTTATCCACACCAGAACGAGATTCACCTCCTGTTCCTGATGTGGTTGGCTATTATCCTTATTACGATGAGGTCCACCTCCTGTTCCTACCAAGATTACCGGGGCATGAAAAGGCCGTTGAGAGAGCCTTTCCCCGTTACCTCCTGTTTAAGAATCGGAGGCTTTCAATTCTCTATAGGGGTCTTCATTCACGTCAGGACGAGGTTCACCTCCTGTTCCTGACGTGGTTGGCTATTATCCTTATTAGGACGAGGTCCACCTCCTATTCCTAACAAGGTTGTCGGGGTGCAAAGGGGCCGTTAAGAGGGCCTTTCCTTATTATCTTCTATTTAAGAACCAGAAAACTTAATTCCCGTGGGGGTCTTCATCTACGTCAGGATGAGGTTCACCTCCTGTTTTTGACGTGGTTGGCTATTGCCCTTATTAGGATGACGTTCACCTTCTATATTCCTAATAAAGTTGCCAGGATACAAAAGGATCATTGAGAGGGTCTCTCTCTGTTACCTCCTGTTTAAGAATCGGAGACCTTCAATCCCTCGTGGAGGTCTTCATCCACGTCAGGATGAGGTTCATCTCCTGTTCTTGATATGGTTGGCTATTACCCTTGTTAGGATGAGGCCCACCTTCTGTTCCTAACAAGGTTCTAAGATGCAAAAGGATCATTGAGAGGGCCTCTCTTCGTTACCTCATGTTTAAGAACCAGTGGCCTTCTACTTTGTTTGAGAATGAAGATTGGTTGAATAATTTTCTACCATTGCACAATTTTGCAACAAAGATAAGGATGTTAAAGTAAGGGAATTTTATTGAAATGAGGTTATTGACAATACATTCGTAAACTTTTTAGAGTTCTAGGGTCATGGGAGTGTAGCCCCTCCAAGCTTCTTCAGATATAAACTCCCGGTCGGATGATTTCCATGACCTTATAAGGGCTTTGCTAGTTTGGGGCGAGCTTTCCTTGATTTTATGGTTGAGTTGTTTGCTCGTCGTAGCACCAAGTCTCCAATATTGAATGCTTTGCTTCTGACTTTGGAATTATAATACCAAGTCACTTTCTGCCTGTAGGCTGCCATCCGAATTTGAGCCTGTTCCCACTTTTCTTTCAATAGATCGAGGTTTACTCAGAGGTCTTGTGAGTTATTCTATTTGTTGAAGCCTTCGACTTGTGCTGAGGGGAGTCCAAGCTTAACTGGTATGACCGCCTCAGTTTCAAAAGCCAAAGCAAATGGATTTTTTCTAGTTGGAAATCTTTGGGTGGTTCTATAAGCCCAGAGCATATGATAGAGTTCATCCGCCCATGATCCTTTTGCTCGCTCAAGCCTTGCCTTTATTCTCTGCAGCAGAGTTCTATTAGTTATCTTGACCTCACCATTTGCCTGAGGATGAGCTATAAACATAAAATGATGGGAGATATTCAAATCTTTGCAGAACTCAGCAAACTTTGCTCCCGCAAATTGGCACCCATTGTCGGTGATTAAAGTCTGAGATAGGCCGAATCTGCAAACTATGGACTTCCAGATGAAGTCTTGCACTTTAGCTTTAGTGATTTTGGCTGGAGGTTCGGCCTCGACCCATTTGATGAAATAATCCATTGCCACCCGAAGAAACTTCCATTGTCCGGACGCCATAGGAAATGGCTTAAGTATATCCATTTTTCATTGTGCAAATGGCCATGGAGCACTTAGAGGTGCGAGTTGGAAAGCTAGCTATCTTTGAATATTGGCGTTCCTATGACATCGATCACATCTCAAATAATTAGTGGCATCCTATTGCATGGTTGGCCAGTGGTATCCTTGACGGAGCAATTTATAAGATAATGATCTAGCCCCAAGGTGATTTCCACACACACTTTCATGAACTTTCCTTTGGGCATAATTGGCTTCAGACGGTCGGAGGCACTTAAGAAGTGGCAAAGAGTAGGACCTCTTGTACAATTTACTCTCATACAAGACGTAATGGGAGGCTTGATTCCTTAATTTCCGAGCTTCCTTGGGGTCTCTAGGCAGGATGCCATCTTTCAGATAGAGTATAAATGGATCAATCCAACTGGGCTCAGGATCTACTTGCATTATGATTTGGGATTCTTTCGAACTAGGGTGTTGCAAGACTTCGAAGAAGACCTCCTTTAGCAATTCATTTGGAGCCAGTGTAGTTAACTTGGATAGGAGGTCGGCCCTGATATTTTTTGCTCTTGGCATCTACTGAACGTTGAAGTTATCGAAGGTCGAGATCAAGCTCTTCACCTTATCTAAATACTTTTTCATACTTTCTTCCCAGGCTTCATAAGTACCATTGACCTATCCCACTACTAGCTGTGAATCGTTGTAGATCTTCATTGGTCCGCTTCCAATTCTTTGACGATTCTTAATCCTACGATCAGAGCTTTATTTTGCTCCATTATTAGTTGCAGGGAACTAAAAGCGCAGTGCATACTTAGCAACAACTCCTTCTGGATTGATAAGAATCAAGCCTGCGTCTGCTCCAGATGCATTAGACGAATCGTTAACATATAAGGCCCAGAAGTCTTTAGGGAGATTTGTTCTTTCTTCAAAGGAATTTGGCCGCAAAATGGGAGTGTTAACTTCTGGCTGTTCGGGTTCGGCTGGGTCTGGGATGGTACATTCTACCATAAAATCGGTCAGTACTTGAGCTTTAATAGATGGTCGAGGTTGGAAATTAATGTCGAATGCAGTAAGTTCAATTGCCCATTTTGCTATTCTTCCAGAAGTATCCGATCGGTGAAGAACTACTTTGATAGGTTGATCAGTAAGGAGTGTGACCGTATGCTCCTGAAAATAAGGTCGGAGCTTTCTGACTGCAATTAACAAAGCATAGGTTTGCTTTTTCAATTTAGTATACCTTGTTTCTGCATCTTTTAGAACTCGGCTTATGTAGTAGATCAGCTTCTGGGTTTTCGCCTCTTTCCTTATTAGGACAGCTCCAATGGCAGTGGGAGATACAGCCAAGTATAGAAACAATTCTTCATTAGGTTCGGGCTTGGCGAGGAGTGGAGGTGAGCTGAGGTAGTTCTTCAATTTCTCAAAGGCTTGTTGATATTCAGGGGTTCAGCAGAAGTTTTTTGACTGTTTGAGCACTTGGAAGAAGGGCATGTAACGCTCGGCCGACCTTAAAATAAAGCGATTCAGAGCCGCAACCTTTCCTATTAGGCACTGGACTTTTTTTTATTGTCTTTGGGGCCGTCATCTCCTGGATGGTTTGGATTTTCTCAGGATTTGCTTCAATACCGCGCCTTGATACTATAAATTTCAAGAATTTTCCCGAAGTTGCTTCGAAGGCACACTTAGTTGGATTCAGCTTCATCTTGTACTTTCGGAGAATGTCGAAGGTCTCTTTCAGGTCGGTGATATGGTTTATTGAAGATCAACTTTTGACAAGCATGTCGTCCACATAGATCTTCATGTTGCGGCCGATCTGCTTTTTAAAAAGCTTATTCATCAGGCGCTGATAAATCGCACTTGCATTTTTAAGTCTGAATGGCATGACCCTATAACAATAAAGACCACGGTCAGTAATAAAAGTAGTTTTCTCCTCATCTTTTGGTGCCATCCGGATTTAGTTATAGCCGTAGAAGGCATTCATGAAAGTAAGAAGCTCATGGTCCGAAGTCACATCCACCAGTTGATTAATTCTGAGCAAGGGATAGCTGTCCTTTGGACGGGCCTTATTCAAATATGTGAAGTCGATGCACATTCTCCACTTGCCGTTCGTCTTCTTGAAGAGGACCACGTTTGCAATCCAATCTGGATAGGACACCTTCCGGATGAACTTGGCTTTAAGGAGCTTGTCAACCCCGTCTACAATCACCTTTTGCCGCTTAGGTGCAAAGTTGCGCTTCTTCTGCTGTGCGGGCCGGCACTTTAGATCTACGCCTAGACGATGTTCCATCACCTCTGTATTAATTCCAGGCATATCTGCAGGGACCTAGGCAAAGACATTAGCATTCTTTCGCAAGAAAGAAACGAACTGCATTTTAACTTCCTCTTGCAAATTGGAGCCAATCTGAACCGTATGATCCTCATGCCCATCATTTAGAGAGACTACAACAAGGTAGTCGATGGGTTCTTCTTGCTCTTCTATCAAATCATCATGGGCATCCAGTCCATCCATCGGATAAAGATCTGGTTGCTTTCCTTCCTGTAAGGTATTGGTGTAACAGTGCTGTGCCAGAGCTTGATCTCCTCTGATTTCTCCGACCTCATGTCCTATTGGGAACTTCATCTTCCAATAGTAAGTTGAGACCACGGCCCGAAGTGCATTTAAACCAGGTCGGCCAAGAGTTGCATTGTAGGCAGAGGGAGCCTTTACCACTAGAAAATCAACTTGGGCCTTGGACTGTTTTGAGTACCAACTTGCTATAACTGGTAAGATAACTATTCCTTCAACTGGTACAGCATAACCGGTGAATCCCACCAAAGGAGAGTTCATAGGTCCCAGGCGACTATCAGGTATAGACATTTTGGAGAAAGCATCGTAAAACAAAACATCAGCTGAGCTTTCGTAATCAATTAAGACACGGCATACATCATAGTCAGCAATATTTAAAGTAACTACAACCGCGTCATTATGCGGAAATTGGACCTTATGTTTATCCTCTTCAGTAAAAGTGATTGGTTCCTCAGTCCTTTGCTTCTTCGCCAGCCCTGTTGATCTACTAGCCTTTCCCTGCTGATGTCCCCTCGCGATGGTATTGATGATCCCAAGCAGGGGCCGATCTCCTTGTGGCTCATCCCCCAGAGGTGGTTCAGGTTGCGGCAGGGCTCTTGGTCAATCTTCCCTCCTTTCTGGCTGATGTCGGAGGAATCGGTCTAGTCGGCCTCTTCTGATGTAGTTAGGGGTGTAAATGGACTGGATTGGATTGGATTATATCTAAATCCAACTCCAATCCGAAATATTTTGGACTTGAAAACTTAGCTCAAAAACCGAACCAAATACTCTACTAGCCCAATCCAATCCAAAAAAATTGGATTGAATTGGACTGGATTTTTGGACTTTTTACATATATTAGACTGCAATTTGGATCATAACTCAAAAGCAAATCATATGAATTCGATACATATACTACTTATAGGTACTCTATAATATTGTCCTACATCTAACAACTAATATTATAATAGCAATGAATAAAAAATAAAAAATACAAATTTCAATACCAAAGATCTTTATAAGTCATACTATAATAGCATCATATCAAAAACATAATAACTATATTTTCAAAAAAAACTATCACTAAAATATAAAAAAATTCATAATATTTTTAAAAAAACTAAACTTGAAACACACACACACACATATATATAGATATATATATGTATGTATATGCATGTATATGTATATGTATATATGTATACATGTATATGTATATGGATGTATATGCATGTATATGTATACATGTATATGTATATGTATATGTATATGTATGTGTGTGTGTATATATAATCCAAAAGTTTAAACTAGAAGAATGGATTGGATTTGGTTTGGACCGATAGTTTGGACTTTGGATTGGATTTGGATTTTATAACATTAAATCAAAATCCAAGTCCAAAATCCAAAATTTTTAAAAATTAACTCCAAATCCAAAATCAAAATCCAAAAATCCGATCCAATGCTTTAGTTTGGTTGGGATCGGTTTGGATTTTGGATTTTCTCCAATCCACTTACACCCCTATGATGACTTTCTCGATCTCGTTTTGACAGTGAGTTGCTTGGAAGTCACCATGATGATCTTACATTGGAGGGGCAGTTATATCCATTTCCCTTTGGAGTAAGTCTTGATAATAGAATGCTTCGGAGTGGTCACGTTCAGTGCAAATATACTCCTATATCTAACCTGCATGTCATACTAGTATCTTTACATTCCTTGGTTAAATCAACCTATATGGATATAGCTATTGTCCCAGTAATAGTGTGTCATGAACAAATTTAAAAACTAAACTATAAATCCTCCTTTATTGATTTTAAAATAGTCCTGAGGACTTCATCACAACACAGGAGTTCATTAGAAGATATACACAATTTACGATGAAAAAGTCAAATAATATTTTATTAATTAATAATTTATATATACTTACATAAATGAGTATAATTATCAACAGGCTGACGATTGGTTTTGGGACATAATTTTCAATAAATTCTAGTTCCTGATTTGTCTAAAGTTAATTTTTGTTACTTGAAATGGCAAATCCATCTTCCAACCAGCTCCGCAATCCTATTATGCCATCTGGCTTTTCAAATTCATAGCAAAGAGAGAGAGGGGGAGGGGTGGGAGGGGTGTAAGTGTCCTTTTATCGCGATGCTGAACCGGCAAGCTATACCAAGCTGTATCAACCTTGTCCTGATTTGTGGACCCAATTTCAGGCACCGATAGAAGCTTGGCATTGACTGGAGCTTGAAACCTTGGCTTTATAGTCTCTTTATGATTTCTTTTCCTTTCTGAGTCAGTGATTCTTACTTCTTTAATGGTAAGTTCATTACTATTGGATTTTCATAGGTGCTTGTGCATGTAAATTTCAAAACTCTTTTGAAAAGGATTGCAATGGAAGAATAGATTATAACTTTTTTAGTCAAGAACATGCATAGATCGTAACATAGCACCTAAAGGATCTAGTTCATATGTAGAAAATAACATAAAATCTAATTTTAATTTAAAAATAAAATGTGATCAGATCACATACCTGATTCGCTTTTATCCTTCTTGAGATTTGGATCTAAAAGAAGATTAGGTTTTGTCGTAGCTGCACAAGCGTTAGGCCTCTACGGATTTCCATTCAGGAATAATTTGGATTGCTCCTCTTTTCTTTTTTGCATGCAATTGATTAATCTTTGATCAACCTTTGGATCTCTTTGATTAACTCCTTGATCAGCCTTTTCTTCCTTGAATCTTCTTGATGTAGAACGATCAACCACCAAGGAGCATGGCATGGAGAAGATGGGACGCCGAACCTTTGGGTGTGTGGATGATGGATGCCCAACGTTTGGGCATGGGTGAGAGATGAAGAAGAGAGGGAGGTGTGGAGACAGGATGGAGGCCTTCTTTTGATTGCTTGATTAATTTCAAAAGGGCCAAGAGGGTGTCCTCTTAAGTAGGGGTTTAATTAGAGTCCAAACTAAACTCCAAGTAGGTTCTAGAGGAGACTCCTAATCAAATTAGGATTCATCCTTTCAAAACCCTAGGCCTATCCATACTCCACATCAAATAAGGAAAGGGTATATTGGCGTCCTTAGGGTTTCCTCACGCCATAAGGAGATTGGGGCTATATTGGCGCCCTCTAGGTTTCCTCACACCATAAGGAGATTGGGGTGTACTCCCTCTCCATCTCTCCCTAGTCCACGCCAAAAATCAGATTAGAGGTAGCGTGGCCCCTCTAATCCATCCACCAATTGGTGCAACCAATTTGATCAAATCAAATGGCGCAATCAAGGCTTGATCCAAAGCATGTAGGTGCCAAACCTTTGGTCCCTTTGAACCCAATTTCAAATCCTATTTGAATTAGGCTTAATGCATGTAACTAACATTGTCTAATTCTTATTCAATAAGGAATCCAAGTTAAAAGAGGAATTGGGTTTAACCATGTGCCAGCAAGGCTTTCTTAAACCTAATAGGATTTCTCTAAATCCTAATCAAATTAGGACTTCATAAGTCTAATTGGTTAATCCAAATTAGTTCCTTATTTGTATGTGATAGGAATGGTGAACAGGGCGGAAGCACGGATTTCAAAGCAAAAATATGAAATCATACAAACCAAATCCAAACCCTAGGACCATCTTATTAGCAATTAAATCATATAACATGCATTTGTAATATAAAAGAAAGTATTAGAACATACCTCTTATTGCTTAACCCTAAATTGTCCCTAATTGCCGGCAGCAGTCCGTTAGGAGTTCCACCAGGTGCCCACGTGTTCATCCTCCAATGTTCACAGAGACTTGGTCAAGACACCAGCACCTCTGATTTGTATAATTAAAATTCTAATAATAAGAACTTTAATTAAATGGGCAAGACCTTCCTTAGCCTTTATGTCACCTTCCTTGCCTCTCCTTACCTCTCTTTCTTTTTCCTTGTCTTCTTAATTTTTTCTACCTAATCTCTTTGTCTTAAAATAACTTCTTATCCTTATAAGGACAAGGTCTGGACAACAGAAGGGAAGAGAAAAAAAATTGGACAATAGAAAATACTTGTAAAAAAGAAAGATAATTTTCACTTCTCTCGGACTCTTGGTGCGCACCCTTATTTATAATGTACGTAAGGGTGCCAACACATTTTCTCGCGCCCTTTCAAAATATTATCTCATGTCCCTTCAGTCAATCTCATGCCTCATCAGATGATAACGTCATGTAGACTTAGTCCAAGAGGTGCCTTAAAGCAGGACTCTCGGGCTAATTCTACGTAAGTTATTTATGAAGAGTCGTGGGATTTCATTCTTGGCGCCATCATTTTCATCCATTAGATTAGATAAAAAGGCCATCCAATGGCTTTAAAATGGGATGCCCATTCAGCAAGAAGGCGTAGAGATGAACTTTGAATAGTCAAAGTCTCAAGGGACTTTGACTTGGTCTAAGAGGTGTCAAGGATGAGAGGGCAGCAAGGAGTCTTGGGCGGCAAGTATTCCTAGGCGACAAAGAGTCCCTTCTCAAAACAATAACGGAGTATTTCATCTGCAGAAGGACTCTTCTGCACCCCATATCTGATGTCCACGCCTATTTAAAAAATTTACGCGACATAACAAATGAGAAAAGTCAAAGAAGGTAGGTGTCAACTAATTCCATGCGCCAAAAATTCTTTGCGCATGAAAGACTTCCCATGCACAAGAGAGAGACTCTCTGGCACATGGGATTCAGGTATGTGGCCCCCCAACTGAAGCCCAATCAGTCTAGGTTAATCCAATTCAAGACCAAATCCTATTTGGCTCAAATCGGACCTTAATTAGCTCAAATCGGAAGTCGATTTGAATCCAATTCGAATCTAGGTGCTAGGGTTTGCTACATGTGCTAGCATGTTCATCTTGCAAACATGGTCTAATCCAATTAGATCCTTAATCAATTCTCTTTGTGTGTGATCTATTGGGTTCCACATCTAACCAGCAGTGAGTCTGGGTGTGATTTGATCTAATCTGGTTAGAATTCAACCAAACCGATTTAGGTCAAAACTAGCCAACCCAATTTGACTTAATTTAGAACACTTTCTAATTTAATGATCAAATTAAAATTTTAATTTGATCAAACCCATAAGACATGATTGACGTCTAGCAACGTATCGTGACTTTTCGGAAGATGTGAAATTTTGATGGAAATTCTAAAAATATCCTTCAGTGAAAATTATCATGCAATTAGATCCTTCGATCTCCCTGCATCCTGAATATGACTCTGGGTATGGAAATATGTCAATTCCAATATCATATTCATTTCTTTTTCAATCTTATGATGATGATTCATTTAATGAAACATTATAATCCATTTCTAATTTTCATCATGCTTTGATCAAAGTCTTACTGAATCATCATTTGTTTGAAGCAGGTAGGATGCTATTTCCTCTTACCAGGAGTGATCGATTCCATGTTAACCTACTCACAACCTTCATATATGTAATCTACCATATCCAGATCATCCCGTACATAACTGAGTCATGAATGAGTATGAACCAAAATATGGATTTATATATATAAGATTCTATGGTAGTTTCAGGTCAAAGGATTACATGCACAAATTCCACTATGAGAACCATCTATTGACATGTAGATAAGACTCCATTAGATATTCTCGATTTGGATCAATTCAGTGAACTCATTCTCTAATGAGCACCCACATTCTTGTATTAGTGTCATACACAAGTTATTGTGAGATCAATCACCCTCTCAATCGAGCATACAAAGAATGTGCTAGTCTTACCGAAAAATATTGATCCCTAACTCAATGTCCCATCGACTAGGAATATTTAAATTAGGATTTTAAGATTTTAGATCTCACTAGTATGATCTCATCATAATCCTAAAATCATAGCCCTAATTTATGGAGTTCATCATAATCTTAAATAAATAATAAAACACTGCATATGATGAAATAAATATCTTTATTTATTTTAAAAAAAAATGTCATTACACATGAGTTTGGAAGACAAAAAAAAATAGCCTAAATAAATAAATAAAATTTGATTGGCTTGAGGGCATATTCCTTTCAATCTTCCACTTGCACTAAAGCCAATCACCCTTATATTTTAATCCCATATGATCAAGGTGATGATCGAACAGTTGCAGTGGTAAAGCCTTATGAATGGATCTGCTATGTTGTTCTTTGTGTCAACTCATTCTATGACTACATCTTATTTTTTAATAATTTTATGAATGAGATGGAAGCATCTCAGAATGTGTATGGATTTATGATGAGACCTTGGTTCCTTTGCTTGAGCAACAGCTTCAGTATTATCATAGTAAAGTGGTACTGGATTCTTAATTTTAGGAATAACATCCAATTCAGTGATGAACTTCTTCATCCAGACAGCTTCCTTGGCGGCTTCACTTACAGCTATGTATTCTGCCTCAGTGGTTGAGTCAGCTATAGTTGGCTGCTTAGTACTCTTCCAACTCACTGCTCCACCATTCAGAGTAAAGACATATCCTGAAATGGATTTGCTATCATCTGGGTCTGATTGAAAACTAGAGTCAGAATATGCTTCTAGTTTAAGATCAGAACCACCATATACTAGAAAAATATCTTTAGTCCTTCTTAAGTACTTAAGAATATTTTTCACAGCTTTCCAATGATCCTCTCCTGGATCAGCTTGAAATCTACTTGCAATGCCTAAAGCATAAGCAACATCAGGCCTTGTACATAACATGGCATACATTATTGATCCAACAGCCGAAGCATAAGGAATAGAACTCATTCTATTTCTCTCTTCAGGTGTCTTTGGAGACATCTTTTTAGAGAGATGTATGCCTTGACTCATGGGTAAGTAACTTCTTTTACTCCCATTCATACTGAATCTTTTTAGTATTAAGTCAATGTACCTAGATTGGGACAAGCCTAGCATCCTCTTAGATCTATCTCTATAGATCTTTATTCCTAGTATATAGGATGCTTCTTCCAAATCTTTCATGGAAAACTTATTTGATAGCCATAATTTGACTGATTGTAATATTGGGATATCATTCTCAATAAGGAGTATGTCATCTACATACAGAACCAAGAAACTATGGTTCTCCCACTAGTTTTCTTGTACACATATGGTTCATCCACGTTCTTGATAAAACCAAACTCTTACTGTTACATCAAAATGGATGTTCCAACTCCTTGATGCTTGCTTTAATCCATAAATGGATCTCTTAAGCTTGCATACCTGATTTGGTCTCTCATTTGACTCAAATCTCTTTGACTGTGACATATAGACTTCCTCCTCAAGGAAACCATTAAGGAAGGCAGTCTTTACATCCATTTGCCATATTTCATAGTCGTGGTATGCTGCTATGGCAAGCATAATCCGAATAGATTTGAGCATGGCAATAGGTGAAAATGTTTCATCATAATCAATCCCCTGTTTTTGCCTAAAATCCTTAGCCACCAATCTGGCCTTATAGGTTTCAATTTGACCATCAGCTCCAATCTTTTTCTTAAAAATCTATTTGCATCCAATAGGATTTATATCCTCTGGTGCATCCACCAAAGTCCATACTTTGTTGGTGTGCATGGATTCCATTTTGGATTGCATGGCAGCCAGCTATTTGTAAGAGTCCTTACTTTTGACTGCTTCCGTATAGGTCAGAGGTTCGTCATTCTCAATGACTTGGGCTTCATTGTTCTCAATAATGAACCCATACCTCACAGGTGTATTTTGTACTCTTTCAGACCTACGGATAGGTGTGTTTTGGTTCTTTTATATGATTATTTGGTTGAGAAATTTCTATTTGTTTTTCTTGAACTTCACTAAGTTCAATATTTCTGCCACTGCCCTTTTCTAGGATAAATTCTTTTTCCATGAAAATGGCATGCCTACTTACAAATACCTTTTGTTCAGTAGGATGGTAGAATAAATATCCTATACTATTTCTAGGATATCCTATAAATAGACATCTATCTGATCTAGCATCAAGTTTATGTCCAAAATTTCTTTTGACATAATGCTGGACAACCCCATATCTTAAGATACTTAAGATTAGGTTTTTTACTTCTCCATATGTCATATGGAGTACTAGATACAGATTTAGAAGGAACTCTATTCAAGATGTAAATTACAGTCTCCAGAGCATGACCCCAGAAGGAAATAGGTAAATTTAGTGAAGCACATCATGGACCGTACCATATCTAATAAGGTATGATTTTTTCTTTCGGCTACACCATTTAATTGCGGTGTATAAGGAGGTGTCCATTCAGAGAGAATCTCTTTAACTTTAAGATAGTCTAGAAACTCACTAGATAAGTATTCTCCTCCCCGATCAGATCGAAGGATTTTTATACATTGTCCTAGTTTGTTTTTCGACCATACTTTGATACTCTTTAAATTTATCAAAGGCTTCTGATTTGTGTTTCATAAGATACACATATCCAAACCTAGATAAATCATCAGTGAATGTTATAAAATAAGAGTATCCTCCTCTGGCTTGAGTTGTCATAGGACCACATACATCCGTATGTACAAGTCCTAATAACTCATTTGTCCTTTCTCTATGTCCACTAAATGGAATCTTGGTCATTTTACCCATGAGGCATGATTCACAAGTTCCCAATGATTCATAATCAAAAGGATCAAAGAACTTTTCTTTGTATAACTTGTTAATCCTAGCCTCACTAATATGACCTAATCGACAATGCCAAAGTAAAGTATTATTTATGTCATCTCTCTTACGTTTTCTATTTTCATCAATATGAAATATATTGTCATCCAAACATAGAGTCAACAAACCATTGCTAAATATGCCAAAACAAATATTTTCATTAGAATATTTGATCGAGCAACCTTCGCTCGTTACATTAAGACTATAACCTTATTTTAATAACAAGGGTATAGATATAATATTTCTAATGATCTTAGGCATATAATAACAATTTGTAAGCTCTAAGATCTTCCCATAAGGTAACTTCAATATATTTGTCCCTACAGCTTCTGCTTGGATAGATTCTCCTCCAGCGCCATAGAGCTTGAAGTCACCTTTCTTCAAACTCTTAATTTTCTGCAGTCCCTGCAAAGATTTGCAGATATGAAAACCACAGCCGGTATCTAATACCCAAGAATTTGAAATAGAAGAATTTAATGATAATATAGTATGTATCTCATACATACCTTTTGGTGCATTATTTGCACCAGACTTCACGGTTGCAAGGTAAGCCTTGCAATTCCTCTTCCAATGGACCTACTTTATGCCGCAGTGAAAATAGGTCGTCTTGTTTGGAGACCTTCTTCCCTTTTTTTCTTCTTATTTATACCACTTTTAGGATTCAACCTTCTCTTTGAACCCTTTTTGCCTGCCTTCTTCTTGGAGATCCCTTCCATAAGAAGAAGGGGAGCCTTATCTTTCTTGATATGGCTTTCTACTATCTTGAGCATATTTAATAGCTCAGGCAATGAAGAATTCAGTTTGTTCATGTGATAGTTCACGACAAACTGAGAAAATGATTCTGGAGTGATTGCAGGATCAAATCCTGACTTAACTCTCCATCCATTACAAAACCTAATTGACTTAATCGAGTGATTAGGTCAATTACCATCAAAACATGATTTTGTATGGATGTTCCTTCTATCATTCTTGCATGAAATAATTGCTTAGATATCTCATATCTAGCAGTCCTACTATGCTCTCCATAAAGCTCTTTTAGATTGAGCAATATGGATTGAGTGTCCATGCTATCATGCTGCCTCTGTAATTCATTATTCATAGAGGCAAGTATGATGCATTTGACAGTAAGGGAATCATTTTGCCACATCTTGTATGTGGACTTATCTTCATCTGTGGCATCATTTTCTAATGGCTTAGGATCAGGGGCATCAAGAATATAGGAGAGTTTTTCTTGACTGAGTACTATTTTTAGGTTTCTCAACCAGTCAACATAATTTTGACCAGTCAATTTATTTGAATCCAAAATTGAATGTAATGAAAGTGAAGAAGCCATTTAATCTACATAATAAAGAACAATATATAAGCAAACAACTCATGATGACAAACATAATTAAATTAGGACTTTAATTTAATTATGTCTCCCACTATTTAATCAAAAAATCATAACCCTCTTATTGATTTTCTTAGTGAGAATAAGATCCTAATTCCTTATAAAAGGTCTTGTGGTTGCACAACAAACCTGTTATAAGTTCAAAGGTAGGAAACTCTTTCCAATTGCATTTTATGCAACTCTCAAAAAAAAAAAAAAACTTTTGCCTCTAAAACATTAATAGCCTTGTGTTAGCACAACAAACTTTAATGTTTTAGTTTAAGTAGAACCCTTCATTTCTATACAGTCAAAATGAAATATAACTACTTTTGTGGTTACACAACAAAGTAGTATATTCAAAATGCTGTAAGCATCTCAATGCACTAGATTAATATTACATCATTTTCCCATGATAGATCTTGTGGTTACACAACAAAACTAATATGGTTCTGGACATAATAAGAACCTAGTATGAAGGAAGGCCTTAATGTAGTGAATATAATACTAAGCATTTCAATCTAGAATTAAATTAATCAAATCGGCCAGGTAAGTGGGAGAGAAGTGGGAGTCCCCCCGTTGCTTTTCTTAGACACCAATAAATTGGCCAGGTCAGACAACGGAACCAATTAAAAAATCATGTTCTCTTTACCAATCATGAACCATTTTTCCTAGACACCGATTGATCAATTAGACATCCCGACTGATTCAGCTATAGGTTAATTACACTACAACTTAATATAATTTTTAAAGAGGGATTTAAAAGGTCTCGATGCACATTTTGATTTAAATCAAACTAAATGCATAATAGCATCAATTATGATAAAATTTATATATATATATATTAACATGTATAATTATTCTAGGACAACCATCATTACATAGTGAATACTTTCCACTATATTAGGGCAACTTTTACAGAATAATATATACATCATAATCTCATTATGATAAATAAAAGAATATGATCTCATCATATAAATAACATGCAAATAAACAAAAAAAATATATCATACTTTTCTTTTGTGCCATTATATTATAAGTAAAGCATTATATGATTTAACCTAATAATGCTTGCTCTGATACCATTGATAGGAATGGTGAATAGGGCGGTAGCACGAATTTCAAAGCAAAAATATGAAATCATACAAACCAAACTCGAACCCTAAGACCACCTTATTAGCAATTAAATTATATAACATGCATTTGTAATATAAAAGAAAGTATTAGAACATACCTCTTATCGCTTAACCTTAAATTGTCCCTAATTGCCGGCAGCAGTCCGTCAGGGGTTCCACCAGGTGCCCACGTGTTCACCCTCCAACATTGATCTATACAGAGACTTGATCAAGACACCAGCACCTCTGATTTGTATAATTAAAATTTTAATAATAAGAATTTTAATTAAATGGGCAAGATCTTTCTTAGCCTTTATGTCACCTTCCTTGCCTCTCCTTACCTCTCTTTCTTTTTCCTTATCTTAATTTTTTCTACCTAATCTCTGTCTTAAAATGACTTCTTATCCTTATAAGGACAAGGTCTGGACAAGAGAAGGGAAGAGAAAAAAAAATTGGACAATAGAAAACACTTGTAAGAAAGAAAGATAATTTTCACTCCTCCCGGACTCTTGGTGCGCACCCTTATTTATAATGTACGTAAGGGTGCCAACACATTTTCTCGCACCCTTATCAGATAATAACGTCATGTAGACCTAGTCCAAGAGGTGCCTTAAAGCAGAAGGACTCTCGGGCTAATTCTACGTAAGTTATTTATGAAAAGTCATGGGATTTCATTCTTGGCACCATCGTTTTCATCCATTAGATCAGATAAAAAGGCCATCCAAAGGCTTTAAAATGGGATGCCCATTCAGCAAGGAGGTGTGGAGATGAGTTTTGAATAGTCAAAGTCCCAAGGGTGGGACTTTGACTTGGTCTAAGAGGCGTCAAGGATGAGAGGGCGGTAAGGAGTCTTGGGCGGCAAGTATTCCTAGGCGACAGAGTCCCTTCTCAAAACAATAACGGAGTATTTCATCTGCAGAAGGACTCTTCTGCGCCCCATATATGATGTCCACGCCTATTTAAAAAATTTACGCGACATAACGCCAACTAATTTCATGCGCCAAAAATTCTTTGCGCATGAAAGACTTCTCACGTGCAAGAAAGAGACTCTCTGGCACGTGGGATTCAAATATGTGGCACCCCAACTGAAGCCCAATCAGTCTAGGTTAATCCAATTCAAGACCAAATCCTATTTGGCTTAAATCGGACCTTAATTAGCTCAAATCAGAAGCCGATTCGAATCCAATTCGAATCTAGGTGCTACGGTTTGCTACATGTGCTAGCATGTTCATCTTGCAAACATGGTCTAATCCAATTAGATCCTTAATCAATTCTCTTTGTGTGTGACCCATTGGGTTCCACATCTAACCAGCAGTAAGTTTGGGTGTGATTTGACCTAATCTAGTTAGAACTCAACCAAACCGATTTAGGTCAAAACTAGCCAACCCAATTTGACTTAATTTAGAACACTTTCTAATTTAATGATCAAATTAAAATTTTAATTTGATCAAATCCGTAAGACATGATTGACGTCTAGCAACGTATCGTGACTTTTCGAAAGATGTGAAATTTTGATAGAAATTTCAAAAATATCCTTCAGTGAAAATTATTATGCAACTAGATCCTTCGATCTCCCTGCATCTTGAATATGACTCTGGGTATGGAAATATGTCAATCCCAATATCATATTCATTTCTCTTTCAATCTTATGATGATTCATTTAATGAAACATTATAATCCATTTCTAATTTTCATCATGTTTTGATCAAAGTCTTCCTGAATCATCATTTGTTTGAAGCAGGTAGGATGCTATTTTCTCTTACCAGGAGTGATCGATTCCATGTTAACCTACTCACAACCTTCATATATATAATCTATCATATCTAGATCATCCCGTACATAACTGAGTTATGAATGAGTATGAACCAAAATATGGATTTATATATATAAGATTCTATGGTAGTTTCAGGTCAAAGGATTACATGCACAAATTCCACTATGAGAACCATCTATTGACATGTAGATAAGACTCCATTAGATATTCTCGATTTGGATCAATTCAGTGAACTCATTCTCTAATAAGCACCCACATTCTTGTATTAGTGTCATACACAAGTTATTGTGAGATCAATCACCCTCTCAATCGAGCATACAAAGAATGTGTTAGTCTTACCGGAAAACATTGATCCCTGACTTAATGTCCCATCAACTAGGAATATTTAAATTAGGGTTTTAAGGTTTTAGGTCTCACTGGTACGATCTCATCATAATCCTAAAACTATAGCCTTAATTTATGAGGTTCATCATAATCTTAAATAAATAATAAGACACTGCATATGATGAAATAAATGTCTTTATTTATTTATTAAAAAAATGTCATTACATGAGTTTAGAAGATAAAGAATAGCCCAAAAATTGATTCGCTTGAGGGCATATTCCTTTCAGTATGGTCCCATAGGTTCAATATTATCGGGTAGTGAGATATACTATGATCTCTATCATAATATCATTGAAACTTTTTTCAATGGATCAGAACAATTCCACACTGACTCAATAAGGATCATCGATCTAGAACGATCCCAGGAGCTCTTACAATCCACTAGTGACACCCAGCAGTATGTAGTGGCAACCCAGCGAAACTGAATAAATAACCTCTAGGTGTAGTTCTCATGTGATTCAGTGAGTCCCGACTAGATGGTAGGCCATGGATAAATCGTTAAACCTTAATATCAATCATATAGTAGATTCAATTAGCTTAAGTCCAATAATGATTCTCATAGATACTCTTTTCTATTAATCACATTGCTGTGGCCACAGACTCAATGACTCAGCCTCTTAAATCTTATAGGACTTCTCCTTTCTATCAAGATCGATAGTTTCTATCTAAATGCATACCTTGCTCTTATAGTGGACCAACTATCGCCAACATCCACTACAAAGACTCATATGGTTAGAGGCAATGTTTCTGTAGTTAAACTCCAGTAGCCTCACTTTGAGCAGTTCTGGCACCGCAGGCCAAAGGATCATTCATACAACTACAGCATCGAGATGATCACTGATGATTGAATGGAAATCCATGTGATCTCTCATGTGGTTATGCTCAATACTAATTGTTTTCTAACAACTATCCGCACTTGCCGCTCAGTATTTCTATACTGTAGATTAGGGACTCATCTATCCTGAATGAAGCGATCCATGCACCAATTTATCTGAATCGATCACTGTCCTCATGATAATCCTTTGATTGGGAGCAATTTAGAAATTAATTATACATGCTTCTAATTCTTAACTCTTTAAGAATATATATCGTAAGCAATAATTCCTTGGACGATTCAAGGATGCTTCACACTCGAATGAGAATAAAAAGCTGCCCTTTTAGTGATCAAATCAATGTTTTAAGTACAAATTTATGCCCTAGAAGAATATAATGTATCTACCATATTGGTTTTTAGGACATATATCTAACAATCTCCCACTTGGACTAAAGCCAACTGGCCACTAATTTAAGTCCCATCTTCTTAAAGTGAATTTCAATCTTGGACTGGCTCAATTGCTTTGTTAGTGGGTTTGCTACGTTGTCTGCGGAGTCTACTCATTGCACCTTGATATATTTCTTTTCGAGGTAGTCGCGTATGATATGGAACCATTGTTTGATGTACTTGGATTTCTGATGAGACCTAGGCTCCTTGGTAAGTGCTATAGCACCATTGTTGTTGCAGTATGGTGGTATGACATTTGATGTCATTACACCAAGCTTCACGACGAACTTTTTGAACCAAAAGCCTTCCTGTGCAGCATTTGAAGCAGCAATGTATTCAATTTCTATGGTTGAATCTGCTATGATGGGTTATTTGAAGCTCTTCCAGCTGATTGGGCCACCATTGGATATGAACATATACCATGATGTAGACTTTCTATCATTGAGATCAGACATGAAGTCTGAATCAATATATCCCTCAACCCGCAACTCAGACCCTTCTTCAAAGATCAAGAACAAATTCTTAGTTCTTCTTAAGTACTTAAGGATGTTCTTCACAGCTATCTAATGCTCTTCGTCTGGACTCGACTGATATCTACTCGTGACGCTCATAGCAAGGGCAATATCAGGTCGAGTACACATCATGGCATTCATGAGGCTTCCTATAGCCGAGGCATAAGGAATCCTACTCATGCATTGAATTTTCTAAGATATGGAAGGACATATCATCTTGGAAAGATGAACCTCTTCAACACTTTCTCTATGTATAGCTTTTGTGATAGGTCTAGCATCCTTTTAAGATCTATCCCTATAGATCTTTATTCCGAGAATATAGGATGCTTCTCCTAGATTTTTCATAGAGAATCCCTTAGACAACTATCTTTTGATGGAGGTCAACATGGGAATGTTATTCCCAATAAGAAGGATATTTATTATCCACGTACAGTATGAGGAATTTAGTCGCACTCCCACTGACCTTTTTGTACACAGAGTTCTTCCTCGTTCTTGATGAAATCAAACGATTTGATCGCATCATTGAAATGAAGGTTTCAACTTCGAGAAGCTTGCTTTAATCCATATATGGACCTTTGCAGACTTTATGATCTCCATCACTGAAAGTGAAACCCAATGGCTGTTCCATATAAATATCTTCTTCAAGATATCCATTCAGAAAAGTAGTTTTCACATCTATTTACCAAATCTCATAATCATAGAAAGCTGCAATGGCAAGCAATATGTGGATGTATTGCATGGCCACAGGCGAAAAGATATCTTGATGGTCAATGTCTTCGCATTGACTATAACCTTTCACCATGTGCCTAACTTTATATATCTCTACCTTACCATCTGCACCTTTTTTCCTTTTGTAGATCTATTTACACCTAATGGGTATTATACCCTCTGGTGGATCCACTAAGGTCCATACTTGGTTCAAATGCATTTAGTCAATTTCTAACTTCATTGCATCTAACTATTTCTTGGAATTGATGTTAGACATTGCCTCATCAAAGGTATTCGGATCATCTGCATGACCCTTATCTCCTATGAGGAACATTTCCGGTGAAAGAAAACCAGTAGGCGTTTAAAGCATAATTTTAAAATTTTTTCAATGCGGAAATAAAAGATTAAATATTTTAATCTAATTTATATGCTTAGGATCAGATTTGAAACACCTATCTAAGGATCTATAATATGAAACATAGTATGCATAAAAATCTACAAAAATAAAATATGAACATTGATCACATCGATGTAGAAATCTGGATCTAATTTTTAGATCTAACAGCCAAGTTTCAGAACCTTATACCTGATTGTCGGTCGTTGATCTCTGCTGTTGAAACTTCTAGATGCGAAGCTCTGATCGTCGGTCGCTGCCGCACCGGGTCTCTAGCCTTTATGGATCATCTACTCGAAGTCCTGTGCTGATCCGATATTCTGGGACTGCTAGATCGCGCAAAGATCATAGAGCGAAGATCATAAAACTGGCTGATCTGATCTCTTCTTATTCTTTGAACCTCTCGGACTTTTCGAAGTTGAAGAAGAGTCCCTGGAGGATGAAGAAAAGAAGAAGAAGAACAGGGAAAAACTCTCTTTCTTGTTTTTCTTCCTCCCAAAAACAGAATCCTAGATCAGGATTGGATCTCTCTCATCTTAGGGGAGGAAGAACTTCTTTATAGATCTCTTACGCCTTAGAAGGCTTCCCGCCCTGAAACCTCACACCTCAAGTGGTCTTCTGCCCCCTCTCTCTGGTTTTCACGGTGAAAAAGAATTAAAGTGGTGCGCAAAAGAAATAGTTTTAATAGAGTGGGCGGCATGAATGGATAGGGCCGAAGCTAGTTGTTTTCATTCAATCCAAACTTCTTTGAATTGGAATTTGAAACCAAGTGAAACCTATCCATAAGGGGCGTGGAAAGCTCTGGGTGCATAAGGGAGACATGGCGCATGAGACTAGTCCAACTGACTTGGACTCTTGAATTCTTCATTTGGTTCCAACTAGATTAGAACCAAATTAATAAGACTAAACCCAATCCAATTAGGCTTTAAATTGACTTAATTAAATCCTAATCAAATCAGGATTTGATCGAGTTAAAGTCCTGATCAAATAAGGAACCAATCTCCCTTAGCAGCTTATCTCATAACCTAATTGGGTCAAACCAAATTGAGTCCAATTTAATTAGATTTGATCCAAACTTCATTACTTAATCAAATTGAGCTAATTAGCAATTTTATTGCTAATTAATCCTCCAATGATAGAGTCCCAATCGAGTAGGACTCCTGATCATAGAGTTCTCATCTAGTGGGACTCTTGAGCACAGAGTCCCCATCCAGTGGGACTCTTTATCATAGAGTCCTAGCTCAATGGGACTCTTGATCATAGAGTCCCAATCCAATGGGACTCTTGATTAGCCACTTGATCAGACATGTACTTCTTTTGAGAGTGACTCTATATGTTCGAACCTAAGATGGTAGCATAGGAACAAATTGGACTGGGACTCTTGATCAGCCACTTGATTAGACAGGTATCTTTTGAGTGTGACTCCATATGTTCGAACTTAAGCCGGTAGCATAGGAATAAATTCTTGTACCAATCGAAGTGACCATCTAGCAATGGTACCCAATGTGCGGATAGATCGAATGTATACGAAGCAAATTCTACTAGAATATGGTTACCATATAATTCATCTATTTGATCCTAAATGCTCAGAGGATGACTTAGGATTTTACTATCAATACTAAATAAGTCGTCCATATTGTATTTCCAATTTCGAATCCA
The DNA here is from genome assembly GCA_006176705.1 of Cocos nucifera. NCBI lineage: Eukaryota > Viridiplantae > Streptophyta > Magnoliopsida > Arecales > Arecaceae > Cocos > Cocos nucifera. Next base: position 248,209 of record QRFJ01000337.1, on the reverse strand, counting down.
TTTCATAGATTACTTTGGCCAAGGTTTTGCTAAATTGAAATACAGCGATGCATTATCTCCAAGCTCTTGGAGTGGTCAATCCCATCTTAACTCACGCACCGACTTAACAAGTACTTGATTGCACCCTGAAACCTTCCGTCACTGAATTAGAAATTCAGATAGTGCAGCACTAAAGTGCAGTGTTGCTTGCAAGTCACCATGGTGATCTTAGGTCTGAAAGACTTATATCCATATCCCTTCGAAGCAAGTTTTGACAGCAGAATGCATTGATCACGTTCAGTGCATATATATATTCTTATATCTCACCTGCATGCCATGCCATATCAGTGTCTCCACATTTCTTTGTTAAGAGGACAACCAATTTATATGGCACACAATGACTTATACTTGATATTGCTATCGTTCTAGTAATAGCATATCGTTTGGTCGCGAATAGATTTAAGGACTAAATAATAAATCCTCCTTTATCAATTTAAAATAGTTCCAAGGACTTCATTACAACATAGATTTTCATCAGAAGATGTGCACATTTGTGATGAATAATGCCAAATAATATTTTATTAATTATTAATTCACATACATATATATAAAAGAGATCAACCATCAACAGGCTGACGGTTGACTTTAGGATAATTTCTAATAACTTTCACTTGTCCTAAAGCCACTCTATACAGCATATCATATACCCATCTTTGACTTGTGATCATCGAACTTCTGTACCGCAAGTGCTTTAGTGAATGGATCGGCCAGGTTTTCCTTTTTCTCGATCTCCTTGATCTCGACGTCACGTCGATCCACGATCTTCCGGACAAGGTGGTAGCGATGCAGAATGTGCTTCGCTGCTGGTATGTCTTTGGTTCTTTTGCTTGAGCAATGGCTCTAGTGCTATCGCAGTAGAGCAGGACTGGATTATCAAGAGGGTGCCACTCCGAGCTCAGATGAACTTTCTCAACCATACAGCTTCCTTGGCGGCATCAGATGCTGCGATGTACTCTGTCTTGCAAATTGAGTCGGCACAGTATTCTGCTTGGAACTTTTCCAACAGACAGTTCCACCATTAAGGATAAAAACATATTCCGACACACTTTTGCTATCATCGTGATTAGATTGAAAACTAGAGTCTGTAAACTCCACAAGTTTTAAATTTAACTTACCATAAATAAGCCACTAGTCCTTAGTATTTCTTAAATACTTAAGGATGGTTTTCACAACCTTCTAGTGGATCTCCCCTGGATCAGACTGGTATATGCTTACTACCCCTAGTATGTCATATTTGGTCTCGTACATGTCATGGCGTACATAATAGAACCTATTGTCGAGGCATATGGTATTCTACTTATACGCTCTCTCTTTAGGTGTTAGACAATTCCTCTTCTAGAGAAATTTCATGGCCTATCGGAAGATAGTCCTTGGAATTCTCCATGCTGATTCATTTCAGCATAGTGTTTATGTACGTGGACTGGGACAACCCAAGCAATATTTTGGATCTATTTCTATAGATCTTCATCCCTAAGATGTAGGATGCTTCTCCCAAGTCCTTCATGGAGAAGTGAGACAACAGCCAAACCTTTATTCTTTGCAATGCAGGGATGTTATTCCCGATTAAGAGAATGTCATCCATAGACAACACAAGGAATACAACCACGGAATCATTACTCCATTTGTAAATGCAGGGTTACTCTCCATTCTTAATGAAGCCATACGTTTTAATTGTTTTATCAAAACGCATGTTCCAACTTCAAGATGCATGCTTTAATCCATATATGGATCTCTGAAGCTTGCACATCTTGGACTCATTATTGGATGTTGTTGGGGGTAAAATAGCTTCCATCGAAGTCCAACCAGATGTCCGATCTTGGTAGTGCCATCAGGAGCAATGACGATTAAGTCCGAACTTCAACCAAGTCGATCCCTTGGTTTTGGCGAATTTTGGAAGATCGGCCTCCAAATGTAACTAAGCTCAGAGCTTCATTCAAGAACGGCTCATTCTGGGAATGACAGTAACCTCTATATCCGATCTAGTGCACCGGTTGACCTTCTCAACCATAATCCACCTTTCTCCCGATAATTGCAGACCTTGCCAAAACTACACTGTGAACTTCGACAAGATGAACTTGAATAGTAAAAGCAGTTCGCTATTCAATTGGTTCTGATCCCTAGCTCAACCGTCTCGCAAATATTAAACTCTAGTACCATCCAACCTCGATTGGTGGTTGACCTTGGGTGTTGGTCGGACTCCTCTACTTCACCCTGTGGATAGCTAGTCTTGTCAATTCTACACTAAGGACCTCGGCCGGTCGAACAAGAGTCAGCGAGGGGATCTCGCCACCAATATGGGTTCAACCTTCAACTTTGGATAAGCAGTAACTAGTTCACAAGCATTGAATCTCAGTACTCCTCCATGGTAACCTCAAGCCAACCTTGGATATCAACTGAACTTCCTCAAGAAAGCTTGGCCACGGTCTTAATTGAAGAACCTACCATCCCTTTCCGACCTTCGGCCCTCTAGTCTAGGGTATTTATACCCATTTTTGGCTGACTTGGGGGCCAGCTGAGCTTTCGAAAGCTATCAAGATAGCTCCATCGAGGTCCAAACTTAGAGCCTAATTTACGAGCCCGTTGTCTGCAACTTAGAAGCCGACCTTCAAGCTTAGTTAGCCCGACCTGAAGTTCCAAACAGTTTAATCTCAGCGTGAATACTGCACTACCAGACTCAGAAATCTCCAATCTTCCATCCAAACTTCAGCAAATGAAATTCAATCACCAGCGAGTCGCGACAAATGACAGTTCACTCTTCGTAATAAATTATGAGTGGCCCGAATGGCCTTCTATTATGACTGTCATATCATTTTGTTACAAGCTCAATCTATAAAAGAAACCCTCCAGATACATTTTCTTCTTTGAGCTTCCTCTCTACTCTAATATCCGATGTATTCCATTCTTGTTGGCCAGGAAGCTAACTTGACCATCGGAGGGTCCACGTTGGAGCCACCCACCTCCGGCCCGAACTGTCTTGCAGGTCTCGTCGGTGAAATCATCCTCTCCAGCTCCAGCGAATTTCGGTGGCCATCCATTTTCTGCACCAACAGATGTGAATCCTTGAGGTTGTATCATATACACCTCTTATTCCAGCTTTTCATTTAGAAAAGCTGTCTTCACATTCATCTGTTAGATTTCATAGTTCAGATGGACAGTTATCGTAAGCATAATCTGAATGGATTTGAGTATTGCCATAGGAGAAAACGTCTTATTATAGTCAATACGATAGCACTAACAATAATCCTTGGCAATCAGACGGGCTTTATAGGTCTCCATCTTCCTATTTGCGCTCCTTTTTCTTTTAAAGATCCATTTACACCCTATGGGTTTTACCCTTTCAGGTAGATTAACCAATATCCATATATTGTTGATCTTCATGGAGTCCATTTCGGATTTCATGGCCTCAAGCCACTTATCAGAGTCGGATCTCTGCATTGTATCCATATAGGTGATCGGATCCTCATCATTCTCATCGAGTTTGATAGGATCACCGTTCCGGATTAGAAATCCATAGTATCTGTCCGGCTGACGCGGACTCTACCGGATCGCCTCAAGGGTGCAGGTATATTGGGCTCAGATTTGATCTAATCAAATCCAGTTCAGGTTTAGTTACTTGTGTCAGTTCTTCTATTTGTTGAACTTTTTCAAGTTCAACCTTAGAGACATTAGTTCCTTCATCAAGAAACTTCTTTTCTAAAAAGACTGTCTTAAGGTTGACGAATATTTTTTGTTTATCAGCAAGGTAGAAATAATATCCTTTGGTTTCTTTCGGATATCCTATAAAATTACACTTATCAGACCTAGGTCTGAGCTTGTCCATTATTAAATGTTTGACATAAGCCGGACACCCTCAAATCCTAAGGTGTGAGAGTATTGGCTTATGTCTTATCCATATCTCATATGGTGTTTTAGCTACAGACTTACTCGGAACCCTATTTAAAGCATAATAAGCCGATTTGAGCGCATATCCCTAAAAGGAGATCGGCAGACTAGCAAAGCCCATCATGGAATGAACTGTCCAACAGGGTTCGATTTCTCCTTTTTAACATACTATTATGCTATGGTGTCCCAAGAGGAGTCCATTGGGAGAGAATCCCAATCTTTCCTAGATATTTTAGAAACTCACTGGAAAGGTACTCATCCTCTCGATCAGATTGAAGAGTTTTAATACTTTTCCCAGTTTGTTTCTCTATTTCATTAAGGAACCGTTTGAATATTTCAAACGATTCAGACTTGTGTTTCATCAAGTAGACGTACTCATACCTAGATACGTCGTCAGTGAACGTAATAAAGTAGTGATATCCACCTCTGGCACTAGTGCTTATTGGTCTACATACATCAGTATGTACGAGACCTAGAAGCTCACTGGCTCGCTCATCTTTTCTAGTAGAAGGTGACTTGGTCATCTTTCCAAGAAGACAGACTTACTAGTAGGCAATGATTCAAAATCATTTACTTTGAGGATTTCCTCTTGAGTCAACTTGTTCATCCTATTGTTGTTAATATGACCTAGCCTATAATGCCAAAGGTAGGCATCAGATACACTATCCTAGGGTGTTTACTGGACGAATAGACTATATTAACAGACTGTGATAAAATGTAAATTTCATTATTTAATTGTCTATTAATCAAAATAACATTATTCAAAATGACATTGCAAAAGTTTTTCTTTATTGATATTTCATAACTGTCTTTGGCTAAAAAGCCTACAGAAATAATATTTAATAGAAAATTTGGATAAAAGTAACATTCACTAAGAATAACTACATGAGAATTGAATAGAAGCTTAATGATCCCTAAAACTAGAACTAGAACTGATCTTCCATCTCCAACATTGAGGAATCTTTTGTCGTCTTTAAATCTCCTACTGATCTGTAAATTCTGCAACGAATCGCAAATATGATAAGGGCTTCCGGTATCTAATATCTAAGTAGTAGTATCACATAAAGAGAAGTTGCAAGGAGTTATCTTGTGCAGCAACAGATTGCTTCTTCCTCGGGCTGTTCAGGTCTAGGGAGGCAATGTACTGAGGATAGTTCCTCTTCCAGTGCCTCTATTTCTTGTAGTAGAAGCATTTTGCCTTGTTCTGGTCGGACTTGGGTTTCTTGGTTTGACCTTGAGATGTCCCAGAATGTTGCTGCACCTTACTTTTCTTCTTATTCTTCTTCCCTTTCTTAATGGGTTGACGACCAAAACAAGATCCTCCCACTATATTCATCGATTCCTGGTGGAGTTAGTGATCCTTCTTAAAGTTTTATAGCAACCCCAGCAAATCGTGGTAGTTGACTGCAGGCTTTGTCATTTGATAATAAGAAACGGAAGGTAGGACTTAGACAAGGAGTTCAGAATGACATCTTTCTCAAGTTGCTTATGCAAGAAAAAGCCGAGCTTGCTCAAGCGCTCAATCAAATCAATCATGTACAATACATGATCAGTGACTGACGTCCCATCCCTTATTCGGGCGTTGAAGATAGCACAACTAGTCTTGTGCCTCTCAATGTCGTTGGGAGTGCCAAAGGACTCATTCGACATTTGAAGCATGTTCTTTGGTTGAGCATTCGCAAACTTACGACTGAACTCGTCGCTCATAGCTGCCAGCATGATACAATACACCATGATATGGTTGTTGAGCCACTTTTGGTAAGTGTCTTGGACCATGCCATGAGCATCAGAGTTGGCTCCTTAAGTGCCGGATTTGTCAGAACGTACAGAATCCACTCATACTCCAGGATAATTTTCAACTTTTAATACCAGCTATCAAAATTTGGTCCCGTTAATTTATCACTGTCCAACAATGATCGAAGCGATAGAGTAGTGGCCATAATTGCACAAAAGAAAAACCAAAAATCTAATTAGTATATGAATTAATAAGCCTAAAGACTTAAATTAAAGGTTCTCCTATTATTTTATATGAATTGGTAGCCTCTACCTTGAATTCAAGGAATTACCTTAATTCCTTAGCTGGTACTAGAATCCACACAGACTGCACACAAATCCGACTTTGGTCGGCCAATCTATGTGCATCTATGGGTAGGTTCTTAACCAATTGCTTCTCTAAAAAATTTCTAGTAATTAATTTTTTCCTCAGAAGCCAATTTAGTAGACTTTGCCCTCCACCAAAAAAGTCTGGTTAGGTCCAACCATTAACATGTTATACTTGGTGCATTTAACCAACGAATGATTAGGTCCGAGTTTGGTTAGCCAACCTAACCACCATTAGAGAGAGACAACCGACTTATCATATTATGAATGCTAATTCTAGTAGCCGATAAGAGCACCAAATCTTTGGGCCTCCAATGATTATTAAACTAATGGACCTATTATCACCCAACTTAATGGAAGGCTATGATCAAGTTATCTCTATAATTATTTTATTTTTAAGGATCTAATATTTTAGAGGATTTGATTAATACATTTAAAGAAGAGAATAAATTGACTAGCCAATCACAATCCTCCTACTGGCTTCACCAAGTCAAATCAAAGAGGATCAGATTCAAGCCGGTCTTAAGGGTATCTAAATCAGTCATACTGATTTACCTAATTGACATAGGTTAGCACGAATCATCAAGTGATCTAATCAAAATCTAATCCATCATGTCGGCTAGGTAAGTGAGATCGATGGGAGAGATGTGCCATTAACTCATCATAAGTTGAATCAATGCAAGTAGCTCCCAATTAAAAATCATCGATCAAGACTGTCAAACTTACCTTAGACATCAGCTGGTTTATTAGTTTCAACTCGATTAACCTAATAATCCGGGCTCGACTACTGAGCCAAAATCAAGTCCATTTGGTTCTTATTAAAGACATGGACTTGACTAACTACAACTATTGCAATTGATCTAGAGTGTCCTTGATCTAATCTAATTTAATATTTGGTTAGATTTGATCAACTACTCTTAATTAAGTCCATTTTTTATTTCTAACCTTAGGTCTAACCCAATTAAATGACCTGATATGCTAATCCATTAACCTAATAACCCATGAGTTATGAAAATGTCTTAGGATCTTCAATTCATAATTCTAGATTCTAACAAACAAGTCTTAATTTTTAATTAAGTTCAGGACTGATGGGTTGGGGTTCGGTGCCTCAGAACTAATTTCTGTTTGCATGTAAATTTCAGAAATAAATCTCAGAAATAAATCATAAATCATTTAGATGTAATCTAACATATTTATGATTTAAGTTCTTAGATCAGCACATACTAGGACAACCTCTCCATTATAAGAGATAAATCTTATAGCAGGATAATTTTTAAATCAGTATGTGTGATCTATTATTTTCAGATTTTTATTGAAGGATTCATTTAGATCTAATCTAAATAATCAAAATCAGATCCAAACATGCATATATATATATATATCATATTATAAAGAACCTGATACCACTGAAAGGAAATCAGTAGGCATTCAAAGCATAATTTTAAAACTTTTTAATGTGGAAATAAAAGATTAAATATTTTAATCTAATTTATATGCTTAGGATCAGATCTGAAACACCTAAGGATCTATAACATGAAATACAACATGCATAAAAATTTGGAAAAATAAAATATGATCTGTGAGGACCGTTATGGTGTGCCTCTGAAAGTAAGGTCGGAGTCTCCTGGCAGCAATTATAAGAGAATAAGTCAATTTTTCTAACTTAGAGTATCTAGTCTTTGCATCCCTTAGGATCCGACTTACGTAGTAGACCGGTCGCTGCATTTTCGCTTTCTCCTTGATCAGGACTGCTGCCAAGGCCATCAGGGAGACTGCTAGGTACAAGAATAATTCTTCTCCGGATTTAGGCTTTGCCAGCAGTGGGGGTGAGTCGAGGTAGTTTTTGAGCTCCTTAAACGTCCGTTGGCACTTCGTCGTCCAGCAGAAGTTTTTTGGTTGCTTGAGAACTTGGAAGAAGCGCATGCATCGCTCGGTCGATCTCGAGACGAAGTGATTTAGAGATGCCACTTTTTCGGTCAGGCGCTGAATTTCTTTGATTATTTTTGGAGCAGTCATCTCCTGAATAGCTCAGATTTTCTTTGAATTTGCTTCAATCCCGCGTTTTGACACCATAAATCTCAGAAACTTTCTTGAGGTCACACCAAAGGCGCACTTGGTCGGATTCAGTTTCATCTTGTACTTCTTGAGTGCATTGAAGGTCTCTTCGAGGTCAGCAATATGGTTTATTGAAGCTCGGTTTTTGACGAGCATGTCATCCACATACACCTTCATGTTGCGGTCGATCTGCTCTTTGAAGATCTTGTTGACCAGGCGTTGGTATGTTGTCCCTGCATTTTTGAGTCCAAAAGGCGTTGGTATGTTGTCCCTGCATTTTTGAGTCCAAAAGGCATAACTCTGTAATAGTAAAGACCACAGTCAGTAACAAAAGCAATTTTCTCTTCATCCTCCGGTGCCATCCGTATTTGATTATAGTCGGAAAAGGCGTCCATAAAGGTGAGGAGCTCGTGGCCCGAGGTTGCGTCTACCAGTTGATCAATCCTGGATAGTTGTCTTTTGGGCAGGCTTTGTTCAGCTTTTTGAAGTCTATATACATTCTCCACTTGTCGTTTACCTTTTTGATGAGAACCACGTTTGAAATCCAGCTCGGATAGTTAACTTTTCGGATGAATCCAGCTTTGAGGAGCTTGCCTGCTTCTTCTGCAATTGCTTTCTGCCTCTTCGGGGCATGGTTGTGCATCTTTTTTTTACTGGCGGATACTTAGGATCAACAGCTAGTCGATGTTCCATGATCTCGGTATCAATTTCTGGCATATCCGCTAGGATCCAGGCGAAGACGTCCGCGTTCTTCCCGAGGAAGGTGATGAGTTGCTCCCGAACCTCATCCCCCAAGTTGGAGCCGATCTGCACAGTATGCTCCGCACCCGTCATTTAAGGGCACAGATATGAGATCCTCCATAGGCTCGCCCCGCTCCTCGGTAAGATCGTCACAGACATCCAGCCCATCAACAGGATAAAGGTCGGGCTGGATGTTTTTCTGTAGGGCAATGGAGTAACAACATCTTGCCAATGCTTGGTCTCCCCTGATCTCTCCAATTTCGCAGCTCGTTAGGAACTTCACCTTTAGATAATAAGTTGACACCACTGCTCGGAGCATGTTCAAATCAGGTCGGCCGAGAATAGTATTGTAGGCAGATAGAGCCTTTACGACTAGAAAATCGACCTATGCCTTAACCAATTTCGGGCGTTGTCCTGCAGTCACAAAGTTATTATGCCCTCAACTGGTACGGCATCGTCAGTGAAGCCTACCAATGGGGAGTTCATAGGTTCCAAGTGGTTATTGAGTAAGGATATTTTTTAGAAAGCATCATAAAACAAAATATCAGAGCTTCCATTATATATCAAAATGCGGCGCACATCATAGTCGGCAATGTTTAAAGAGATTACAACCGCATCATTGTGCGGGAACTGGACTCCTTGAGCATCCTCGTCGGTGAAAGCAATGGGCTCTTCAGTTCTCCATCTCTTTTCGGGCTCGGCTGATCCGCTAGCCTTCCCTCGCCGAAGTCCCCCAGAGATGGTGTTGATGATGCCAAGGGGTGGTCGATCCACCTGCTGCTCCTTAATCTCCATCAGCACTTGCATTTTCGGAGCGTTGAGGAGGGCATAATTGTGGAACCTTCGAAGGGAGGAACCTCGCCGCGCCCTTCTGTCGGAGCTTCCCTGCTTCCGAGCCCAGGGAGGAGTTCGGGCTCGCTTGCGCTCAAGGGAAGTTCGGGAGCGCGGCTGAACTTCACTCGGCTTTCCTTCCTCAGTGGGCCTGCCTGGCTCGTCGATTCGCCGCTCCCCAACGGCTTCATTGTCCTTAGTCTTGAAGGCCTCTTCCGCTCGGATATATCCTTTAGCTCGAGCTAGCATATCAGCAAAATTCCTAGGATACTTCTTCTTCAGGGAGAATAGTAGATTGTTCTTCTGAAGACCGTCCTTCAGCGCGGCCATCACAATAGATTGGTCCAGATTTCGGACCTCCAGCACAGCGGCATTGAATCGATTAACAAAAGCTTGGATGAATTCTCCCTCATGTTGCTTGATGTTGATGAGGGATTCCGAGCCCCGCCTGGGACGTCGGCTACTAACAAAATGAGCTGCAAATTGATGGCTCATCTGGTCAAAAGAGAAGATGGTATTCGGCTTGAGGGCCGAGTATCAGTTCCTAGCGGCTCTCTTCAGGATGGACCGGAAGGCTCGACAGAGAATGGCGTTTGGTGCCCCATGGAGCAACATCATCGTCCGGAAGGCCTCCAGGTGATCAACCGGATCGGAGGTCCTATCGTAGCTTTCGAATTGAGGGAGCTTGAAGTTCGGCGGGATCGGTTCCTGCATGATACGCTGATAGAAAGGAGGATCGGTACAGATATCACTACCATGAGAGGGGGAGCATGGTGGAGTTCCTCGATCCGCCGGTCCATCTCTTGTAGTTTTCGATCCAGATCCTCTTGATCGTGGATTTCTAAAGTCTTTTGACTGAACGGGGCAAAGTTCCCCTAGAGGTAGAGTCATGATCAGAGCAGGGGCTCTCGGCTCTGCTTCTTTTTGAAGGTCATCGGCCGGCTAGTCCAAGTCGGCCGTCCCTAGATCGGATCATGGGGCTCCGGAGAAGCCTGCTTCGATCGAATTGGCGCCAGAGTCTGCTGCTGTATGGCCTGCACCGCTGTCGTGAGATCGCGAACCTGTTGGACTAGCAGGTTGAACTGCTCTGCATCCACCATGGCTGCAGGTGGAGCTTGAGTTACCGAAGATGAAGCGGGAGCGAACTGATCTGGACGGGATCTAGCTGTAGAGGTCGTTGACCGTCGGGTTGAAGCTTTTCTAGGAGGCATTTTTTTTCGGAAAGGACTCTAGAGAAGAAGAGAGATCGCTGCTGAGCACTCCTTTAAGAACAAGAAAACCTCAAGAACAGAGGGTCCTTCCTCTAGCGCCAATCCTATTGGTGCAAAATCTGGTCGTCGTCGGAGAAGCATCGAAGTCGGAGAAGAAGAGCACCGTCGGTGACCTGCAAAACAAATCTCGTCCAGAGCCTGGGGGGTGGCTCCGGCAAGACCCTTCGACGATCAAGTTAGCTCTTTCGACCAACAGAAATGAAGTACTCAGTCAAGAAAGTTGCAGAGTATTAAGAAGAAGAGAGCCTGGAGAAAACATATCTGGAAAGTTTCTTTTATAGACGGAACTTGTAACAAACTGATAGTGACAGCCCTAACTGTCGGGTAGTGGGCCGCTCGGGGCCACGTGCAGTTTGTTATGGAGGAATGTCTGTTGTTGCGAGGTGCTAGTCCGTTTGAGATTTGATAGTCAAAGTTCGAAGGAGTAGACGTCGGTTGGTCACCTTTGAGCTATATCAATTCTAGAGGAGTTCGGACTCTAAGATAGTCCGGGTGTGGGTCGGTTCATCCCGTGTCCGAGGCCAGATTTATGTAGGAGAGGAGACTCTTCTGGATTCAGGAAATAGACCTGTTAGAGAGATCTGCGCGTAGCTCTTCTGGACGTGAAACCCGAGGAAGAATTCGCTTGACGGAGGAGTTCGGAAGGAGTTCGGTTGCTAGAGGAGTTCGCTTGTTGGTGGAATTCGGAAGGAGTTCGCCTGTTGGAGTCCGGAAGGAGTTCGCCTGTTGGAGCTCGGAAGGAGTTCGACTGCTAGAGGAGTTCGCCTGTTGGGGGAATCCGGAAGGAGTTCGACTGCTAGAGGAGTTCGCCTATTGGGAAAATTCGGAAGGAGTTCGCCTGCTGGAGTTCGGAAGGAGTTCGCCTGCTGGAGTTCGGAAGGAGTTCGACTGCTAGAGGAGCTCACCTATTGGGGGAACCTAGAAGGAGTTCGCCTGCTGGAGTTCGGAAGGAGTTCGGCTGTTGGAGGAGTCCGGAAGGAGTTTGACTGCTGGAGGAGTCTGGTAGGAGTTCGCTTATTGGAGGGGTTCGGCCGTTGGAGGGAGATCGGCCGAACGGGATGCGCAGATGCTGGGGACTTGGCCGGTTCTCTGGGGCAGTATTGACTGTTCAAGCTTGCCTAGAGAAGGAATCTGCGACGTCTTGTCGAATCTAAAATCGGTCTTTCCGGTCAATCAGACTTTTTGACTACAGTGTTGGAGATTGGCCATTTCAGAATGATTCAGAGCTTGAATATTTCTGCGGGTTGAGGTTTAGTTTCTATAACCGCAACCAGACGGAACTAATTTAGTCGGAATCTTAGCCGAACTTCGGTAGGCGTGGATTTATCCTCAACAGTACTTAAATTTTATTTTTGTTCTAGGGACTTTAAAAAACAAATAGGCTCTCACTATTTTTACCAGATCTCTACACACTTTGGGTAGAGAAACGAAAACCCTAATGCGACAACTGTATTTTTAGTGAGTGCTATCGTCCCATCGATGCCATGCACCTCACCTGATAGTTATTGGTAACGTGCATCGATGCGTGGACAACTCTTTGCCTAGATGCTTCTTTAAGCATGTTATAGTATCTTGGTCTCTAAGTTATGTGGGCTTAACTGAGAGTTATTGACCACACTTCTTAGTTAAGCCCGACCCATCGTTCACAGGCATGTGCAAAGCCATTATTGGGTCCCTTATCCGTCAGTTATCGAGCTCAACCCTATCTCTACCCTGGAGCAACTCTTTGCTAATAGAGTGGTTGCATGTTCCCATTGCAATTGAGCCATTGTGACCAGTCGAGAACAATCAACACCAGTACCATGCCCGTACTTCTATAATGATGGAAGAAGATTGGGTCCAGGTCTTATCTAATCAGGCATCGAATGACTGATCTAATTGGCATGGGCTAAACCAAACCGCCAAGCAACCATATTCAAAACTCGATCTTCCAAATTGGCTAGGTAAGTGGGATCGGTGGGAGGCTCCCCCTTGACTGATCAAGGGTCCTAATTAAGTAACCACTTCTCAATTATTTGTCTTAGATATTAATTGGTCAATAATTTTCAAATTGGTTTGCTTAAGCGAATTAGGCTTGAGCCACAAAGCTAAATTAGGTCCTTAGGTTAATTGATTCCACATATGGGTGTTAATCAACTCGATCAACAACAATTATATGATCTTAAGCTCTATTGACCTAGCCCTAATCAACACTTGACTTGGTTTGATCAACTGCTAAATCAACGTGGATCCATTATGATCAAATCAAAAAACCTAGATGTAATCCAATTACATAACCTAATTTTGATCTACCCATGACCAATCCCTCATGCATAATTATAAATTTCAGATCTTAAAACTAAATTTCAGATCTAAATTCTTTGCATGAAATGTAGGTTTTTGATCTAGAAACTAATTTTTAGATCTATGCATGCAATCATATATCTCATAAATGAATAAAATTCGGATCTTGGTATGCTTTCATGTATCTCATATATGAATTAAAATTCAGACCTTAAAAACTAAATTCCAGATCTAAGCATGCTTTCATGTATCTCATATATGAATGATCTATGCATGCAATTATATATCTCATAAATGAATAAAATTCAGATCTTGGTATGCTTTCATGTATCTCATATATGAATTAAAATTCAGATCTTAAAAACTAAATTGCAGATCTAAGTATGCTGTCATATATCTCATGTACGAATAAAATCAGATTTAAGAAACTAATTTCAGATCTAAATTAAACAGCCACACATCTCATGTACGAAGAAAAATCAGATTTTGAAAACCTTTTTCAAATCTTGCATTTTGTTTTCATACATATGAACCCATGGCACTAATATCATTGTTGGGTTTTCATAGGTGCTCGTGCATGTAAATTTCAGAACTCTTTTGGAAAGGATTGCAGCGGAAGAATAGATTAAAACCTTTTTAATCAAGAACATGCATAGATTACAACATAGCACCTAAAGGATATAATTCATATGCAGAAAATAACATCAAATCTGGTTTTAATCTGAAAATAAAACATGTGATCCGATCACATACCTGATTCGCTTTTGTCCTTCTTGAGATTTGGATCTAGAAGAAGATCGGGTTCTGTCGCAGCCGCATAAGCATTCGGCCTTTACGGATATCCACTTGGGAACAATTTGGATTGCTCCTTTTTTTCTTCTTTGCATGCAATTGATCAACCGTTGATTAGCCTTTGGATCTCTTTGATCAACTCCTTGATCAGCCTTTTCTTCTTGAATCTTCTTGATGTAGAACGATCAACCACCAAGAAGTATGGCGTGGTGAAGATGGGATGCCCAACCTTTGGGTGTGTGGATGATGGATGCCCAACCTTTGGGTGTGGGAGAGAGAGAGGAAGAAGAGAGGGAGGCGTGCTTCTTTTGATTGCTTGATTAATTCCCAAAGGGCCAAGAGGGTGTCCTCATAAATAGGGGTTTAATTAGAGTCCAAACCAAACTCTAAGTAGGTTCTAAAGGAGACTCCTAATCAAATTAGGATTCATCTTTTCAAAATCCTAGGCCTATTCATACTCCACATCATATAAGGAAAGGGGAGGGGGCACCACTAGTTGGCGCCCTCTAGGTTTCCTCATGCCACAAGGAGATTGGGGCGTGTGCCCTCTCCATCTCTCCTTAGTCGATGCCAAAAATCAGATTAGAGGTGGCGTGGCCCCTTTAATCCATCTACAAATTGGTGCAACCAATTTGATCAAATCAAATGGTGCAATCAAGGCTTGATCCAGAGCATGTAGGCACCCGACCTTTGGGCCCTTTGAACCGAATTTCAAATCCTATTTGAATTAGGCTTAATGCATGTAACTAATTTGGTCTAATCCTTATCCAATAAGGAATCCAAGTGAAAAGAGGAATTGGGTTTAACCATGTGCTAGCAAGGCTTTCCTAAACCCAATAGGATTTCTCTAAATCTTAATCCAATTAGGACTTCACAAGTCTAATTGGTCAATCCAAATTAGTTCCCTTGTTTGTGTGATTCCATAGTTCAATTTTGTCTGTTAGTGAGATATGCCATGATCTCTATCATAGTATCATTGAAGCTTTTTTCAATGGATCGGAACAATTTCACTTTGACTCAGCAAGGATCATCGATCAAGAATGATTCTAGCAAGCTCTTATAATCTACTAGTAACACCTAGCAGTATGTAATGGCAACCTAGCAGAATTGAATAAAAAATTTTTAGGTATAGTTCTCGTATGATTTAGTTCCTCTATTGCGAGTTCCGACTAGATGGTAGGTCATGGATAAATCGTCAAACCTCAACATCAGTCATATGATAGATTTTATTAGCTCAAGTCCAATAGTGATTCTTATGGAAACTCTTTTCCATCAATCACACTGTTGTTGCCACAGACTTAAGAACTCAGCTTCATAAATCCCATAGGATCTTTTTATTAAGCTCGATAGATTCCATCTAAATACACACCCTGCTCCTACAGTGGACCACTTGTCTTCAACATCCACTACAAAGACTCATATGGCTAGAGGCAATGTTTTTGTGTAGTCAAAATTCAGCAGCCTCACTGTAAGCAGTTATGGCACCGCAGGTCAAAGGATCATTCACACAACTACAGCATCGAGACGATCACTGATGATTGAATAGAAATCTATGTGATCTCTTGTGTGATCATGCTTAGTACTAGTTGTTCTTTAACGACTATCCGCACTTGCCACTCAGTGTCTTCATCTATCCTGAATGAAGCGATCCATGCGCCAGTCTATCCAGATCGATTACTATCCTCATAATGATCCTATGACCAGAAGTAATTTAGGAATTAATTATACATGCATCTAATTCTCAACTCTGAGAATATGTATTGTATGCATTAATTCCTCGGACGATTTAAGAATACATCACACTCAAATGAAATTAAAAAGCTGTCCTTTTATTGATCAAATCAATATTTTAAGTACAAATTTGTACCCTAGAAGAGTATAATGTGTGCCATATTTTCTTTTAGGACGTACATCTAACAATTACTGCATTACAAGACCTATAAAAGCAAAACAAATATGCTTTGAATAGTTATTTTAAATTATTGAATAAAGGTTGCTCTTTTTTGAAATTCTCTCTATAATGGTGTAATCTAATTTGTCGGTTTGCTGCTATCTGTCATTTCACATTGTTGCTTACATTTAAAACTTTCTCAAGAATAAGTTGACACTTAGTTTTGGTTGAAGAAGAGCTACAAGCCTACAATGCTATTTATATAATAGGTTTTTACATTTTTATCTGATCATTCAATTGAGTCTGCACTTCAGGTTATTTATGGGCTTGGAAAATGTGAAGGAAAAACTATTTTTGATACCATAGGATCGATTTGATCTGATCAGATCTGTAGCGAAAAATTCTAAATTTTTTTTATAAATTTCTGATCAGATCCGAGAGTTCTCGGATCTGATCCTATTGATCTGATATTAAAAATAAAAATTAGAATTAAATCTGGTAGAAGATTCATTACCTGTTCAGGGTAACAATTACCTTGTCGATGATCTGTCAATTTCTGGGGTTCTGGATTTAGCCACGCACGTGTCTGGCCTCTATCAGAGTCCACTCGGGTTGGATCTGGACGCGCTCTCCTTCTGGATCTGATCTCCAAAAATTAGATCTAGAGTTTTCTGGTTGATCCTTCAAACCAATCGTTGAAGGTCGCGTTCGTCTCATGAACAATTTATCTTTCTTCCTGATCTTTGCATCAAAATAATTTGATCCTTCGTAGGAACTCTTGCCTAACTCTTGGGTGTGGAGAAGAGAGAGGACTAGAGGGAGGGAGGCGTGGAGAGGAAATTGGGCGGCAGCCTTTGGGCATGGGATCTCAAAGATACAAACCCTAGGATGCAGGAAGGGTTTAAATAGACCCTGCACCAACCCTAGAGTCCAATTTGATCAAGTAATCTAATTACTTGATTTAATCAGATTTTAATCTAATTTTTCATGAGAAATACCGGGTCTCTACCTGGTTTTGTCGCCCAAAATTCCTTGGAGTTGTCGCACAAAAGGGATAAGAAGAGGGTGGCATGGAGAATTATCTCTAAGAGTTTATTCCAAACAAACTCTTCCTCCATGCCGCCTTTTATTATTCCCATGCCAAATAGGAGGGCCCACCTTATTTCTTTGATAAATAACTCCTTCGGGCGTGCACCCTAGATCAAAAATATAGGGGGCGCATGCCATACCCTTCAATTCCTGCAAAGATCGGGTCAATGTCCTGACGAAACCGAAAATAGCAGGATGTGTCAGGAATTGGCAGGTGTTGTCTTATATTTCCATCTGATGGACTAAGACAATCCTTTTTTGATCCTGGACAAGCTCCACTTCAGACTAGGACAAACCCTTATAGGGATTTTCGGATAAGCCCAAACCAATTTGGCTCAAGTCGAGATGAACCAAAAAGACTATAGAAAGGAGAATGTTAGGCTTCAATCGTGTGCTAGCATGATTTTCTTGAACCTAATTGGATCTAATCCAAATCAATTCAAACTGGGTTAGCCCAATTGATCACATCTCAGATCCAAACCCTTATTTGTGTGATCCAGTTAGGTTCAGTTCCTGTATGGTAATGAGATATGTCACGATTCTCTATCATCGACATCATCGAAATACCTTTTCGATGGATTCAGAACTTTTTTGATTCACACAATTAGAATGATCGATCATCAAAATCATTCTAATTGCTCCCAAAATCTCATAACCGGTGACACCTAGCAGTATATGGTGACAATCCATCAAGAACTGAATGCGAACCTCTCGGTGCAGCTACTTGTGTGATTAGGATTCTTCTATCATGAGCTCCGATCAGGATTAGGGTTAAGGTGAACTCGTCAAACCCAACATTCTCGTCATATGATTGAATCATTCGATTTGAGTTCCGATGTGAAAATTCCTAATAGAAAACTCTTTTCTATTATATCACACTGCCATGATTATGGGCTTAAGGACTTGATCTCATGATTATCATAGGACTACTCTACCAAGTTCGATAGATTCCATCTTGGTGCAAACCAGTCCCTATAATGAACATGCTATAGCCAACATACACCTCAGGGTTCTGAATGGCTAGAAGATCGAGTTATGTAGTCAAATTATAACACACTCAAGGTGAACTGTCGATGCACCTCAAGTCTAAGAACCAGACACAACTGTAGTATCGAGCTTAGACGTTGACGAGAATGTAGACTTCCTTATGACTGCTCGAGATGGTCACGCTCAGTGCCCTCGTTTTCTAACGAGTACGTGTACTCTCGCTCCGGTGTCTTCCACGCCTATAGACTCAAGACTCATCTATCCTTAAGGAAGCGATCGTACATCAATCTTTCGGATCGATTATCATCCTTGTGATGATCCTACGGTCGGAAGCAGTTTATGAGTTAATTATGACAACATATGCTTTAAATTTTCAACTCTTGAAAATATGTTTATCATACCCGTTAACTCAAAGGATGTATCACAGATATTTTAAATACACAACGTGATAGAAAATAATTCTTTTGTTAATTTATAGTCAAAATTACAAAAATACCCCTAGAAAGTGTATTATAAGCGTCAGCCAATTTAGTTTTTAGGGCACATATCTAACAAACTTCCACTTGATCTAAAGTTAATTGGCTACAAATCTAAGTCTCATCTTCTCAAGGTGGAAATCTTTTGCTGGCTCAACAGCTTCGTAAGTGGGTTGGCCGCATTGTCTCGGGTGTCGACTCTCTTCACCTCGACGTAATCCTTCTCGAGGTAATTGCGGATAAGGTGATAAGGTGATATTGCCGCTCGATATGCTTCGACTTTTGGTGAGACCTCGGCTCCTTAGCTAGGGCTATGGCGTTATTGTTATCGCAGTACGGAGGGACGGCATCCGATGGCATCACTTCGAGCTCTGCGGCAAACTTCTTGTATCAGAATGCTACGATATATTCTGCTTCCATGGTGGAATCTGCTATTACGGTTTGCTTGGAACTCTTCCAGTTTATAGCACCACCATTACACACAAATGGACTTTCAGATGTCAACTTTCGATCATCTATATCAGACATAAAGTCTGAGTTTATATACCTTTGTATTTATAGTTCTTCATTACCAAAGATCAAAAACATATCCTTAGTTTTTCTCAAGTACTTAAGGATACATTTCACAGAAGTCCGGTGCTCTTCGTCTGGATTCGACTGATATCTGCTTGTGACACTTACAGCATGCACAATATCAGATCGTGTACACAACACGGCATTCATGAGGCTCCCTATTGTCGAAGCATAAGGGATCTTGCTCATGCATTCAATCTCAGATGTATTGGGACATTCTTTTGAAGAGATGAATGCCATGTTTGAAGGACACCAATCCCTTCTTGGAGTTTTCCATGCTGAATTTCTTCAGCACCTCAATGTACATCTTCTGTGATAGACCTAGCATCCTATTCAGTCTATCTCTATAGATCTTAATTCTCAATATAAAAGATGCTTTTCTTAGGTCTTTCATAGAGAACTCTTTCGATAACCACATTTTGATGGATATCAACATGGGAATATCATTATTCCCAATCAGAAGGATGTCATCCACATACAGTACGAGGAAGATAATAGCGCTTCTACTGATCTTTTTGAATACACGGCTTCTCATTTTTGATGAAACTAAACGATTTGATCACATCATTAAAATGAGCATTCCAGCTTCGAGATGTTTACTTAAGTCCATATATGGACCTTTGCAGCTTGCAGATCTTGTGATCATTATCATTGGATGTGAAACTAAGTGGCTTTTCCATATAGATATTTTCCTCAAGATATCCATCTAAGAACGTCATTTTCACGTCCATCTGCTATATTTCATAATCGAAATAGGCTGCAATAGCAAGTAGTGTGTGGATGGATTTTAGCATGGCTATTGGTGAAAAAGGTCTCTTGATAGTCATGCCTTCGCGTTGACTATCCCTTTCGCTACGAGCCTAGCTTTGAATGTCTCTACATTTCCATCTGCACCTTTCTCTTGAAGATCCATTTACATCCAATAGATATAATACCTTCAGGTGGATCTACCAAGATCCAGACTTGGTTCGAGCGCATTGAGTCAATTTCTAACCTCATTGCCTCTAACCATTTTTTGGAGTTGATATTTGATATCGTCTCGTCATAGATCTTGAGATCATCACCATGAACCTCATTTTTTCGTGAGAAACATTTTCTCTATATCCTCTGAAATGGTATCTAAGTACCTCTCAGGAGGATGGGAAATTCTACCTGATCTACGATGTGGAGGTTGTATTTGGACTAGCTCTAACTGATTTGGTTCCTTAGGTTCCCTAGCTCGTTGCTCATCGGAGACCTCCTCGAGGTTAATTTGTCTCTCGATGCCACCATCTTGAATAAACTATTTTTCAAGGAAGATGGTGTGTCGACTTACAATCACATTATGGTTTTTCGAAATGTAGAAATAGTATTCTAATGACTTTTTAGGAGATCCAATGAATTAAGCTCTAAAGGACCTAGATTCTAATTTGTCCGCCCGCTATTTCTTAACATGTGTCGGACAACCACAAATTCTGAGATGACTCAGACTTGGTTTCTTATCATGCTATCATACGGTGTGGTATGAACGGTTTTAAAGGAAATCCTATTCAATAAGTATATTACTGTCATTAGACTGTCTCAAAAAAATCAGGAAGGTTCGTGAAGCTCATCATGGATCAGATCATATCCAATAGGATCTGATTTCTCTATTCTGAAATTCCGTTGAGTTGAGGCATTCTAGGTGGAGTCCACTGTGAGACTATGCCATTCTCCTTAAGATAGTCTAGGAATTTCTAAGGTATTCACCTCCTCGATCCGATCGAAGAATCTTAACGAGTTTTTCGGTTTGCTTTTCTACTTCATGTCTGAATTTCTTGAACCTTTTAAAGGCTTCAGACTTGTGTCTTATTAAGTACACATCCATACTGAGATAAATCATCAGTAAAGATAATGAAGTAGATGCAGTTGCCTTTAGCCGGCACATCAAATGGGCCGCACACATCAGTATGTACTAAAGCAAGTAGGTCTGTGGCTCTTTTTCCATGTCCAACAAAAGGAAGCTTGGTCATTTTTTCTTAAAGGTATGATTCATAAATCGGATATAACTCGAAAGCCAACGGATCCATCAGTCCGGATTTCTCCAATTTGTTAATCTTATCTTCGGATACATGACCTAGATTAAGGTGCCATAGATACCTTTTGTTTAGACTATCCCTAGGTCATTTTGTTCCTATGGCATTCACGTTTTGCTTGACATTTAATACAGATACATCAACATGCAACTGATAGAGACCATTAATTAAGAAACTACTTGCAATTTTATTTCTTTCAAAAAGAATAGTACAATGGTCCTTAAAATAGCTAATTACATAACTTTTCTGTGCTAAATAAGAAACAGAAATCAAATTCTTGCTTGCTGCAGGCACAAAATAACAGTCCCTAAGTACTAAATCTAAACCAGATGATAGTCGAAGAGGATAGGTTCCCACGGTCACAACAGCAACTCTTGCTCCATTTTCGACGCGTAGGATCATCCCACCATCCTTCAACCTCCTGCTTTTCTCAAGACCCTACATAGAAGTGCACAAGTGAGCACTCAAGCCAGAGTCAAGCATCCAACTGGATGCAAAAGAAACCGCCAAGTTAGATTCAATTATGAGCATACCTCCAGAAGGAGTTGCTTCTTTATTCTTTAGGCTGGCAAGGTATAAAGGGCAGTTCCACTTCCAATGGCCGTTGGTGTTGCAATGAAAATATTTTTCTTTGTTGGCGGCGGCCTTCGGTTCTTCCTTTTTCTTTTCACCTTCCATCTTCTGCTTCTTTGCTGACTTCTTCTTTCCAAAAGATTTTCTTTTGGAGGAAGTTCGCTCCACAACAAGCACTAAGCCCTTTGAACCTTTCAAAGAAAGCTCAGCAGTAATCAGCATGTTGATCAATTCAGTCAAGGTACATTGTAGTTTATGAATATGGAAGTTCATGATGAACTGTCCATATGCATCAGTTAAGGACTGCAAGATCACATAAATTTGCAGGTCCTTATCCAACATGATACCGAGCTTCTCAAGCTTTTCTAGATCCTTGATCATCATCAAACAATGATCTTGGACCGACTATCCATCACGCATTTGAGCTTTAAAAAGTCTTCTTGTGACTTGATATTTGGTTGCGCGACTCTCTTCACTAAACAACTCTTGTAGGTGAGGCAATATTTGACTAGTAGTCTTGATGTCCTTATGTTGGTGCTGAAGCTCATCAGACTCGAGCCCAATATATGGTACCTAGCTTTATTATCTTTGTCCGTCCATTTCTCTAGAGACGCTCTCTGTTCAGCGGATGGACGTGTTGGTAAGATGGGGGGTCCTGGTCTAATACATGAATCAGCTTTTCAGAACCCAAAACAATTTTGAAGTTCCGAAGCCAATCCTTGTAATTAGGTTCCGTCAGTGTGTGGATGTCTAGGATTCGGGCTAGTGGGTTAGATGCAAACATTTTTCTGTAGAGAGTCAGTTTCTAGTTAAACATTGTAATTAGATTTAACCAATTTGTTTATGGGTTTTATTTTTAAATAAATTTTGGCTCCCACTATTTTCTCGGATCCCTACACTCCCTCAGCAGAGATGCGAAAATCTCCGCAATCATTAATTTTTAGTGGGTTGTGTAGTCCCACCGACTGGCTCATCACCTCAGCTAATAATTATTGGTGATGGGTCAGCCTGATGGGTGGACAACTTTTGTCCAATGATTCTTTAATCATGGTGCATCCAAACTTGTTCTCTTAGGCTTGACTTAGTTATAGAAAAATTCTAAAATTTTTCTATAAATTTCTAATCAGATCTGGGAGTTCTCGGATC